>JAKKZN010000020.1:3274046-3294555 GCA_033441825.1 Pangasius elongatus | reverse complement strand
TCCCTACAAAGTGCTGATCCTCATAATGCATCCTCCCTACAAAGCGCTTTACCTCATAATTTATCCTCCCTACAAAGCGCTTTACCTCATAATTTATCCTCCCTTCAAAGTGCTTTACCTCATAATTTATCCTCCCTACAAAGTGCTTTACCTCATAATTTATCCTCCCTACAAAGTGCTGATCCTCATAATGCATCCTCCCTACAAAGTGCTTTACCTCATAATTTATCCTCCCTACAAAGTGCTGCTCCTCATAATGGATCCTCCCTACAAAGTGTTTTGCTTCATAAAGTATCCTTCCTTCAAAGTGATCTTCCTTATAATGCATCCTCCCTACAAAGCGCTTTACCTCATAATGTAACCTCCCTACAAACTGCTGTTCCTCATAATGCATCCTCGCAACAAAGTGCTTTGCCTCATAAAGTATCCTCCTTTCAAAGTGATCTTCCTCATAATGTATCCTCCCTACAAAGCGCTTTACCTCATAATGTAACCTCCTTGAATAGTGCTCCTCCTTATAATGTATCCTCCCTACAACGTGCTGTTCCTCATAATGATAGTTGCATTGCATTACACCCATAATCCCTACAAAGTATTCTTCCTTATAGTGTATCCTCCCTACAAAGTGCACTTTCTCTTAACGTAATTTCTCCAGTGCTTGTTGTTGGTGTATCAAACTGCGCTTTTCATCACAGTGCTCTATTCATACACACTTCCTCTAAATCATCCTCCTTACAAAACACTACTCAACTTTGAGTATCCTTCCTAATGAGTGCTGTTTATTAAATAGCTGTACAAACACCGTATACGATTGTTACATTTATTTCAAAGAATTCAGTTTATTTTAAAAACTTGTCTCAGTCTCACTGTTATTCTTCTTACAAGGTTCTTTTTTTTTAATTAATCCTCACTGTAAAGTTCCGTCTCCCTTCCTGTATCCTCCTTGGACATCTTCACGCTCTGTGAAGCATTACACTCGGCTTTGTGTGACAGGTGAGCGCAGAGACATCTGGGGAATTATTTTTCTCTCTCGTTCACCACAGACACACAGAGAGAAAGAGAGAGAGAGAAAGAGAAAGAGCACTGATGGAGGTCGAAATGATTCGCAGAGAAAGAGTGACACTATCTAGAGTAGAATAAAAATCTACATTCCAAGAGGATTCCTGAGTCTTATTCCTTGCATAACACACAGTTATGGCGCTATACACACTGGCGTAAGAGGAAATCTGTCCGTTCTCTTGCTGAAGGTCTCGAACCGCACCTACTGATTCACCTTTTTTACAAATTCATCTTGTTGACTGAAGTACTCCACATTCATTACTTTCCAATTGTATAAATGGATTGTCTACTCTGCAGAATTCAATCAAGATAAAATGCTTAATTAAAAAAAAAAAAAAAAGTTTAGACGAGTTCTGTTAATGCACTGTGCGTATTTTGGCTTAAGTTAGACAGAAAATTGAAATAATGCACTCTCCGGAGGATTCGACTCATTAAGTGAGGTCAGGTCGAGATAAAATACAGTGCTTTTATGCACTGGAGAAGGAGGCGTACAATGTGCAAGTGTGTGTGTGTGTGTGTGTGTGTGTGTGTGTGTGTGTGTGTGTGTGTGTGTGCATGGGTTGGGGAGGCTGGAGATGGCTGGTGAGAGCATGGCCTCATCAGTAACCAGAGAGCCTGAGGAGGAGAAATTCTCTCTGCCTATTTCCTCTCTCACCGTTCCATATCTCTCATACCAGCATTACATCGAAGGAAAACTCCACCCCAAACGGCACGCATAATAATCTTTAGAATCATCACATGATCGTCAGTGGCATGATCCTACATCACCCACAATGCTGTTTGACTATCTGGTGTTATTGTAGATTTAGCCCTTGCTTCATCTCTACCTAAAGAGAGTGATGCAGCGGCGCTTTAGTGCTTTATGCTACGTTTACACGACAACAATGTAGTCGAAAACGGAAAAGTTTTTCTCTTGCGTTTTCAAAAAAAGTTTCACGTATACACGACAACGTTTTCAAACACATATCCGCGATAACGGCCAAAAACGCTGTATTACGTATGCGCTTGCCTTTATAATAGACACGTACTGCGCGTGCGCATGGCGTCACCGTTTTCAAAGATTCCCATATCGGGTGTTTACATGGAGACGATCACGCCGACGTTTTCAAAAACTTGCACTTTGAAACGTTTTCAAAAATATGCGTTTTCAGTCCCCGTTGTCGTGTAAACGAACAGGCAAAATGCAACAAGTTTCCCGTTTTTGGCTGAAAACGCTGTTGTGTAAATGGCCCCTGAGTCTGTCCAGCTCTTTCACTTCCTCATCAAACAGATCAAATGTTCTGCTGCCAAACGTTCACGCTAGTTCATGCTCCACAAGTCTACACTGGATTTCTCATTGTTGCTGGAACATGGTGAGTGAGAATGATGCTCTTTTGTTTTTTTAGGAGCTGATTTTTTTCCCTATTAAACGCCACTGTAACTGTGCTAGTAATGTCATAGCAACATATAACTTCTCATGGGAATAATGAAAATACAATATCAACTGACAAATTAGCCCCAGAATCACTAAGCACATCACAATGATGGACAAATCATAAATTCATTTGCTAGCTCATTGGATATTCTTACCCAGTCCCATGGTATGCTTGCTCGGAAACCTAATTAACTAGGCTAAGGTAGTTTTAATTTAAAAGTTCAATTTAAAAGTATGAGGAGATAATTGTGTGCATTAATGCAGACTACAGAAAATAAGCAAGCACTTGAATCCTGGGAAAGGTGACATTATATATCCTCCACTGATAATGTATCTGGTGATGAAGTATCATACTTGTGCCTTCAGACAAAAAAGGTTGAAAGTCTTCGAGCTAATATTTGACCACGAGTTCTCTCTCGCTCTGTGGAAAGGCGCCTAGCGGAGTCTAGCGAGCGTCGTCATTTTTCCCTCGACTGAGTGTTATGAGGAGTTACGAAGCAATTAGAGAATGTTACATTTAAATGTGCATAACAAATCAGTAGGGAGTATGGAGCACTGCTCATCATCGTGAGAACACCATTCCCATGTGAAGCATGGTGGTGGGAGTATCATGTTGGGAATGGAAAAGTTCAAGGGGGTGAATACTTATGCAAGGCAAAGTCAAGCTGGAATTGAATTCTCCAGGAACTGCATCAGTGAACACTCCTGTATAATAAAATAGCTTCATGCTATGTGCATTCTGTATGCAGCATGAATATCTCTCTGTCTCTGTCTGTCAGTCTCTTAGTGTCTCTGTCTCTCTCTCTCTCTCTCTCTGTCTGTCTCTCTCTCTCTCTCTCTCTCTCTCTCTCTCTTTCTGCTTTGTTATATTGTATGTGGGGAGTTGATGGTTGACAGGATTGTAAAAGCTGCCATCCAGAAAGAAAGAATCCAGAGTGAAGCTTACAATTCCGCCTGCTGACAGCGCAATGGGAGCCTTTGTGTGTGTGTGTGTGTGTGTGTGTGTGTGTGTGTGTGTGTGTGTGTGTGTGTGGTGCCTATACGTAATGCGACCACGTATGAGCATGTTCATGCAGGTGTGCATTGTGTGTATGTGTGTGGTTGTAAGTGTGCACGTCCACCCTCAAGATACAGGTGTGTGTGTGTGTGTGTGTGTGTGTGTGTGTGTGTGTGTGTGTGTATATTTTACTCCCTGGATGATTTTAATGGCTTTTCACAGATGCTGTACTGAAGAGGCAATAATGACACTGCATCATGTGTGCCAGTGAGTCACACACAGTGAACATCTGTACACACACATCTGGGGGAATTATGAGTTTGTTAAATCTAGCAAAATTCTAATTTGCTCTGTGGGAGACATTAATATAATAATTTTTTTTTTAATGTATTTTAATTTTAATTTGTTTTTTATTCCTTAATATAAAAAATGTAATGCAAATTTAAAAGTAAAATATTTAATTTAAAGGAATTTAATGTATTATTTTTTGTATTAATTTGTTATTTAGTTGTATTAAATTTGTATTAAAACTTCTACAAAAAAATAAATAAAAGTTAAAAATGAAATGACAATTACTTCTTTTTTTACATTAATATAATTTTTTTTCCTGTAAACATTTTTGACATAATATTTATTTGTCTGTAAAATGAACGGCCTTCAAACACAAAACTCACTTTTGACTCATACCCTTAATCTCTCTCTCTCTCTGTCTCTCTCTCTGTCTCTCTCTCTCTCTCTCTGTCTCTCTCTCTGTCTCTCTCTCTCTCTCTCTGTCTCTCTCTGTCTCTCTCTCTCTCTCTCTCTGTCTCTGTCTCTCTCTCTGTCTCTCTCTCTCTCTCTCTCTGTCTCTCTCTCTCTCTCTCTCTCTCTTTCACTCTGTCCCCAAGCTATGAAGTATGAAACACTGACATGCTGTTATTGTATGCACGCCTACATTTTATTCTCTTTTTTTTTTTTACACCCACATGCATACACGCAAACATGCACATATAGAGACCCCATATGGTTCTTACATATTTCATACATCATGTTGTGTTTAAAAGGTTATATTTTGTCATAGTTTAGATGTTCACTTTAAAAAAAGCAACTCGGATCGACAGTTTCAGGGTAGCGGCATGCGCTAAAATACATATTTAGGGTAAATAAAATAGTTGCTATGCTTTTTATTTCTATATGTTAAGCAAGGCTCTGCTCAGCTTTTGATCAGGAAGTTCATTTAAGATAGNGAAACCTATAGATGGACAGACACACAGACAGACGACCTAAAATACAGACAGACAGACAGACAGACAGACAGATAGATTGATAGATAGATAGATAGATAGATAGATAGATAGATAGATAGATAGATAGATAGATAGATAGATAACCTAACAGAAAGACAGGGATCCAGACATATAAGCAGTGAAACCTATAGATGGACAGACACACAGACAGACGACCTAAAATACAGACAGACAGACAGACAGACAGACAGATAGATAGATAGATAGATAGATAGATAGATAGATAGATAGATAGAAAATCGGACTGATCGTTCTTGATCATGGTATGAGATGGTATTGTCTTGGTGCAGTCGGCTCTATTTCCTATTTCATGTCATATTTTTTCAAACTCTTGAGCTTGTAATTAGCCTTAGACATCAGACTACAACTGTGCCAGAGCAGAAAAAATAACACGGTGTGCAGACGGAGACCCACTCACAACTCATTTACCAAAACTGGCTATTATTGTGTGAGTCAGCTGCAAATGTCCACTGACTCACTCTCTCTCAGGCTGGGTTTGGAGAAGCCCTAAGTGCAGCGTGGGTCACGGTGAACTGGTGTCATGCCACTCTCTATCCTGAACCTGCCACGACAGTGAGCTCAGCATCACTCTGCTCACAGAGGGATGGAGGGCTCGTATGTGAAGCATCGTTTGTCCTGAATCCACGGCGTCTGAGCGAGTGGATTTAAATCTGTTTGAAATGCTTAGCTCCTAATGCTACATTACAGACAAGGTGATTATTAGCATCATTAGAAAATTTCAAACATTTATTAATCGGTTTAGCGAAGTAAAAAGAAAGCTGTAAAACAACTCACCTTTTTCTGCAGCATTGTTAGCATGGCTACGTAATAATCAAATAGCTACCACTAGCTACTTATCTTATCTTATCTTATCTTATCTTATCTGTCTTTAGTGCTTTGTTAATTCTGGTCATTATTTTTTTCTGGTAATTTCTTAAGGGTACAAATAACTTTGCGTCCAATGTTGCTAGCCAACAAAATGCTAGCTACGTCAACAATGTTTACTAAGGCTACATTTACAATACCAACCAATTCACATTTTTTTTCTCTGACTTCTGCTACATTGTTGTGTACATGTCAAAAGCTCGGACTGGATTTTGTCACATCAACAAATCATGAGCCACATTTTAATGAGGTTCTAAATCAGAAACATATCTGATGTGGTTATTAGGTTACATCTTTAAACTTTTCGGTTAATCCGCAAGTTTCCAAAATTGTTATGCAACAACAGAATAAATGTGGCTGTCGCAAGCTACCACTATGCCAGCACAACACGTTTAGGCAGAGGGAGTGCCTGGCGAAACATTGCATTGTGATAATAAAGTCATGCACGGTTGCACAAAGGAAGTTAACATTTTCCTATTCGTGTGAACATTTTCCAGCCATTCAACATCGTCCAAGGTGTCAGCTTGAGGGCTCGACCACATTACTGTTGCACAATCGAAGTTGATGGCGATGATGTGGTACATCTCGTGGAGTGAGTCTTTCTTCTTCCTTTATCTCCTCATTAAAATTGCATAACCCTAACCATGCCGTTACTAGCAAAAAGTTGCTGTTTTCTTTCAGCTGAAGAACATTAATAGAACATAGGGGCTTGACGTAAACTCGGGAATAGGATGTGGATCAGGTCTTACGTACAAAATTGTAATAATATCAGAAATGTCCATCAAGGACTACACTGTAAATGCAACTGAACCATGGGGTGCTTTTCTAGTTTTCTGTATTATTGATATTCTCCAATTCTGTTTTTAATATTTTGTTTACAGATGTAGTAATTCTTTATCAGCTGCCGAGGTGAATCAGGTGGGTGAGGAGAAACACAGAAACCTGCCGTACCTAAATATGGCATCATCATTAACAATTCTGCTAAGCAAAAGCAGACACCCCAGCAGCAATTATAGTAATTACACTCTCCTGGTCCTAGTGTGTGTGTGTGTGTGTGTGTGTGTGTGTGTGTGGGTGTGTGTGTGTGTGTGTGTGTGTTTTCCTCTTATCAACGTCCCTGTGATAACATGACAAGACATTGTGGGGACATTAAGTTAGTTCCTATGAAAACTTTAATTTGAAGCTTAAGGTTAGGGCTTTGGAATAGCATAACATTATTTCACTACATAAAAACACACGTTGATGGAAATATCTCACAAATGAAGTATTACAGAGCTGTGTGTGTGTGTGTGTGTGTGTGTGTGTGTGTGTGTGTGTGTGTGTGTGTGTGTGTGTGTGTGGGTAGGTGGGTGTGTGGGTAGGTGGGTGTGTGCTTTTTATGTGCATGTGTAAGAGGGAGAGAAGGAGGGGGATGAAAGACTGTGGCAGTAATTATACTAATTAGTGTGTGTGTGTGTGTGTGTGTGTGTGTGTGTGTGTGTGTGTGTGAGATGAGAAATAGAAAGCAAGCGGTGGGCAGTTCCTGACTGGCACTGCTCTGAGACACACAGCCTTTGTCGCGTGTGTGTATGTGAGAGAGAGAGAGAGAAAGTGTGTGTGAGGGCGTGTGCCGCTTGTCGCTGTGAATAACGTAAAGTGTGAATGAACACGCGGCAACACAAACAGATGCGCTAAGCACTAGCAAAACAAATACGCACGGCTGTCACAGAGCAACACAAGTAACCACTGCAACATTGAAATATTTCATAGAAGAGCAAAATTTAGATATTCAGAAGTCACGCCTATGCTTGGTTACTGTTGCTATGTGGATCAAAAAAAATGGAAGCCGGTGACACAATACACGCATTGTGGGGTTCAGAAGCTAGTAGTAAAGTGTTTAGTACTGTTTAGAAGAATGCATGAATTGGTTAAGTTACTGTGGCAGCAGGGGGCATAAAATGGAAAGGGAGTTGTAGAGAACGAGCGGGTAATGAGTGATTGTCTATACCGCAGTCTATTTATGTGCTGTATCTCCTCGGTATACAGAATCGATCGTGTCTGATCAGATCTGACCTGAGATGAGCTGAAACTGAGCTGAATACAGGTACACAGAGATTGATTTTATTTCGTATGCATAGCTCAGAAAATTGTCTGATAATAAAAAGAAGACCGGCTCTGCTTTCTCCGTTCCCTGCCTCCGATGTCTTCATCCTCAGCTCTTAGCCTGAGCTAAGCTAGCTTAATTTACTTGATTTTTTTACAGCATTAAAAAATCATGTAAAAGCAGTATTAAAATTTTTCACTTCCTGGTGTTCCTGGTGAATTATTTCCTCATTCAACTTATGTTATAGCAGTTATAACAAGCCACTGACACTGGAGACTCATTCCGAATATAAGTAAACCTCACCATAATCAGTGATTATACCATGTTTCTTATCTTTTAATGTATTTTTGTAAAGCATCTGCCATTACGTGAATGAGCTGCTGATATGACCGAAAATTAATCAACACCTCCTAACAAATCAAAATGGAGAATTCAACAGTAACGTGGTATAAAAAAATATCAGCATATAAATAGTTTAAGTGCTTTATTGAGTTTTCCGAAAATATATGGAAATGTATACATGTTCCGCATAAAATAATCCATATTAGTGAATCACACCGAGTCAAGTCAGAAGATATCTTGATTTTCAATCCCAAGAAGACGTGTTTCTCAGGGTTTCTGGCTTTAAGTGTGTTCTGAGACGTTATTCCTGTTAGAACCGGGTGCATTAGAAGAACGTCTGCTGTGGGCTTTCCCATAAATGACACCAACATGTCCAACTGTTTACTGCTGCAGTTTTATTGCTCTGAGCTCGTGGGCTAATAACGCAAGTGTGATTTTTATGATGTGCGCACACACACACACACACACACACACACACACACACACACACACACACACAAAAGAATGCTCAGACCAGCTGTGCACATCTTTTCAATAGTTCTTTTCTGCACATGCTTAATGCCAGCAATGTGTTTTCAACATTTGCGAATTTTGCTGTCAGCATTTTCATTGAATTGACATTTTGCAATGAATGTAACGATGCTTACATACATCATGACTGGTGTAAACATTTCCGTCTCCCTGATTTTTCCATCACCTCCTAATAAGGGCGACAAATTCAGAACAGACGGCTGATTTCATTCATCTTCATTAAGCGCTTGATCCTGGTCACGGTGACGGTGGATCCGGAGCCCAACACTGAGCATGAGGCTTATTAACTTATTAAGCTTCTTATCATAATTCTGTCTCGGCTAATCTCCACAGTAAACATCCAAAAACAATGGAGTGGAAATCACTCACATGAAACGAGTTTTCTATCGCATGCTGTATAGATGGCGGATTTAAATAAGAAACATCCTCATCTCTTTATTCATATTGGTTAGCTTTGTGGAAGAAATGGGACTAAAAGCTTACATTAAATTGTTTTTTTGGGGTTTTTTTTGCAACATTTCACACAACTTCAATTAAGCCAAACAGAAAAAACATAGTTTAGATAAAATATTACAGCTTAATGTGATTTATTTTGTTTCCTTTTCCATTTGTTTCTATTTTGAAAAGAAGAGAAGAGAAGAGGAAATGAGACTTCTCTTAAAGACGTGGACTTGTTATCTTATTTTCTCTTCTAACTGTCTAAACAATAAAAGATCTTCTCGATTACGACTCGTTCTAACACAGTATCCCTTCTATAATAACTATACGCAGGGATTTGTATGGTGGATGTTCCACATAAACGGATTAAAGAATGTGTAGTTATTGATATGATGACGTTTTTTCTCTAAGGAGATGTTTATTTAGCATTTATAGAAGGAGTCTCCAGTGTCAGTGTTTGCTAACGGTTGGATATAATGCTGTGACTTTGTGGTTTCTCAGTAACAACAATTCGATTAGCTTCAAACTAAAAATTATGAGATTTGTTCAAATTTGTTGCCTTTACAGGACCTTTGACCTTTATAAGAAAATGTCGCTAAGAATCCAATACGATTTCTAATAGGATTAAAATATAACAGAACTCAATTTTTATTGGTTTTCTGGAAGTTTACTTAGCATTAGGGAAAAAAGCTCTTCACCTTGGTGAAATAGACGCTAGATTTTTGCTTCTTCTACCAACCAGCTTTCTCTTCACAAGTCTCACAGATCAGTGCTTTTAAGTGGCAGTCATGCAAGTTGAACTGCTTGCGTTCTTATCATGGTGAGGAAATGACCCCGCCCCTATACTCCTGATTTCAGTGGTTCCAAAGCTCCAGAGCTCAACACCAGCTGGTTTATGGCACCATAATTGATTTCATTGGCCAAGAAATTGGTGCTTTTGTGGTGGAAATGGAGCACCAGCACTCTAAGTAGACAAGCATTATGAGATGCCGTAAAACACAAAAGACATTGTGTGGTTGAGCGCTAACGAGTCGAAGCAAACATGTCCCAGTGACATGCAACAGCAAAGGTCAATGGACTTTAGTTAGTGGAGAAGAGAAGAGAAGAGGAGAGAAGAGAAGAGAAGAGAAGAGAAGAGAAGAGAAGAGAAATGAGAGAAAATAAGAGGAAGCAAATGATGAAAAGAGAAAAGAAGGAAAGAGAAAATGACAGAAGAGAAGAGAAGAGAAGAGAAGAGAAGAGAAGAGAAGAGAAGAGGAAATGAGAAAAGGGAAGAGAATTTTTGCACTTGAACAACAGAATAAAAAGAAGACTGACAGATTGAAGTGAACAGACGTCATGGCCATTATATCACTAAAATCACTGTGCTTCTTTCCAGTCTCCTTCTTCTCCTTTCTCCCTTTGTCCCTCTCTCTCTCTTTCTCTCTCTCTCTCTCTCTCTCTCTCACACACACACACACACACACACACACACACACACGGCTTTATTTTCAGAAGAGCTTGTGTGTAGGGGGAGGGGAAGGAGTGGGTTTGTCATGGAGAAACAACACACAGATGTTCGACCTTCTCACCTGCGTTTAGCTCGAGAGCTTCATTCACACAAGAACCCTGTCCTTCTATCGAAGTGGCTGGATCTTCCGGCGTTCTCTTCATCGCTTACACCAGAATGACGTGAGCGGTTTGTGCCTTCGTGATCGGCGTGTCCTCTTTGAAGTTGGCTGATTAGCATATCTCATCAAACAGATAATAAAAGGCCGCTAGCTCTGTGTTGTATGTTACACTGGATCCTGATCTTCGAGGAAAAAAAAAATAAAGCGATACTTCGGATTCATCCACACTCAGGAAACGGCTAAAGGATGCGCCAGTTATCATTACTATCTTAAACAGGAAAAAATGCGAAGAAAATGGCAGAAATGCCGCTCTTACATCATCAGTTGTAGCGGAAATACCTTGAGCCCTACGATTTCAGACTCTACATGTCTTATTTAGTATTTCCACGTAAATGGATTAAAGAACATGTGTGGTTATTGGTACCTTTTCTCGTTTGGATATAATTTCCTCACATGGTGAGGAAATGACCCCGTCCATATAACCCTGATGGCAGTGGTTCCAAAGCTCCAGAGCTCATCGCCAGCTGGTTTATGGCAGCATAATTGATTTCATTGGCCAAGAAATTGGTGCTTTTGTGGTGGAAATGGAGCACCAGCACTCTAAATAAACAAGCATTATGAGATGCCGTAAAACACAAAAGACATTGTGTGGTTGAGCGCTAACGAGTCGAAGCAAACATGTCCCAGTGACATGCAACAGCAAAGGTCAATGGACTTTAGTTAGTGGAGAAGAGAAGAGAAGAGAAGAGAAGAGAAGAGAAGAGAAGAGAAGAGAAGAGAAGAGAAGAGAAGAGGTCACTTTGGAGAATGGTGGTGGCTTAAATGATGGAGGAGAAGATCAGGCTAACTCAAAAGTTATACAGATGTTATGTTATAGTCTGATCGCATTCCTTTTACTGTAGAAGGTATGTCATTAAATGACATAGCATTCAGGACCTGTCTGTAACATTCATAACATTACCAGAATGTCCTTTTAACCATAACGTAAACATAACCAGCAGATCAAAATTTGCAAATGATATTAATAATGATACACTATATGGTCAAATATTTGTGGACACCTGACCATCACACCCATATGTAGTTCTTCCCCAAATTGCAGCCACAAATTTGGAAGCAAACAATTGTATAGAATTTATTTGTATGGTGTAGCATTACAATTTCCTTTCACTGGAACTAAGAGTCTCAAACCTGTTCCAGCATGATAATACCCCTGTGAACAAAGCGAGCTCCATGAAGACATGGTGTGTTAAGGTGGTGTGTGGAAGAACTCAAGTCAACCCCACTGAACACCTTCAGGATGAACTGGAACATCGACTGCACCCCAGACCTCCTCAACATCCCAACATCAGAACCTGACCTTACTAATGTTCTTGTAGCTGAATGAACACAAATCCCCACAGCCACATTCCAAAATCCAGTGGAAAGCCTTCTCAGAAGAGCGGAGCCTATTATAACAGCAACGGGGGAATAAATCTGGAATGACATGTTCAACAAGCACAAGTGTGATGGTCAGGTGTCCACAAACATTTGGCCATATAGTGTATCTTGTTGGCTGGGAAGATGATCCTCAGGAGGATGGAAAAGCTTCCTGGAAATTTTAAACCCAACACCCAACTTGTCTTAGCACTGGCAAGCTCAAAGAAACATTAACACCAAAAATGACACAGTCTTCAGAATAATATTGCTGGCAAGTAAACCAGCAACAGTTTCATAGCCTTGAGGCCATGAGGTAAACTATAATAGAGACAACAGAGGTATGGATAGAAAACAAGCCAGTTTTCTTTTTTTTAAAAAAAAAAAAAAAAAAAAGAACCAGCTCGGTTTCTGTAGATCACCTGTTGCACCTGTTTATCCAGTCACAAGCATTTATTTAAATTATTTAGCTGAAGGCAGCTCATTATACCAAAGTCTAGCTACAAGGCTAAAGTCTAGGGATGTAACTGACAAGAATACATTATTTAGATAAACCAGATGATGCACTCTAAATGAATACAAATAGAGATATGAACAGGAGGAGCACTATTCTTTTGTCTTTTCTGCCTGCAAGGTTTGGAGTTTCCGGCGCAACGAGTTGAGACAAGAGATGTGGTTCTGGGATTCAGATCCATTTGAACGCAAGAAAAACGTCACGCATTTTTACTTCCATACAGCAGTGAGTGAGATTTCAGAAATGAAGTTCTCAGTGGAAACAAAAGCCACATTGGCAATGTATTTACAGCATTTTTTAATGACACATTGGCGACCACTGGGTTTGTTTCCAATGCCACACCCACTCCGGGTTTAAATCCGAATACACTTACAGATATAGATAGTGGCATTGCGTTACACCCCTACTAGAGACAGCTTACAAAGAGCAGACTTTTCACAGCCTTTGAAAGATTTCTCATTTTATTTACGCTTGTTTAAAACATGGCTAACTTGTACATAAGTGTTTATTCTCTCTGCTTAAAGTTCAAAAATAGATGCATGTTATCATTTCAGAGCCCATGACGCTCATAGTGTTAAAATGAAGCGCCACTGTTTTATTATTATTATGTAGCTGGACCATATCAAATTTTAGTTTAGTTTAGATTTTGGCTTTATATTTTTACACCTACCAGAAAAACTGATCGGATCAATAAAATAAAATAAATCTGCCACACGATCCGTACATAAATGAGGCATTACCAAGGCTACATCACAACTGCTCCAACAGCAAGCGCCCTCCAATGAATCCCCCGACTCAGCAGGTCCCACAGGGACTCTTTTTATTTTCCCAAGACATAAGAATCAGGAAAACAAGCCAGCAAGACTCCCAGGTGAGTGCTGAGCTTGAGATAACAGTCTTGTTTTCTCCAAGTTAACAAACGTTCAGCACCACAAGCGAAGAGTGCTGCTTTTTTGGAACCGATTTGTTAGATAAGATTCGGCAGGCAGAACAGGCCTCATCTGGGGACGTGCATATGACTACCTCATGATAAGCGCTAAATAAATTAACCGACTTGGTCCTGATAAAAGATAATGCTACTCCACTTAGATCCGCAGCCGCTAGAGTTCCTTTCATCGTCGCAGTATCTAGTGCATTTCATCATAAGCCTGCACGTATGGAGTTCTCTGAGGCGTATCGCATTGTCTCGAGGTTCTTTCACCGCCGGTAATTATCGTTAATGTCATTAGATTAAATGCAGGGCACTAAAATCAGACTGATGTGTCAGATAAGGAAATCAGTTTTAGATCAGTTTTTATTTGGAAATAATGCTAGAATTCATAATTGCCTGTACATGTTTAGGCTACGAAAGCAACACCATTAAGCATCTGGATCGATAGTCCCACCCGATCCGATCCCATCCCATCCACTCCACTCCATTACGTACGGTCTCACTGGGCTTTAGCATTGTTCTAAAGGAGCAGACCAATATTGCTTTCAGCAGATGGGATCCCATCACTTCACTGCATGCCATTTTGCAATTGAAGCCTTACCAACATATCTAGTGGCAAGTTGGTGCGGTTCCTTGAACAGTAAAACACAATGGTGGGGGAGAAAAAAAAAAGGTTGGGTCCAGATCTCACTGGACAAATGAGAAGTATTCTCAAGCAAGTGCCAGTTAGTACCAGGTTTTTTTTTTTCAGACCAGAGAACAGGAAGTAAAGAAGCTCACCATATTTCACTGAGTAAAAAATGTTTTTTTAAAGAATGAAATATAAAACCTACATAAAATCTAAAACATGTTGTTGTAGGTTGTAGTGAAAAAAAGGATTTTCAGTTAGTTCCTTTTATAACACAGGAATTCGCCAACACCGACAAGTTTCTATTTATTAAAAAATGGCACACACCTTTTATCTGTTTATATTTCTGTGAAACAAGTAACGGCTATAAACAGTTGTTCCCTGACCAGCCTGTCGTCTTTCTCTCTCGTAGTTAATAAGACTTGTCATGTTACCAAGAAACCAGAACACACAAATCCTTCCATCCTGAAGACTTTCTTGTGTCAGAAAACGTTCTGACTAACTCTGGAGACTCCTTCCAAAACTGCTAAACAAACAGAAAACTTCACCACATCAACAATTAATATGACATCACTCGGATAATACACCTCAGGTCATACGTTAAGGGTTCAGGTTCAGGACATGCCAAGCCCAGGACCAGGATACCGATATAAAGCTTAAACTGTTAAACTGGTGCTGTAGATGGTTAAATGGCAACAAAATACGGATCCAACAAATCTATCCTAAACTGAATATATAACGTAATATCACAATGACAAATGAAATCTGTTGCAAATTGCATAAAAATAGAATCAGAAAAGCTGAGCTTGTCCTAGACTTGTGCACTTCCCTAACCATAATCATCAGGGTGGAAGGGTTTAATCATGCTTTATCTGATTACAGCGCCCATCCCTGATGAGATCGATACACTGAAAGCACGGATGAAGCCACACGGATCTGGATTTTTTTAGGCTAAACAAATCTGTGTTTTGTTCTCAAAGTCCCTCTGTGTCAGAACGACGGACATTAAGTGAGGTATGGAAACAACTAGTTGCTGCTGCAGAGCTTCTCTGAGCTTCTCTAGGATGTAAGCTTTCATAAAGCTTCAGTATTTTTATAGGATGTTTCTCCATCCTCTATAAGTATTCATAAGGCTTCAGCACAGTTATAGGATGTTCCTCCACCCTCTATAAGCATTTGTAAGGCTTCAGTATGTTTAGAGGATGTTTCTCCAACCCCTATAAGCGTTCATAATGCTTTCATATGTTTAGAGGATGTTTCTCCATGCCTATAAGCATTCATAAGGATTCAGCATAGTTATAGAATGTTTCTCCACCCCTGTTATAAGCATTCATAAGGCTTTAATATGTTTAGAGGATGTTTCTCCACCCCTATAAGCATTCTTAAGACCTTCATACATTTATAGAATGTTTCTCCACCCTCTATTCTAAGCATTCATAAGGCTTTAATATGTTTAGAGGATGTTTCTCCACCCTCTATGTGTGTAGGGTGTTTTGCCACCCTATAAACATTCATAACGTGTGCA
Source organism: Pangasius elongatus (assembly GCA_033441825.1). NCBI lineage: Eukaryota > Metazoa > Chordata > Actinopteri > Siluriformes > Pangasiidae > Pangasius > Pangasius elongatus. The sequence continues at coordinate 3,278,896 of JAKKZN010000020.1, read as the reverse complement.
TCAGCTGATTTTTCCATCCTAAAATATTCACAAAGGAAATGTTAAAATATTTTTGATGCTTCTACAATCGTAGTGTACTTTTAGACATGTTTTGAACCCAGTGGTCAGAAGTTAGGTCACCTGGAAATGCATTTGGGTTTCAGATGTTTGTCAGATTTTTTTTTTCCCAAAGCAATCTGTTGCTTTTGTGACCTTTTACCTCCGTGTTGTTTCTTACCTTCTGCTGCCGCCTCGCCATGTCGGTGGGCTGCTTGGCGTTGAACGGGTACGCGATGCAGCGCATGACGAACACGTAGAGCTGCAGCCTCTTCTTTCTTTCCTCTTCCTCCCTCTGCATCTTCTCCACGTCGTCCTTCTCCTTGTCGCCGGTGGCCGCGGGTCCGGGGCTGGAGGGCCGCGCATGGCCACCGCGGCTGGGCTGTAAGCCGCTCGCGCTCTGGCCGGAGCGGCTCGATGAGACCTGCGCGCCCCCAGGGGCCTTTGGAGCCGCCACCGCCGCCGCTTTGCGCTCTTCCTCCACCACCTCATCTTCCTCCTCGCTCGAGGACGGGTCCAGCATGGTGGCTCGAAGTTAAAGGTATATTTAAGAAGGTGGAGGGGGAGAAAATACGCGCCGTTGATTCACAGAAGAGCCGCGGAGATGCGCCGGCGCGGACAGAAAAGTGCGACGACTTGATGTGCCATCAAAGCTTCAAACTTCACTGCATGAAATTTCCGTTCTTCTGGAAAGAACCTGCTTCCCGACAGCCTGGAGAGTCGCTCCGGGTAACTGTTGCTTTTTCTTTTCTTTTCTTTTCTTTTCGTCTGTGTTTGCTTTTGCAATCTAATTACGGTGTTACAAACAATGCCAAGCTTTCTGAAGTGATTATTTTTCATAAATGGACTTTCTTCTCCGTTCTCCCCCTCTCTCTATTTCTCTCTCCCTCTCTCCCTCTCTCTCTCTCTGCTTTTCCAGCTGCTCTTTGGCGATTGGCAACCAGCGATGGCCACTTACCAAGAAAAAAAAGCGGCTATGGGCGCTGACCGCGGTCCTGAATCTCAGGGCGCATTCCAAATAAACACACAGGGCACTACGTAGCGCGCACACGCTGTGTCTCTCATATCCTTTGTAGTGCACGTGTACAGCAAGTAAAGAGCTATTTGGGATCCAACCATGTATCGCGGAGATGCTTAGGCTCAGTTACAAATGGGTCCCCATTGGATGTCTAGTGCACTACAGCGGGTGTAGAAGCCATTATTTCGTACCTTATTTAGCGCACTTGTGTAGGGTGTAGGAAGCGATTTGGGATGAAGCCACAGTGCCCGTGGGGGGAGGAGGGAATCGTTTTGACGTTGTTTCCGCGACAGCTGCTCCATCTCTCCATCTCTCTATTAATCCAAGGCGGCGTTTTAGTGCTTTATGTTTGAATGGTAACCAGGGCAAAAGACCAGGAAATCAAATTAAGGAGCCCTTGAAGAACTCTTTTTTTTCCTAACAGTGTACACCTGAATGATTCCCTATGAGAAAGTGTTTCAAGTAGAACACTTAAAAAAACTGAGAACCCTTAATTAGTCACTAAACCCTTAAAGAACCCTTGAAGAACTTTTTTCCTAAAAGTGCACACATGAATGTTTCCCTAAGACAAAGTGTTTCAAATACAAGTTTTTGAAGTAGAAACCCTAGGAACCCTTAATTATTCACTAAAACCTTAAAGAACCCTTCAAGAACCTTTCTGTACAACTCTGTATTTCCGTATGACAAAGTGGTCCAAGTAGAACACTTTTAAAGAAGGTAAGAACCCTTAATTATACTATGAATACTTAAGGAACCCTTGAAGAAACATTTTTTCGAAGCATGTACAACTCAATGTTTCCCTATGAGAAGAGGTTTCAACTAGAACACTTTAAAAGAATCTAAGAACCCTTAATTATTGACTAAAGAACCATTAAAGAACCTTTCAGGAAACTTTTTTCTAAGAGCGTACAACTGAGTGTATTTCTGCATGAGAACGAGTTCCAAGTAGAACACTTTTTACAAATCTAAGAACCCTGAATTATTCAACAAACCCTTCAAGAACTCTTGAAGAACTCTTTTCTTTCTAAGAGTGTACACCTGAATGATTCCTATGTGAAAGGGATCCAGGTAGAACACTTAGAACACTAAAGTTTAGATCAATAAACTTTTAAGAAACACTTAAAGAACCTTTTTGTAAAAAAGTGTACAACTCTGTGTTTCCTTATGACAAAGGTTGAAGAGTAGAACACTTTGGAATAAGCTTAGATCCCTTAATTATTCACTAAACCCTTAAAAAACCCTTGAAAAACCTTTTTTTTTTGTCTGAGAGCATACAACTGAATGTTTCCCTATGGGAAAGTGTTTCAAGTAGAACACTTAAGAACCCTTAATTATCCAATGAACCCATGAAGTCAAACCTCTGAGAGAACCCTTTAAGACCTAATTTAGATTACTTTAGAGTTCTTTTGGTTGTTCCACTGGAGGAACCCTTAAAAGTTATTTGTTTTGTCTTAGGAAGCCTTCAAGGTCCTATGTAGAACCTTACAACAAAGTTTCCCTATCACAAAGGATTCCAAGAAGCTAAGAACATTAATGATATTCATGAAACTGTCAGGATGCCGGGAACACTGGACATGAAGTGGGAATACAGCCTGGATAAAACCAACACACACACACACACACACACACACACACGCACAGTCAAGCTTAGGGGCAATTTAGAGTCGCCAATCCATCTACCATCTAGCAGCATGTTTTGGGAAGAGGGGGAGAAAACCTCAAAAATCTGGAGGGGGACACAGACTCTCTGCACAGACAGTAAGCCAGCTAGAACTGGGGACTCTGGAACTATGAGGAGGCAATTCTACTCGCTGCAACACAAGTGTACAGTAATTAAATTGCATTAGCTTTGACTGAACATAAGGTCAGGACTTCTAGAGTAGCAGATTAAAGGGTCCTGTTCAAGGGTTAAACAGTGGTAGATTGGTGATCCTGTGGTCTGCATTTACAAGTTTGCATGAGTAGAGCAGCAGCCTTTAAAATGCAAGACTGTATAAGTGCTGAATCAAAAGTGAAAGACATTTAGTGATGGCTTCATGTTTCAGGGCTACGATTCTGGAAGCACTTTGCTCACAAAGCTCTTTGTTGAGAAACATCTTGTTTCTCAAGAACTTCTGCATACCACTGTTGTGTGCAAGGGCACATATGTTTTTCTGTGAACTTTTTCTGTGTTTCTTTTAGACATTGTGAAGACTACTCATTGGACGGTGTGTTTGTCCATCACCTCCTCATTCAATGCTGGTGGCAGAGAGGAAGAGCTTTGACTTTCACAAGCCATCCCAGGAGAGCAACAGGAAGCAAATAGGGCGACAAAAGAGAGAAAATGACGCCAATGCGGAATTTTTTAATGTTTTGTCTGTACGAATCTGAACCAAGCAGAACTTCAGATCTTCAGTCCCCACGTTGTGTGGGCTGTTTCCTGTTTACCGGGGCTCGGACAGGTAAGCAAGAGTGTGCTCATACATTGTACAACACATAGGAAACTAACTGTCTAAACACCCTAGAGAAGAGGCAAGTGCCAATCCCTGTACTTATGTTAGTGACAGAAGACCAGGATCTGGTTGTGGATTGTTGTGGATTCTCATTTTTGGTTACAAGCCTTGCTAGGCATTTCCTGTTCACACTGGTAAATCACCCCTGGGCTCATCTCGGGGTCGTAACAGGTGGTGGCTTGTCCGGGATCTAAACTTCCCATATGTCAGTGGTTGTTATTCTTAGTGTGAGACCAAAAGTTGGATACCGGTTAGTAGTGTGGGCAGTTTGAATTGGGCTTGTAGTCTGGTGTGTTGCTAGTGCTTTAGCAATGGCTGCATTTGACTTGCAGCCATTCTTGAGTGACCCTTCTCTAGACTATTTGGATAACTGTAGTAAGGATAATTTGTTAGAAATTGCTGCACATTTTGGAATTTCAGTGTCAGGGTATGTGGTAAAAAGAGAAATTTAAAGGGTCGTAATGAAGAAGCTTGTTGAGCTGCACCTTTTAAGTCCTACATGTTGACCCTGCAAAAGTTGTTTGGCTGAGAAGTCCTGCTGAGGCGGTTGAAGGGGAGTCCAGACTCCATTTCCCCAAGAATAAGGCCAGCTTACCTCAGTTTGATTCATTATCTCCTCAGATGTCTGGGTCCAGAGGCGAGGCCCTTGTGAAAGTGCATATATACTTGAAAATGGAAAGGAGGGAGAGAACAGAGCAGAGGCAGGCAGGACATGAACAGAAACTGGCCGTCCGACACATGGAGCTGGATATGGAGAAGGAAATTCAGTTGCGGGACCTGGAATGCGAGGGTGAAAGAGTTCACCTTCAACCTCATATCTGTCTGAATTTACCTCCTGTCCTTACTTGTAGTCCTGGCCCTTCAGCTCCTCCTCCAGTTTTAACCAGTCCTGAGACGGTTGAGGATTCAAGCACCTCTTTTGCTGTTACTAAGCATGTTGCACTGGTACCGCCTTTTAGACAGACTGAAGTTGATACATACTTCAGAGTGTTTGAGAGAATTGCTTTCTCTCTGAAGTGGTCAAAGTAATGGTGGACACTCTTACTCCAATGTAAGCTGGTTGGAAAAGCTCAGAAGGTTTGTTCATCATTGTTTTTGCCTGATAGCTTTCCTTCGTGCTTATGAGCTTGTGCCCAAAGCCTATCATCAGAAGTTTAAGAACTTCCAAAAGACACAGGCACAAACTTATGTGGAATTAGCTAGCTCCTTTTTGATAAGTGGACTGCAGCTAGTAAAGCTACTAATCGGGAGTCATTCAGGGAACTCATGCTTTTGGAAACATTTTTAAAACTGTCTGCCTGACT
>JAKKZN010000020.1:3258047-3273946 GCA_033441825.1 Pangasius elongatus | reverse complement strand
CCCTGGTCGCACCAAAACAAGGTCATCATCATTTGAGTGTTTCTCCTCTCACAAGCTTGGTGATGTAGCTGCTGATTGCTTCGCTCTGAAGCATAAACGGGAGCAACAAGAAAAGAGTCAAGGCCTTGACAGCAGACAACCAAAAGGGGTGGGGTTTATGAAGACTATTTCCCAAGAGTCTGTGGTAAGTGCACGTGAGTATTACAAACCTTTTATTTCTTTCAGTGTTGAATCTATAGCTCATTCTGAAGGTGACAAGCAGGATATTGTAGCCCAGACCAGTCTTTTATTCATGAAGGTTTACTCCCTTTGTCAGACCAAACATTTCATGGGTCATATTTCCTTTGTATCATGTATATCTGCAGTCTTGTGTTGTGACAGGCACTGTTAATTATGGAGTTCAGCCTGTTTTACCTGTTAACAATACAGATTTTATTCTAGGAAATGACTTAGCTGTCAGAAAGGCTGTTCCAGAGGTTGAAGTGTCTGAAATTTGTGTCTGAAAATTGTCAGTATGATGATCTTGCAGGTAATCTTCCAGAGGTTTTTTTCTAAAAGAGAAAAGTCTTTTAGCCATTGTGAAGACTACTCATTGGATGGTGTGTTCGTCCATCACTTCCTCGTCCAATGCTTTTGACTGAGAGAAGGAGCTTTGAATTTCAGAAGCCACCCTGGAAGAGCAAAATGAAGTGAAGAGGGCAAAAAAGAGGGAGAGAATAACAACACTGAGTTTTTGAATGTTTTGTCTGTGTGCATCTGAACCAAGCAGAACTTTGTGATTGCACACTACAGCCAGTGTTTCTGTTTCGCTCCACTGTTTCGTGTCTTGTTCCGCTTTGTGTGTGTCACATCTTCAGTCCCCACTTTGTGGACCCTGAGTCGCCCCTGGGCTCATCTTGGGGTCCTAACAACCATTTTGTTCATTGTTTTCCAAAAAGAAGATCACTAATGAAAGTAAGTATCTAATATGAACCTAATGAATTATCCTACTGTTGCTAATTCAACAAAGTTTGTTGTAAAGCTTATTTTTTAAATCCAATATCCTATTAAATCACCACAGTAGGCCACAGATTAAAAGAAAGTGCTGTCCAAAGAGTATTAATCAAAAACAAACAAAAGCAGCATGTCCAGAATCAAAAGTGAAAGAAGTGGTGAGTTAAAGCAAATGTCTCTGAACAGGGAAATCACCAAACAGTCCTGGACTTCCACGTCTGGTGCTGGAAACGCCTACAGCAAACTAAGCCTCTTGAAACTGCATTAATCAAACTTGTGACTCACTGTCACATGCATCTTTTCTATAAGTAGCACGTGTTCAACGCCCATGTAATCTTTCTTGTACTTTGTCCCTATTTTATGCAACATGATGTGTGCTAAAGGTGTATGAGGTCTCGAGAAGGCAATAAGTCAAGGAACAAAACAAAAGTGAAAGAATATTAGTCAAGGCGTTGCTCTGGTGTTGAGTGAATACTCATAAAAATAGCCTACATGATCAAGTTTCTGACATGGCATCATGGATGCCAACTGCTACCCCGGTTGCCACCCCAACTCTGGCCTCAAATCATCTTTGAGAAGTTGATTCATGTAGAAAAAAATATCATTTACACACAACACTATTAATTCTTGATTCTGATCAGTCAGAAAGTCAGAACGTGTCGATTCTTTTTCTTGGGTTGAGACTTGTGACTGTGAAGGCCACAGCTTATGACTTACCTCATTTTCGTCCTCACCAAAGCATTCAGTGATCCCTTGTGCCCTGTGGATGGGGGCGGAGTCATCATGGAAGAGACCACTTCCAGTTGGATAGAAATGTTCGATCAGAGGATAAAGATGATCAGCAGTTTCCTGGAAAACAATAAATAAATGCTTGCCAAAGCATAACTACAATGAAGGTGAACTGGAGCTGCTCAGGATTTTATACTTACCACAGATCATGGTAGGATAGTAATTGCTTGATTGTGTCATGCAGTACACCTGTCTGGAAGCGCTCGTTACGATGGCAAGAGGCTTTTTGAAATAGGATTCATTATTGGAGCTGAGATAGTAGGTGATTTAGTGACAATGACACTCAGCTGACACTAAAGGGGAAAAGTGGGGAAAAGAGAAGAGTAAGTGTTCGTCAGGTGACTGAGAATGTGACCATCCTACCAGAAAGAACAATCCGACCATATCTACATATAGAGGGATATTATGGCAGGGCGGCAGTGCTTGGACCCTTCATTACAAATACGAATGCACTTTAGGCCTGGTCCAATGAGTCATCCTTCACCATATTGTCAACAATTTGTTACAACACATTTATGTAGTCAAGTCCACAAGTATTTGGACAGTGACACAATTTTCATAATTTTGTGTCTGTACACCACCACAATGGATTTGAAATGAAGCAATCAAGATGTGATTGAAGTGTAGACTTTCAGCTTTAATTCAAGGGTTTTAATGAAAAATATTGCATAAACAGTTTAGGAATTACAGTCTGATTTACAGAGACCTATTTTCTATTTTCACAGGCTCAAAAGTAACTGGAAAATTAATTGATAAGCAGTTTCATGGCCAGGTGTGGCCTGTGTCCTCGTTATTTCATGACATATTAAGGAGATGAAAGTTCTTGAATTAATTCTATGTGTTGAATTTTCATTTGGTAGCTGTTCATGGTAACTCTCACTATGTGGTCCAAAGAGGTGTCGATGCAAGCGAAGGAGGCTATCATTAGACTGAAAAAACAAAACAGACCCTTCAGAGAGATTGCAGAAACTTTAGGAGTGGCCAAATCAACAATTTGGTACATTCTTAAAACGAAGGAACGCAACACCAAAAGGCCTGGAAGACCATGGAAGACAGCTAAATGCAGAATTCTTTCCTTGCTGAAGAACATCTAGCCAAGTCAAGAACACCCTCTACAAAGTCTACAATAAAGAGATGCTTTCATGAATGTAAATACAGACAGTTTACCTGGTGACATGCAAGAACAGAAAGGTCAGCTTAGAATTTGCTAAAAAAAATAAATAAATAAATAAATAAAAAAAACCTCCAAAAAAGCCTGACCAGTTCTGATGCAAGATTAACTTGTACAAGAATGATAGTAAGAGAAGAATATAGAGAAGGAAGGGAAGGGCTCATGATCCAAAGCATACCACATCATCTGTCAAACATGGTAGAGGCAGTGTTATGGCATGGTGTTTATTGATGATGTGAATGCAAAATTGATAGGACAGAACTTCACATTGCAGATGGATAATGACTCAAAACGTGCAGCAAAAGCAACCCAAGAGCTTCTTAAGGCAAAGAAATTAAATGTTCGATGACCTCAACCCGATTGAGCTGCTTTTCACTTACTGAAGGCAAATTCTGAAAGCAGAAAGACCCACAAACAGTAGTAAAGGCCTGGCAAAGCAAGAGAGGAAACTCAGCATTTGATGATGTCCATGGGCTCCAGATTTCAGGCAGTCATTGACTGCAAAGGATTTGCATTAAAAATCATGCTAATATTAATGATTATGCTAGTTTGTCCAGTTACTTTCGAGCCTCTGGAAATTGAGGGACTCCAAAAAATGACTGTAATTCCTAAACGGTTAATGCAATATTTTTTGTTAAACCCTTTGAATTCAAGCTGAAAGTCTACACTTCAATCTCATCTTGATTGCTTCATTTCAAATCCATTGTGGTGGTGGGCAGAGACAAAATTACCAAAACTGTGGCACTGTCCAAATACTTATGGACCTGACTATTATAGTCAAAGTTAATACTGAATGCTTATTGAAGTACTGCATATACCCTCAAGAAAAATGAATCTAATATTAAATATAAAACCTAATTCTAAGCTGGATCTGTGTCCCTCCATCTCCTCCCCAAAGCTAGAAAGAAACCTATGCATTCACTAAGAATATCATATTTAATCAAAACAAATAATCTCCTCTCCTTTTTTTTTGGCTTCCTAATCAGAACGGTTTTCTAAAGTAATGACACAACTGGACTTTGCTCGAAACACCTGAGTCCATAGTTTCTCTCTTGTTTCACGGAAAATGAAACTCCTTTCACAGTCCCTCGCCGCCCTGCGTCACCAGACCTGCTGATCGAGTCCCGCAGGCCACGCCCCCTTTTTTTTTTTGCGCAACGCATCCACTGACTGTATTCATTTTTAGACCACGCCCTTTTTTTCCTGGTGAGCTCGTCGTCACGCCCCCCTGTGTAGCATTTACGTGCGACGTCCAGACGTGACTCCGCCTCCTCAGTGTCCTCTTGTCTCTGAACGGGATCCTTTTCACAAACGCACACACGCACGGCGGGTAAACGTGGGCATCCTCTTTCACGCATTAGTGCGGTGTAATTTGTTCTGAGTGTCACATTGCGGTGTAAACAAGGACGAGAATTTTTTTTTTTTTTTTCTCCTGAAAATATCACCGCAGTTCAGCTATGGCAGCTTCAGATTATAATTTTTTACTAGCGACGGATTCATACAAGGTAAGCTTTGCATAAGTGTGTTATTTTAGTACATTTATCTTAGTAAGTTAATTATATAATTTGCATCATTGTTCTCAGTCAGAAAACTTAGGGGCTTATAGGCAGCTGCATTGTCAGTAATGTTTCTCTTTTTAGCTAGCCAGCTAAGCTATGCCGTTTCTCCTGCCTGCCCTTGCTTGTCATTTCATGGTCGTACCTCTGTTTAAGAGAGCCTTAATTGCGTCAATTCAAAAAACAATAACATGACTGAACACCTGTCACGCTGAAACAGCCACATAATGTTTCCTAGAATTCATATTTTCACGGCCGCCATGGCTGCGAGCTCCTTTCCTTTTAAATGGCCCGCTTTAGCTTTAGCTTCATCTAGTGTTGGTAAAACTCCGTGCGAGTATACACAGGGTTTTACGGTAACCTCCAAGCGCGTGGTGTCTGATTTAATTAATACATAAACACTAGAGACGTTCACACGCACGCTGTGTTTATTAACACATTTTCTCCCAGAATAGAACGTTCATTTTGCCTTTTTTTTAACGAGGACAATGTAGTTTACTATGTAAATATTACACATTAAATAACAAACATTTTCAGTTCTATGTATAATTTACAGATACACAAAAAAGCGATATATTTATTAATAATAGTAAAAGACAGGCAGATGGTGGATACCGTAAAACCACGTGTATGTGCGCAGCAAAGTTTCTACAAGAGAAGGGGTAACGATTTTTTGTGGGGGGGATTTCTCGAAATTATGCTCGTTGCGTATATTGCTGTTACTTTTAATAATGCTTATTACTCTTAAGTCTTCTCTCAAGTGACCGTAGTGCAAGCCAGCACTTCAAAACAGAAGAAACGAAACCGAAATTAAAGTGCAAATCTGCGTCCGCTATGGGCTGCGTTCCAAATCACACTGTGGCGCACTCGGTGTTAGGCCAAAATAGTGCGTTACCATGGTTACCACAGGGCCCGTGCTGTTTAGACGTACGGTAGTGTGTAGTGCGGGGCGTGCGGTTTGAGATGCGGCCTTTGGTATTGGAGGTATTTAGCTCATTGATACTGAAAGTTAACTGAGGCAGCTCTGGAAAGGTTTAGAGGGAAAAATAACATGGTATCAAAGTGATAGAGATTTATGAAAATAATGTTTTAAATCTCTACAGATTCCTTAATATGTGTCCATTTAACCTCTTCCTTTTCTGTATTTAGTTAATGAATTAAGAACTCAACAGGAATTCTGGCAAGTTTTCAGAAATACACAAATCCTGGGGGGATAAAAGGGTGTAATTTCTTTACAGTGAAATGATAAGAACAGTGAAGTGTTGTTGATATTTGTTTTTAATAATCACACGCGTCAAACATTACTTAAGGTTTACTGTGCTTAAGGTAAAGCTTTAAGGTTTAACTATTGTGATCTGATGACATTTTGGGTCATATGATATCTCTCGAAATATTTAATTGCTGTCTGTACGGATCATATTAAGTTAAAAAAGCAAACGCCACATTTGCATGGTGCTTATCCGTCCTGCCCGGACTGGAAACATGCCAGGAAAGGTCAGATGTAACTGGAGGATGTCAGACAACCCCCTTCTTTAATCACTTTCAAATGGCAAAGGATGTTTTCTTACAAATCCAAAAGCCCCTGAGGCTAAAATGTCACCCACACACATCCTCACATACTGACATACTCACAAACTCGTTTAGAGTTTAACTCAATGAACCGATTTGAATTCAGCTCTTTTCTTCAGCATATTAAATCTGGAGGTGTAATACAAAAGTTGCTCTCTGTCTGAATTCTCTTTGCTGCAGTGCAGCACCCGTGTGTGCAAAACTGTAAAAAAGTTTAGATGGTACTGTGCTTGTGTAATGGTGCTATATTTAGTAGCTCCGTCTGCATTGTTTTCGTTTTTACTCACCTCAGCAAATATGAAGTCAGGTTACTTCCTGTTACAATAAATCTATCAACTATTTAATGCACTCGTTCTGATACGTTATCGTTTCTATAGTAACGACTCATTTACGCATCACATAATCGAAGCCTGACAATAAACCGAATTTTAAAATGCGTTGTTACGTGACAAAGTCTAGAATCGTCTTAAAGGTCATGGAAGGAGTCTCCGGTGTCAGTGCTTTGTAAGTTTTCCACTGCGAGAGCGTATCCAGGACGAAGGAAGAGGGTAACTTTAAGGGTAACTGACTTGTCTCGTGGACGTTCCACAACTTTAAACGTAGCTGTAAACGGATAAAAAGCATGATCTGTTAGTAAGTGTGAATAAATGAAAATTTGTGGGCTAGTAGTTGGAAAATGGATGTGGTGTAAGAGGAACAGAACACTTGCGTTATAGGAGAACAGTCCAGTTCAGGGTGGTAGCAGGAACGCCGCTTCATTACACCACCCTGTCGTTGATTATTTTCCTTTAACAGCACGTCCCGGAGTGTTTAATTGCGTACACAGTCTCTGTCTTTGGCTCCTTGGAATGCCACTCAACAAGTGATTGATTTTCCCAGCTCTCATTCTTCTATCAGTCTCAATGTTGGCTAAGGTTTATAATATCGATAATATCTGTCTGTCATATCGCACCCTAAACTCTTGTCCTGCTCTCGCTGAAATAGTTATATAACAGTGTTTGTGCTTCAAATGAAATCGACTTTGACCTCGACACAGGCTCTGGTTTCTATTTTCAGCCGTGCTTTCAGAACATTTGGTTACATTAAAGCACAGACTGTTGGATTTTTCTTTTTTGAATACCTTTTTGTGAATAGATTGACTGGGTCTGTTAATGGAATAAAAGATAATAATGATAATAATAATAGTCTAGCGAATAGGATCTCACTCCAGCTTGTCTGTGTCTCCATTTTGCAAATCCCTTGGCCGCATTACTCAAGTTAAAGCTTGTTGCTCTTGATTAGCGAATTTGTGTTCACGTGAGATCCAGTGAGCACTCCGTGTCGCCGAAGTAATTCGCATTCCCTCCTCGTGACCCATGTGCTGATGTTCTTTCGATCGGTGTACAGTACACACAAGAGGTTGCCAGGAATTCACGTGATACCTACGTGATGCTTTTTTTATTATTATTATTATTACACAAAGCCTCTTAGGAGTGAGGAAGGTTTGAGTTGTTGTTTAAAAAGAAAAAAAAAATACACACTGAAAACATTCGTAAGTTTTCAGATACGTGACAGTCTTTAGTTTCTTGGTGACCTCCCACACTGCACCTATTTTTATTTTTTATTTTTATTTTTTTTGTCTTAAGAATGAAAAAAAGGCTGGTAAGGGAATATCCCACAGCATTACATGTAACTAGAAAATGTGTTGTTCTGTAATTAATGAAACTGTAATTGTGGCAAATTGCTGTGGTGTAAGAGGAGTAAAGCACTTTTAGATGTGCTGGGATTAGGGAAATGATGTCTATGTTAACGTTTGCTCTTCATTTTCTCTTTTTCAGATCACACACTATAAGCAGTATCCTCCAGACCTCAGCAAAATCTATTCTTACTTCGAGTGCCGGCGTAAGAAAGGGGCTCAGTTCAACGAGGTGGTGTTTTTCGGCCTGCAGTATCTCCTGAAGAAATACATCGCAGGTGTTTGTCTTCGGCTCTTTCTTATGATTCATTAATATTAACAATACGATTATTCTTATAAATGTTAATGTAATTTTTCTTTGTTCTTAATAGAAAATGATATTGATGTTACTTTAGGGATACTTTATCATTTCTTTATATATAAGAAGATTAGCTTTTTTTTTTTTTTTTTTTTTTTTTTAAAGAGATTTTTTTAATTTTTTTATTATTATAATCTGGTCATCAAGCATGACTCTTTTTTTGTTGTGATAAATAGAATTATTAATAAAAGTAATGAGTAAAAGTATTCTTATGAAAAACAACCGAAGGAAAAGAATAGAAAGGAATATAGGTAATACGTATATAACGATTTTATTTTTAGCATATAATTCATATTTATTCAAATTATTCGGAAATATTTAAATAGATGATCAAATTTTGTTTATGGAATATTTTATAGAAATCACTTTTAAATAAATAAATATTTTTTTTTATTTAAAGACTTTTAAGACTTTTTATTTTTAAAGACCACACGACGTAGTTGGTAAAATGTTTGTAAAATAAATAAGGATACTTTTTTAAATTCATTTTGATTGCTTCATATTTAAGTAGCATACCTGTTTACTTAGGTTTTCAGCTGCGCATGGGCCGTGGGCTGATCCTAAATCAATATTTGATTTTGTTTATCCTGATAAACATGGATTAAAAAAAAACACACACACACACACACACCTCGACAGTGTAACAAGTTTTGCAAACTCAGTATTATCACAGACAAACTGCATTTCTTTTCTTTCTTTTCTTTTCTTTTTTTTTTTTTGTTTGAGACTAAGATTCGCCTGAGTTCTGGCTTTTGTATAGACGTGACAGGCGGCCCTGAAGCTTTCCGTGCCGTTGCCCCCCGTCACGTGTTCCGCATTGCTGTTCCTCTGACGTCCTGCATGTGTCCTCTGCTGACAGGAGCCTTGAATGAACTCAAGGTCAACCTGCAGGACTCTTTCCGAACAGTTCAGCACGAAACGCACGGTTTGCTTTTTGAGAAAGACAGGCCCTTACTTGTCCCAGTAAATGCACATCTTAACTTTGACTTAATCTCTCTCGTAATACGATAACGAAATAATACAAAGCGCTATTTCGTAATTACTCGTGTTTGTGTAAGGCAGGCACGTTACATCGGTGTTGTGTAACCATTGGTGAATTCCAATTAAAGTTCATCTGGCTTTGGGAAAGGGACAAAGCGCAACCTTGCGATCTCTCTGCACTATGTTTTCCGGCTCAAAACAAACTCATCGGGAGCACAGCGCATCACTCGAGCAAAGCATCGCTGTTCTAATTCAGTCAAATAGTGCCGTCATAGGAAACTAATCAACGACGGGTTGGTGTGATGAATCCCAACCAAAAAAATTGGAGTTACTGTACAGATAGTAAGATTGATTAGATTAGATTAGATTAGATAGTATCTGTTATCAGTTACGTTGCACCACACCTCGTCTTCCGTCTTCCGTCTTAGAGACCGTCTCATGTCAGAAAAAGTACTGACTGCTGCAGGGCGCTGGTACTGGAGACTCCTTCCGTGAATATGAAATAAGATTCTTAGAGATTCACCATATCAACTTTCACCATATCAACAACTGTTCAAAACACTTTTTAATCCATTTATTATTACAATATGTGGATCATCCACCGTGCCAGTCCCTGTGAATTACTGTTACTATGGAAACACTAAAATTAATCGACGCCTCCTGACCAATCAGATTCGAGAACTGAAAATTTCACATTGTGGTGTAAGTCTATATAAAACACATGCTCTGGCATGTTTCTAGTCTTAATAGCGATTTCTAATACGTGTAGTCCAGCATGACTGGAAACACTTGGTGTAAATTGTGCATTTGTAACCTAGAGCATCGTTAACTTTTCCCCAGGACGCGTCGTCACAGAGGAGAAGATTCAGGAGGCGAAAGTGTTTTACCAGATGCACTTCAAGCAGTCGGTGTTTGACGAAGAGGGCTGGAGGAAACTGTTGGAGGTAGGATTTAATTCGGCTCATCAGCTCCACACAAGTCTTCTTTGTCCATCTCTTGCTGTGCTAACGGTCACGTCTCCGTCTGTTTCTGTGTGTCAGAGATACGACGGCCGCCTCCCGATCCAAATCAAAGCCGTTCCTGAGGGGAAGATCGTTCCCAGGGGAAACGTCCTGTTCACTGTAGAGAACACAGACCCAGACTTCTACTGGCTCACCAATTACATAGAGGTACAGGAATTCTTCTTTTCTTAAAGAAACGTAGTCGAGTATAATGTCTGAACTGAATATATTAACGATTTAGTATTTTTAAGCCTATAAACAACATTAACAATTCAAAGTTGATATAAATATGAATGCATACAATAAAAATATATATATTTTTTATGCCATGGCTCTTTGGCGTTCACGTGACTCACGAGCAAGCTGTAAATGGTGACGAGTGAGAGGAAAGAAAGTAACTCAGTGTCTCAGTACTCAGTGCTCGCTGAGCTGAAGTGCCCTCACAGTCACACACCTGTACTTACCAATGTATAGAAAATACACACTCCTTAAGATGAAAAAAAGCTGATGTCACTTCCCATTAGTCTCTTACGGCTTGTGGGCGTGGCCTGCCTTGCTGTATTTGAGTTTTGATAAGCAAATTGTGTGCAGGCTACAAATTAATTTATAATGTTGTACTTCTGATGTTGTCCTAAAACCCCAGAAAGGATGAAACCGAGGTTGAAACTATTTCCTCTCGCCAAACACTGTTCCATGGGAACCAAACGCAGGCATTGAAGGAATTGAGAGAACATAATTGGTCACTTTACTTCATCAGTAATCTATATAAATTGAAAAATAACTAATGTAAAAACAATTGAATAATAAATAAAAATAAGAAATAAATGGTTACCTTTTGCATTGTCGCAGCTTTTGTTGTCGCAATACAAAGTTGATGTCGCAGTGTGTTTTGGGTGTTTGTATGTGTTTTGAGCTGTAGAAAAAGTTCCCCGAAACGGTTAACGCTCTGGGTGTGTTAGAAACACGGTCCTGCTGTGCCATTGTGCAAGTCAGTGACTCGGGCTCTTTTGATTTCCAGCACATACTTGGCCGCTGCTGCGGCTCTGAAACAGCAGAGAACTTTGATTATAATGGCGCGGGGTCAGTGAGGCTGAACTCATGGCCTGGTGAACCTGAACAACGAGGTTCTCCAACCTCAGATTCTACTGCGAAGTTTAGAATAATAGCTGTAATAAGTTTTAAAATGATTTGTACTAGTAAAAAAAAAAAACATGAGCCGCATTTCGCGCAGTAGACTGCAGTCCTGGGTCTGTAAATGTTGCAGTTGTTTTTGACAAAAACGTGAAGAAAAGGTCTGTCAGTCGATTAATCTGGCTTTTGGTCCGTCTGGCTGTTTGCTAGTGTGTATGTGTTGATGTGGGTCAATCAGTCTGTCAGTTGGTCGGTCTGTCAGCCAAACTGTCTGTCTGTTTGTCAATTGGTTGGTCTCTCTGTCAGTTAATCTGTCTGTCTGTCAGTTGCTAACCTGGTTGTCAGTCTATGAGTCAGTCTGGCAGTCTTTTATCATTTGGTATGTCTTTCTGTCGGTCGGTCTGTCCGTCGATGTGTTTATCCGTCTGTCAGGCAGTTGAAATGTCTGTCTCTTGGTCAATCTGTCTGTCACTCTGTCAGCTGGTGAGTTGGTCTGTTTGCTGGTCAATGTATTGGTTAGACTGTCTGTCAGTATGTCTGTTTTTCACTCCGTTTGTCAGTTGGTCTGTATCATTTAATCTGTAAATTTGTCAATTAGTCTGTATGTCTGTCCATCTGTTTGTCGGTCAGTCTATATGTCATTCAGTCAGTTGGTGTGTCGGTCAATAAGTTAATACACCTGTCTGTCGGTCAGTCAGTTGGTCTGTCTGTCAGATGGTCAGTCAGATTTGTCTGTCGATGTGTTTGTTAGTCAGCCGATCTGTGAGTTTTTTGTTCTGTCAGTCAGTTGGTTGAAATGCCTGTTGGCCGGGCGCGTCTGTCTGTCTGTCTGTCTGTCTGTTGGTTGATCTGTTGGTCGGTCAATCATGTGGTATGTCTGGCAGTCTCTCCTTCATACATAGGCATTTCTATTGCACATTTCTACCTAGATTCTAGATCAGTCTATTTCCCAGTCCTCAGACTTTCAGCTTTTTCTGTGTTGGTTTCAGTCATGCTGCATGTCCATTGTGGCAGCTGATAAGACTCAGGAGCCGTTATATTTTGGGTACACAGTCCCTCTCTCTCTCTCTGCTTTCTGAGTCATGTGCCACATGCGCGCTTTGTCCCCTCAGACCATGCTGGTCCAAATGTGGTACCCCATCACCGTGGCAACCATCTCCCGGGAGTTCAAAAAGATCCTTGCCAAGCATCTGAAGGCCACGTCGGGAAGTTTGGAGGGGCTGGAGTTCAAGCTGCATGATTTCGGCTACAGAGGAGTCTCCTCTCAGGAGGTATGCACTGATAGCACAGCTCATTAAATTGATTACGTTTATAATGATCAATAAGTTTTATATGCCTTGTGTGCAAATTCCATAATCTGATAAGGGTTCCAAGATTGTGGCATCTGCAATTAACAAATGACCAAGTTTCACTGAAGTTCCAACCCTTTACTTCTGATCAGTTATAGTGCCTTCTGGAGTTAATTTGCAAACATACTTGCTTACGCTTGTGACTTTGTTGCCAGAATCTATTAATCATCAGACTAAATGCCCTAAATAGAATGGCATCAGTAAGAAACTGAGTTATTATATAGCTTAATAAACGAGACAGATTGTTGAAAATCTCCATGACACCCTTGGCGGTCTTCCAGTTCTGAGTAAAGGTAATGACCCATGCTCGGTGTTCAGAGTCCACTTTGAATTTAGGTGTAGATATAAAAGTGTGTTAAACAGGATTAATAATATATTAAAGGTTTTTTGGTTTTTTTTTTGGCAAAATAATCACTCAGATCGGATAGATCATCAAGGCTGATTATTTGCCTCACAGCACCTTAAAGATCAGGACGTGCTGTTCGACAGCTGTCAGTCATACCTGTACACGACTGGGTTGAGTATTAATCATGTCACTGGAGGGAATAGACAGGGAACGTGTCCGCCGTGTCTAAAAGGTCAGCGGACATCTGATCAGGTGATCCACAGTGCCGGAGTGTGTGCAGAGGCTGCTGGGAGTTCAGATGTGCACTGAGCCGCCCTTTTGAAGTGAGAGCTGTCGAGTAGAAGCTCAGATCAGTGCAGGTAATGAGACATGCTTTCATAGATATGCGCAAGGGGTAAAAGGAAAAGCTGTTTAGCAACCTAGGTGACGTCGCTCTCTCTCTCTCTCTCTCTCTCTCTCTCTCTCTCTCTCTCTCTGTCTGTCTTTGTTTCTTTCTTTTTCTCCCTCTGTCTCTCTCTGTCATTCTCTGTGTTTGTCTCTCTGCCTTTCTCCCTCTGTTTTTGCGCCCCCCCCTCGCTCCTATGCTCTGTCTCTCCTGGTTGTCATTAAGGAGTGTTAGGCTGTCAGTGTGTTGTCAGGTGTGTGTTGGAGTGGATTAATGGTGCGTTAAAGAGAAGAATGGTGTCAGACTGAGAAGACGAATTCCCCAAATGGAGAGGTTTTTTCTGTTCGTTGAATCATCCCCAGTCTATATACGGTGTAAATGGATAAATGTGTTTGTATGGATAAATGAATCTTAGTCCTATTGCTATGGTAGACGTGAATAAGGGGAGGAAAAGGCTGAACTGGATTTGGATGGAAACTCGGTGTTGCTGTTTGGGAGATTCAGAGGTCTTCAGTCAGCGTCAGATACAATTTGTAATCCAGGGCAACAAGCCCTCGAGCTTCTCCTGCCAAACGGCAGCTGCTGCTCCCGATTACGCCGAATTTACAGAGCATTAACGAAGACTCGCTTTCACCTGCTTCAGCCATATGTATGAAATACATGTTCAGTTTGATTAGACAGTCTCATTCGCAGGCACTCCCTGATTCTTACACGACAAAATCGTACTTCTTTACTGTGTACTTTGCACCTAGGCCTACATGCATGAGTAACTGCTTCCTGTTTTTCTATTGACTCAGAATTGTTTCCTGTTGAGCTAATAATTAGAGTGGTTGGAATATGTATTTTGTAGTGTTATAACCTGGAACTAGAATGGACTTAATTGGGATTTGATGTCATGAACCTACACAAAATAGGTCGTAAGGTTTGCGCCACAGTGGTGTGAAATGTGATCTCAGAATACATTCCCCTCCAAAAGTATCGGAATGGCAAAGCCAGTGTTTTTTTGGTTTTTTTTGGGCTATTCTCTGAAGACATTTGGGTTTGAGAGATTAATATGAGATGATGGATCAGAATTTCAGCTTTTATTTCCTGAAATTTACATCTAGATATGTTAAACCACATAGAACATGCCACATTTTGATGGAACCCAATGATCGAAAATATTGGAACATGTGACTGACATGTGTTTCTTGTTGCCCTGGTGTGCCCTCTTAGACTGATTGTTTAAACAGTTAATAGCTCTGAATGTCTGCTCTTGGTTTGAGTCCTGGGTGTTTGCCTGTGGTTTTTGTTGTTAAAAAGGATAAACCAACATGAAGACCATAGAGAAAAGCAAGCCGTTTTGAAGTTGAGAAAAGAGAGAAACCCGGAGACTGAAGGGAGGAGCCCCCCAAAACTAACAACAACTGAAAGAAGCTGTGGTACAAGCCAGGAGAAGCATCACAAAAGATGAATGCAACAGTTTGGTGATGTCAGTGGGTCGCTGGTTTGATGCGGTCACTGCAAGCAAGGGATATGCAACCCAATATTAAGTGGTATTTACTTTAAGACTGTCTGTTCCAATACTTTTGCTCATCTAAATGTTGGGTGCTCTGGTACAAAATGTCCCGTGTTCCAAGTCGTTTAACACATCTAGATGTAAATATCAGGAACTTAAAGAAGACTGAAATTCTGATCTATCGTCTCATATTAACCTTTCGATCTCAAAACCCAAATGTCTTCAGCGTATAGCAAAAACAAAAGAACTGGCCTTGCCTTTCCAGTACTTTTAGAAGGAACTGCATGTCGGACCTGAAATGTGGCTCATCACACTTTTTCATCTCTTTCACACACATATGCAGTCGGCAGCGCTGGGTGGAGCCGCTCACTTGGTGAACTTTTCCAGCACGGACACAGTGGCTGGAATCCTCATGGCTCAGCGCTACTACAGCTGCCCCATGGCTGGTTTCTCCATACCTGCTGCTGAGCACAGGTGAGACACACACACACACACACACACACACACACACACACACACACACACACACACACACACACACACTTGTGCTCTCTCTCTCTCTCTCTCTCTCTCTCTCTCCCTCTCTCTCTCTCTCTCTCTGTTGCATGTGCATGACCTGACCCGGCTTCCCAAACCAAACCCAAAGTCTAATTACTCACTTCTCTGATTTTTCTCCGTGATGTTCTTGTCGTCTGTTTTGATATTCCTGCCTTCTGCATATCTGAAGCTCCTATGGAAACACGTCTGCCACTGACTCATCTCCCCAGTAACTCACTGACACAGAGTCGCACAATTTCAAATGGCAGATTCATGAGAAGATTGACTCAGTCGTCCTCTTTGTTTCCTCAGAGCTGCACTGAAGCTCAACCCTGCTCATGTGATCACGCCTAACCACAGAAGCTAATCTGGCAGGGAAGCTGGAGGCTAAATATGAGTTGCTAAAGCAAACAACCAGCAAATTTTACAGAAAGTCAAAACAATAATAAACAACCACAGAGTACTGAAATCCAGTCCAGATGTTTTCTCCAGTCCAAAAAATTAATACTTATTCATTTAGAATTATATGCGAAAGAGAGAGAAATATAGAAATAGAAAAT
>JAKKZN010000020.1:3206785-3219516 GCA_033441825.1 Pangasius elongatus | reverse complement strand
TAGTTAAGGGTTCTTAGTTTCCTCAAGGGTTCTGCTGAGAACCATCTCTGATTGGGAAGCATGAAGTTATAGGGTTCTACACTGAACCTTTAAGGGTTCCTCCAGAGGGACAACCAAAGGGTTCTAGATTTATTATCCACATTTTTGACCCCGTAATATAATGCTGGTGTTTTGTGGTTTGTGCTCTTTTCTCTATAATAGTTTTCTATGGGGAAAAACCCCCCAGTGTATATTTCTGTGCCCTTTTCGGTTTTCGGTATTGTGTTGGCTTGATGCATGATGTGCCACTAAAGTTATTAATAAAATAAAGCCAACAAATGTAACAGAGAGCAGAAAAATTCATATTAAATTTAAAATAACCTGTAAATTACATACATGTGTATATATACAGTTGTTATAATTTACGAAAATATATATATTATTAGCAATTTCTTTCTGGTTTTAAGTCTTTAAAGAGCTTAACCTTGTTTTGAAGTCATCACTGAGTTTGATTGACATTTTCTTAGCTGTAGCAGTTGGCTGAGATATAGAGATGGGAGATGGAGGATAATTGTGTGTCAAAACTGTTTTAAAGCCAGTGTTGTCTGTTCGCACGTGTACAATACACGTTCCATCAAGTCTAGTGCACGTTCCTTGCTGTTGATCTCTATTTCATATTCTCTTTTTTCTGATTTTTGTACATCACATGCGCTGTTCTCTTTCCTAGATGGAAATTATTTAATGAAAAAAAAACCATTGGGAAAAAAAAAAATTTAATTAAGTAGATTTCTGTGGTTTAAAAAAAAACAAGCCTGCTAATAAGATAATTGCAAAGCATGGCATATTAAAAAAAGAAAAGAGATGTATTATTTATTATACAATTCACATATGCTGCTTGCTTGCTCGAATGTGTATCTTTTTAAAGTTTGTTTGTCTGTATTCATTTTTTGTAATTAATCCCATGGTGTGAGTGGTACTGCATGTGCATTTTGAGTAATGTTAATAAAGACTGTGTACGGAGCCCGAGTCAGATAGTCTTCTTATAGAAATAAACATGTTTACTATTATTATAGAGTTTTACAATTAAAAAAATGAATAAAGAGGAATAATATGAACTTGCAAAGCCCAGAAGACGTCCCTGTGTTGGTAACGCAGTTGTAACTTTACTTCTGACACTGGAGACTCCTTCCAAAAATGCTAAATAACTATCCCCTAGTAAAAAATTTCACCATAGCATACATTTATGTAGACAGTCTGCCCCGGATGTAAGTTGTTACTATAGAAACGATATTATGTGTATTTGTGTACAAATATATTTATAAAATTAGTCAACACCATCCAACCAATCAAAATGATGTATTCAGCAGTGTGTAAATGTGAATAACATATTGTGCGTTTATTATGTGTAACTGTCTGCAGCTATTCTGCATTTCCTTATTAGATTATATCAGTATATCGCCACACCTCTATTGTGTGTGAAACTGATGTATCCTTTTCCCCGCTTTTTAAGCTACCTAAACTTTTTAACATAGCTACATCTTATTTAGTAGAGCGTTCTTTCCAGCAGGAGACTTGTTTTCCACCTCCACAGTTTTCCACCTCCACACTGAAGGTTGAACTGAGCACCCTGGGCAGTTATTGACTGGTGTGCCTCCACACCGTTTTCACATTGTGTCCACATTTATTTTCTCGTTTGATTCCATACTGCAAGCTGGATAA
Organism: Pangasius elongatus; assembly: GCA_033441825.1. Taxonomy (NCBI): domain Eukaryota; kingdom Metazoa; phylum Chordata; class Actinopteri; order Siluriformes; family Pangasiidae; genus Pangasius; species Pangasius elongatus. Next base: position 3,217,818 of record JAKKZN010000020.1, on the reverse strand, counting down.
CACCTCCGCGTTCAACTCTACACTGTTCTCTAACCCAGAAAGAAAACATGTTCCCCTTCATGTACATGTGGCAATCCATCAGAACTCATGACTATCATTAGGACAAGAGGCTAAGCAATTGACTAACTAGCAGAAAATGTGTAAATGTGCCAAAATGCTAGTTCTGTCCTTTTATGCTAACTTCTCCTGTTTACAAAAGTTTCAGACATTTTAATAACGAAGTGATTTTGGATTCACTTTAAAACAGTGAGTCAGTGAGTCATGAAACAAAGTACAACCACTAAACCAGTAAATTCATACCAGGGTAACTCCTGGTCTAAACAGATTGCCAGGAAGGGTAGCATAACTAGCAGGTATGCTAGTTATGCTAACCTCTAATTTGTAGTGTGTTTAGTTGCAAAGAAAAAACATAACAAACAAAAGGTAGTATCTCACATAACAAAATCATGAAAATCAAATATATAGGCAAGTGTTTATGGTAGAAAAAATTTAACAAATAGTCTAATGTTGCAAGAAAAGCAGTGAACATTAAACTGCTAACAATTGCTAACTATTTCTAACGCTACATCATGCTAATTTCTGGCGTAAACAGATCATTAGAGATGTGTTAGTTATGCTAACCTCTATTTTGTGCCATGCTTACTTAAAAAAAATCTTAAAATCATATAAATATCTAATGAGTGAGAGATTTTGGTAACATTTTTAATCAAATAATTTAGTTAGAAAACCAACAACCACTTCTAACCACTGCTAACTATGCTAATTTCTGGTGCTGTGCAAGGCTAAGTACAGAATTAGGTGTGATTTCATGATATTATTTTCTTGTTTTGTGGTAATTATACGAATTTGGCAATAATTTTTATACTGTTTTATCAACTATCTAACACAGTTTGAACACTGTTTGTCATATAAATGGATTTTTAACCATTTAAGAAAAAGTGAAAACTGATTCTTTTTGTTTTTTCATTTTGTTGCGACACCAAGCATTCACTAACATGGTAACACGTACATTTTTTGTCATCTACTAAACACAATCACTTGATAAATTTTAAAAACGAATTAATGATAGAGCAGATCCTGTATTCCTGTATAAGTGCTCTCTATTTAGGGATAATTGTTACCCAACTGTCACTGTGAACAAACACAATAAATATGACTCAGTGAACAGATCTTGGATAAGTGCTCTTATTTAGGGATACTAGTTATCCAGCTGTCAAAGCAAATAGGACAGGTGGAGTGGACGATCAGGACGCTCTGTCCTGACCACACCGCGTGCGTGTCAAAGTTCTGACCAAAATCTCACTGAGCACAGCGTTCTCTCCTGACTCCGTTTCAAGTGCACTTCGGTGCTGTTACCATAGCGACAGGGGAGGAGATCTGGAACGGCACGCTGCGGGCCTGTTCTTTCTTAGTCGTAGTGCAGAGAACAGAGCATCTTGACTTTTATACAGCGAGAGTGAAAAGAGCTAGGTGTTGCATTGTGCGGGAAAACAAGGGACACGGGAAGGCACCGGGTAGGTGAAGACAGACAGAAGGTGAAAGTAAGAGTGAGTGTGAGTGAAAAGTCTGTCTGACATTTGAACTGCACAAAGGAGACTTCAGTCCACGACTAGCCATAATGTCAGCTTTAACGTGGACATGGATTCGAAGTCAAAGATCAATCACAAATGGATTTTCTTGCTACTTCTGCAGAGTATCTAATGGGTTAAGGCTTAAGGGTTCTTTGGATGGTCCATCCATGGGAACGTTTATAGGTTTCTACCTGGAGCCATACAACTGAAAGAACTCAAATATCCAAAGAGCCTTCGAAGGACCATATTGTGTAAGAGTTGAGGATATAAAATTGGTTTTGGTCTCTATTGTCAGGTTTAGATGGAACTTTTAGGGATTTCCCTAAAAGATACAAACTAATGAACCCTTCAAATTGGTTCTGCAGGAGCGTAAACCCTTAGCCACCCCCTGAGGAACCCTTGGAAGGACCTTTTTCTTTCTAAGAGCATACTTAAAAACTAAATACTGTCAGAGGAAAATTAACTACACCATAAATTCTTTTGGTTGGACCAGTTTTTTTTAATCTCTCTCCAGCAGTTTGTAGAGCTTTTTTCATAAATATCACAAGCAGCATTGTCTGCTATAGAAAGTGTACATCCATTGTCTCCACTGATAATTAAAAAAGCATGTAGGCAAAACAAAGCAGTAGTTTTGGCTCCCCACCTTGTGACATTCCCAGTCTATTTGCTCCATTATTGCTTGAAATCCTGCACTGCACACAAATTAAACCCCACTCCAGCAGCCTATTTGGGGGTTGTTTTTATACGCTTGAGACAAACTTCTCAGTGTCTGTCCATCCAGCCTGGTTCTGACTCATTGGGTCGTCGTGTCTATTTCTCTGCATGGCACTGAGAATCGCTTTTCTGTCTCCTGGTGGAATGAGGAGAATTCAGCTGCCGTTGACACTCTAAAACGAATAGCTAATTAGAAACAGCATGGCCAACTGCTGGGACTGTATTTGATTATTCATGGGATATGGCCGGGTTTGAAGTAGTTCATTGTGGGTTCTAATGTTCCCCATAGCATTCAGGATATTTTGTCATTATGTGCTGGTAGTAATGCTTGTTTACTATTGGGGAAATTGATGAAGTGCTGTGTTAGATGTTAGTCGTCCTTAACGTGTACGATTACTTGTAGAATTATGTCATTAATAGTTTTATTGGCTGCTTTGTGACTAATATCTGTACTAGACTCTCAGAAATAAAGGTAACAAACTGTACATTTCCTTGAATGGAGTGGAGTGGTGTCATCCTCTTTTGGACCTTGTGCATGTGCAAGTTGTGTTCCTTTAAGGTAATGGTCCTTAAGGTCCAAAAATGTACCTTAAAATATTTTACAGTATTTTACAGAAAAGTACAGTTTGCTACCTTTATTTCAGTACCCGAGTAGTACTCGAGTAGTAGGTACTAGTAGGTAAAATCTTCGCCACAAATATCTGATCATTCAGTCCTTCAGTAACGTCACACAGACCTTCCAAAATGTTTTAGGACACAGTGTGACTTACTGTAATCTTTAAACATGAATAAAACATCACTGTGTAACTGAATGCTGAGATGATATGAGACGGCCACATGTTTTTATCCAAAGCGGCTTACAACTTAACTGAAGTTAATGGCCTTGTTCAGGGGCCCAGTGGTGATAGATCGGCAGTTCTGGTATTCAAACTCGTACCCTTCTGATTAGTAGTCCAAAGCGCTAATAGCTGAGTCACCACTGACCCAAAATGACACCCAGAATCACTTTTGTTCTTGTTGCAAATCAATATCATCCCACGCAAGCCTGACCTACACCTAAGGTTCCATCTAGCACCCTTAAGGGTTTTATCCCTTTGGTGAAGCCATGAAAAAATTTCTGTAGCAATCAACAACACAAGTTTACTCTAACAGAGAAGGCTTCAAGTTGGACCCCTGGTAAGAAGCTAAGACCTATCCAAAGAGCCCTTGAAGAACTTTTTTCTAAGATTGTAGTACTGTGCTAACATGTGCTAACATACTGGCTACTCTGTGCCCCTTAGTCCCTACCTGCAAAATTTTGAAGGTGAAATACTATTAAAAAGCTATGCAGATATACACAGTATAGACACAATATATATACATGTTATAGGTACAATATTCCATATTTTTCATTTCTTACTAGTACAAATAATGTGGGAAATGATGTAGCCAGTTTCTCAGAACGAGTGTATTATGTAGCTAAAAAAAAACAGGTTGGAAACCTACCTTCCAGTCCAGAATGTATGTTTGTATTTGGGTTGCCCTTTTGTTAGTCATCTAGCTAAACCTAGGTGAACCACCATACATTTTGGGGTGGAGCTTTGTGTACATGTGTGGAAATGGGGGCAGGATCAATGAGTAAAAAAAAACAATTCAGATCTTATTCAACCTCACCCATTTAACCATTAGAGGCCTTTTTCCCCCACAAATCTTAACCAATGCACGTTTAAATATCTAAACAAAGACTATTGTCAAAATTATGCGAAAATATTTTCAGTGAAATTGACTCCCTTAACTTGCTAGTGATGATAGACTTGTAGCTTTGAAACATCATCAGCTCGGCTGTTTGACTACATCTGCGTTAAAGTGGAAATTGTGTAAACTTGGTTTTTCAGCTTTGTGTTTGAACCCGATTTGGCCTTGCTTGTCAGATTTGATAAAAGTCTCCACCAAATGAAAGGATGCAAACGTAACATGGTGCGACAGATGCAGTAATCAGTGTCACATGTGGGTGTGCAGGTGAAATGACATCAGAAACCTGCATGGAACTTCCTGTTTCTGGAGAACAAGACAAGCCACACCAAAGCACTTGTTTGTCATCACTTCATTAGAAATTAAAATGGCACGAAAGGGTTCACCAGGTTCTTCCAGCAGAGTTAAAGAACATTTGACTCCCACTTGACAATCCACTGCCAGTATGAAGTCCCACACACTTGAGTGTGGGCGATTAGACCTATAGGCTTTAACAGACCTAGAGCATGGCTGTTTTAGAGCCGATCGATGTGAAAGGTCTTAACTCCATCACTGAATGTCTGTGGATTGATTGCTTTAGACTAAACAAACAGAACTGCAGCTTGGGCATGGAAATCTTGGAACAGGGAGCTGAAGAAAGTGTTGTATCGTGACCTGTGCTACCTACAAGGTCTTCTCTTTTTTTCTAATCTCTCTGGTTCTTTCCAGTGAAGAAAATGCAATGATGCAAAGATGATTTGTAGTCAGATTATATTCCAATCACAAAAGTTATCAAGTTCATTTTTGATACTCACAACCAGATTAGAACATGCCAAACAGGAAGTGTGACCATACCCTTCGCATACTGACTCAAAACCTTAGATACGTCTTTGGTCCCATGATCTTACACTACCTATGGACGTTCATGTCTTTGGCTCACTCGGGGTGCTGCTGGAAACAGGAAGTCAGGCCATATCTCAGGAACACATTTGTGTACCAAATCTATAAGCAACAGGAAGTGAATCATCTTGCCAATGCTGTTACAATTCGACTGAAGAAATCCATCCTGTCCACTTAATCACCACACATGGCTAGATCTTGTCTTTACAATATTTACAAATTAGTTTATATAATGAACGGTTAAATCATTAAACATTAAAGTAATTAGAAGTATACATTTTGATGTACTTTACTGAGTATTTACTGAGTGTTATTCTGTTATGATAGTGGTGAAAGATCAGCTCTTCCTGACAGCCATTTCTTTCACTTTTCTATAACCTGGAGAACAGGTCTAACAGATGTTCTCTACGTCTCAGTCTTGAGAAATTGTCTTTTAATGTGTGACAGCAGCACCATCTCCTGGGTTTGAGCATCACTACACACTGCCATTTCATGCCAAGTTCATCAATTCATAGTAAGTTCATCACGTCATGCTAATTTCATCATATATACATATATACGTAAGACACAAACACAAAAAAGATCGTGAAAACATCACTTTTATTACAATGTATTGTAATATTGTATTAAAAAGATACTATGCAAATGTGAAATGGAAAGGAAAAAAAAACACTATATAGAGGGGGGAAAAAAACTAATCTCCATTTTCCATTGGGCTTTCTTGGGACGTTTCATCACTCTCCATCTTTTCATCATCTGCCAGACAAGAAACAGAAATTCAAAACAATTATTCAGATGGAAATGCAGGAAGTATGAACATATGATCAACCTCACTGAAACGAAATAGTTCCTAATGGAATTTAATCACACGCTTTGGCTGGAGACCTGAAATCTGGAATCTGATTGGTCGGAAAGTGTAGCGCATTGTGCATAGCGTAAGCCGTTGCCGAACCATTTGTGTATGAGGTGTGGTGCTCTGTCCTTGCGTCGCACGTAAAATATATTATTCGCGTCTGGCTAGCGTCTCTGTTTTTATGCTGATGTGTTTAAGTGCGCTGTGAGCAGGAGTGTTCTATAACTATACCTTACCTGATTCTGAAAAGACCGTCTGTCATTCCTGCATGCTAATTAACCTGCCTAGTAAAAACCAAGCTACTGTCGGCGACTCGGCCGATGTGTGTAGTGCAGCAGGCGCTGGTATACGCGAGACTGCGCTATAATCACAGCCCCGAGGTGCGGCACACCACCACGGAGTGTATTAAGTTCAATACACGTAGCTACATACCAATGAAATCTTTTACTCACACTTTAATGTGAAATTCAATGCATAAGGTTTTTTTCTGTATCTGTTTGTTGAACCTACTCGTCTATCAGCCTAGCTCATCCCGAGCTACAGATTAACATTTGCCAACTATGAACAGCAGGTAGTTTGTTAAAGTGAATGGTTTTCACCGAAACAACCTCTCTCCACACGACAGCAAGACAGAATTGAAGTGTTTCTTCTCGACATTTAAGCGAACATCTGATCCTGCTGCTTTAACGAGCACCCGTGTAGTGGTTTCACAGAAGTTGTGACTCACTCTCTAGTGTCTGCTGAAGCTCCTGGATGGTACTGAGAAGCACGTGGAACTGTTTCTTACGCAGCTCCAGCTGAAGGAAAAAAGAGAAGGTGAAAATTAGTGCTGTTTTTTTTTGGTGGTGCATGAGAGAGAGAGAGAGAGAGAGAGAGAGAGAGAGAGAGAGAGAGGAATTAAAATGAGCAGGAAGCAGAGACTTACCTTATCTTCTACATTCTCTTTGATTTGTGAAAGCTGCTGAAGTTCTTTGTCCAGCGCTTCAAGCTGTCTGTGATGGCAGGATCATACCACACTATCAGTTACTAACATAATCCGGAAATTGAAAAAAAAATCTTTATATTGTGTATATTACCGTGTCTATGTGCTTAATTAAACAGTAAATATACTTACTCCATTGTTTCGTGTCTGTCTGGATGTTGCTGGATGACTTTTGCCAAAGCATCATACTCTAAAATATAAGAAAATCACACTTTTTATCTATTTGTATAATAATAATAATAATAATNATTATTATTATTATTCAACAGATATAACGTAGTAATCACACCTTGGCGGTTCTTTCGTATCCTCTTTGCTCTCTGGATCTCTTTCTTGCACTCTGCGATTTTCTCATGTGCGGCTGATATACTTTGCTCTGTGTCGAGGAAACAGACCAGAAATGAGTGCAAACCTCAAACGCAGACATTTCACCTGCTCCACTTCTATCAAAAATGTAAAGGGAATTGCTGTTAAATCGCCTCCACGCGTCCATGTTTAACTGCTCTGATTGACTTTTTAAAGAAATGCTATCATTTATCCACTGAATATTGGCAGTGCTCCTACACATAATGCATGTTTCACCCAGTCACTCATGAATAATCATTTTTTTACTTCATGTAATCAATATGGTTAAAGTTAAAGTCAGGCTAAAGGTTGGTTTCTTAATTCAGTCTTAGTCTTTTTTCCTACTTCACTGGTCTAATACAGTGAACCAGCAGCCATGTGACTGAATATAGTCAGTGAAGAATTATGTAAGAAGCATCACGTCCATACCGGAGAACAGCCAGACTGGTTTGAGCTGACAGGAAGTCTAGAGTAACTCAAATAACCACTCTGTGCAAACGTGGTGAGCAGAAAAGCATCTCAGAACGCACAAAACTGCGAACCATGTGGCGGATGGGCTACAACAGCAGAAGACCACGTCGGGTTTCACTCTTGTCAGCCAAGAACAGGAATCTGAGGCTACGAAACTGGGCAGTTTTTGGAAAGAAGATTGGAAAATGCTAACTGTACTAGCTACAATCACTCAGAAAGCTCACTGATGATCTGTACTCCAAGGCTGATTTTCTTTGTAATGTCTTTAAACATGAGTTTAATGAGTCGTCTATGACAGGATAAAGTGTTTTGTGTTTGTTTGTTTGTATTTAAGTTTACTGTGATACCCGCTTCCATGGCTATTTCATGGCAAATACAGATACTAATCAGATATTCAATAAAATTCAGCTTATAAANACCTACAATCCCTGCCGGACCCGAGACTCGAACCCACCACCTTCAGGTTCACCTTCAGGTTACAAGTCCGACTCTCACGACTGCCCCCATGCCGCCAAGCCAACATGACAACTCTATAAAAGATTCTTTAAGTTTACTTGTGCTAAAAAAGTTCTCCTGCATCCATCTTACAAAACAAGTCTTTCAAAGTTTGTCCTGATAAAAAGGCACTGTCTCATGACATTAAAAATAGGGCAGACCAGAAAAATATGTTTTACAGTCGAGGGAGTGGTACAATATCGACATTTCTCTGTGGTTCTTCACCCTTCGCTAAATATCCGTGGGTCAGTCTGGTGTTCCTGTATGGCACATTGTGTACACCACGTGATCATGTCTAGATTTAAAAGGGTAGATGTATATTTTTCCAACTGTGGGGGCGATTTTAGAGGCAACGATTGAAATGAAATCGAGGCAATATCCAGTCATCACATCGTTTCGTATCATGTGGAAACCTGATGTTTACTTCCTTAGCTGGAAATGTTGATTACACGACGTTACTTCAAAACGTCAACTTCCAGAAGGATTCTTAGACTGACTGTTTATTCGTAAAGTTAAGGTGTTTAAGTGACTCACTGTAGCCCAAATGGTGCTACAAAATCTGTCAGTTCCTATCTACCTGTCCAGACCTGCCAACTAGGAAAAGAGGAATAACGCATAGTAGAATAAAAACACAGTACACTTTCGGTATAGTCTTTTGACAAATCACTGGTCTGAGGTTAAAACTGAAGTGTGTGTGGATTTAATGATAACCACCAGGCGCTTGGGGTAAAAAAAATGAAAGCTGCTGCTCATTTGTTTTGGTTAAGATGTAGACACGTGAAGTCTGTGTACCCGTATAGTCATATTCGTAATATTCGGCCTATTTAATCTTTTTTTTTTTTTGTTCAAAAACCGTAGCATTTTTGTACAAGTTCTCTTTAACACACACCCTCAAATTACATATTATTATAAACTCCTGACACATTATGATAACATCTGTATAAAAAAAAATGTATTATGATGTTTAATTTAACTATTATTAATAATATTCACAGTGTAGTCTGATGACAGTAAGATCTGGTTGCTTAGCAACATAACAGACAAAGATTAAAGTATTAATTGGGCAGAACGATGGCTTAATGGTTTTACTGGTTCAAAATTAAATAATTTATAAATTATTAGCATTGTGATGTGGCTGCAGGTCTACGTATATCGAAGATCCGATTTTAGAGCCGAGACTGTTTTAAGATCTTTTTTTTTTAAATAATGTATATTGCACATATTTTTGGATATGAGTTAAATAAATGTTTCATATCTGCTCCTTCTCTATCGACTCTATTCACCCAACCAGCCGAGTGCATCGGAAACACCTCGTATTGTTGGCGTTGACGTTCCTGTATTTGTGCTCTTAGCGTCGAAGCTGCCGAGTCGCACCAGTATTTGGACAGGTGACTGGAACTGGCAGATGACGCGACTGGCCACAGCTGGGGCTTCTGGGAATAATGACAGACTAGACTGGCCCTGGCTGGAACGGCTCTGTCGGCTTTCCCCACTCGCCAGTGACGGACTCTCCAGGGATGACAGAGTTTCAAGCTGATTAATTTGACTGGCAGAGAAAAGGGAAGAAGGTGGATTAAAAAGACGCGTGACATTGTCCCTTTATTACCAGAGCGTCACGCTGGCAGCAGCCGTAAGCAAATAAGACAAAGCTCTCTGGGAGGGGTGCCACTGAAAAAACATCGCAGTGGTGTGCCTTAGATCAGCCAGGGAGGAATTTTTCAGCTTTGTCACCAGGCGTATTGAACTAATGGGGATCCTAGTGGGGTGGCACGGCAAATAAAGGTAGTGCAACTAATGATTTAAGGTTTTGTTCATGTATCACGTTCATTACTGGCTTAACCAGGCTGAGCTGAAAAAAGTGATTCAGTGCTTCAGGACATATGACAAAAACAAATCTGTGATTTTTTATACCACACATGATTAATTAGTTAAATTTTTAGAATGACTTAAATGGACTAAATTAACTCATGTACAGTACTGTGTGAAAGGCTTAGGCAGCTCTGTTCTTTCACTGTAAAGAAAGCGACTTGTTATATAATAGACTGCTCGTCAGAAAAACAAAACCACGATGAAGGCTGTCGGGTTTTTTACCTGAGAAAAGTGCGACAGTCAAAGTCTCCAGAAGAACTGGGTCTGTTCGGGGGTCTGCGAGACGCGTCGAAAAACTTTGCGGACAATGTTCTCATAAAACTGCACAAAGTGTACCTGAGACTACTGAGGCATTTATAAAGCCTTCAAGTGTTGTCATGCTACATTTTAAATAACCTTTATTTAGTTTATTGCAGTTTTTTAACATTCAAGTTTCATTTTGAAGGCATCAGTTAAATATGGTTTATAGATTTATTTTTTTGCACGCTACTGTAAACATGTGGCTAAGACCCAAAGTGTATATTTTACTTAACTTGTATTGCAAGTGCTCCCCAAAAAAGACACTTATAGACACTTATACAAACGCAAATGAACATGTCGAGCAGAACAGGGGCATGAAGTTGCTGTGGTTGTTGAATTATTAACACGTGCATTAATAAGTTAAATGTGTCATAGTGGAAACTCGGTGGTTAAAGCTTGGGGCTACTAATCAGAGAGCTGTGGGATCAAACCCTGACACTGCCAACCTGCTTCTGTTGGGACCTTGAGCAAGTTTCTCAAATTTCATCTGGTCAAAATATTAAAAATTTAAATATTTGAGAAGTAAGCCATATTCGCAATAGAATTATTTAGCACCGATTAGCTTTATCTCAGTTGTTAAAGCTGTATTACATGAAGCAAAGAAGTAAAATTTAAAACTTAAAAGTAACGAACAATACAGGTTTAATTTATTTGTTTTATTCGTGCAATATTTAACCATAACAACAGTAGATTTTACCTATAACCAAAACCAAACTGTGGCCAAAAAAAAAGTTAACTAAATTACTGAGTACATGTGTGTGAATGAAAGGGAGGGAAGTGGAACAGTAAGGTTACAGGGTGAAGAGGTGAAGAAGGTTCAGGA
>JAKKZN010000020.1:3191778-3203650 GCA_033441825.1 Pangasius elongatus | reverse complement strand
TTTGTTTCGCCATTTTTTTCCTGCCTTCACTCTGTCCGAGTGCACTTGTTCTAGTGAAGTGAGCAACTCTCTCACTACAGCAGGCCTCTGAATGAATGGGGCAATGACAGCTAACTAACACGGACAAAAACAAACTTTAGAAATGACCCTTACAACAAAAAGGACAATTTATTCATTACGTGAAACCATTTCTGTTCAAAACTGTAAAACTAAGTAGAATTTTTACCGAAAAACTACGCGGTTTGCTCACATAACTGCTGTTTTTATTTATTTTTGTGCAATTTCTTTTAATTCAGGCATGTTCTAGTTGTATTTAGAAACATTTAGAATAACAGTGTATCATTTAGTTATTATTAACATAATAATTATTATATTATAATAATATATTCTTCTTTACATTGGTGCTGCTGAATATGAAACATGAAATCCTCGCATTACTCAGTATGTAGGCGTTTAGTTAGGGCGGAATACCAAACACCACAGCTCTTCCTGTACAAGTGCACTACACAGGACACCTAATAGTGGCTTGTACACTGTATTAAGTGCACTATTTTAACAGTAGGAACTGATTGAGCATTCAGCCCATAACTGTTTATACATTTGAAATGGGATTGATGAACAGTGGCTTCATTACACAGAGATTTTACTAGTGAGTATTATTTCTCATTATCTCTTTATATTCATGACTTTTATAAATTTTTTCTTTAAGGCGTCGTTCAGGGATATGCTTCGTAGAGGTGTAGATCGATACGATACAATTTCGGTTCGATGTTTGACGATACTGCCGTGATTGCGATATGATTGGATTTACTAACAGGGCAATAAGACGGTACATCAGTATCGTGATATGTTCACATCTGTTAATCATGAAATCATTTCAAATCATTCACCCGGCTGTCTGTTAGATTGTGTGTTCGATTTCTTGCTGTTGTCACTAAGGCAGAAAGCCTCCTAAGCTCTACTTTAAGGGGAATTTTTTTTTTTTTAAACCGGTTACGCAAACTTCAGGCCTGTGGTCACGCTGAATAACCACCCTACACCATCACCATTTGCATAAATGCCATTTCCACTGCTTGTGATAATGTCAGGCGTGGCGTATAACATTTTAACGTGATATTTATGTTGCAGAGGAGTGACATTTATGCACATTCTTTCTTATGCATACACCCTTTCTATTCTTAATATCCGTACACTGTTCCGTGCCATGCTCATTTACTTTAAAATACAGAAAGCCTTTACTGCAGAGTCCTTTATATATGTCTATACTATAGATAATTACTGCCTTATCATGTATCAAAGCTTACAATGTGCTAAAAAGCCCAAAGAGTTTTCAGAGCACTTTTTTTTTGTCTGGAAGAGGGATTAACGGGATGCCAACTGCAGAGCTCTCAGGTGGTTAACCAGGGATAGTGCTTATTGGATCGGATTACTCTGTAGCGGCGGGTTGCTCCATAAGTAGCTCATGTACCAGAAAGCCACAACCAGATTCACTTGGCCTTCATCCGAGCGGCATCTCCTGTTGGCAGACACGCGGCCGACTCCCTAAATGGCGATTATTGTGCGCGGACGATGAAAACAATACGATCGGCTTTCCGTCTCTGCCTCTGCCGTGTATCCTGCAGGTCCTGTGTTCAGCGCGCGTGGCCGAGCGGAATCGCCAGAGCCGATGAGGATCTGCTGATTTGGGCTGCGGAGTTCTGTTTTTCACTTTTCAATAGGTATGAGATGTTAAAAGAAGATCAGATGCACTCTGACAACTCTAGGGGGGTTAAAACAATTGTGCTCTAGTAGCAGCATCCGATATGCAGAACGGTAAGGAATAAAACACTTGAGGACATGCTATCATGGGAAAATAATCAACAGCGGAGTGGAGTGATGCAGCATGACATGAAGCGGAGGCACCTTGAAGTGGATTATTTTCCAATAACATCATGTCCCGAAGTGTTTTATTTGTCTTATACTCCAGCAATTCGACCGTATTTGTATATTTATTTGTTAATGTACGACGTTTGTACTTTTTATCCATTTAATGTTGTGGATCATCTCGAAACAAGTTACTCAGTTACTTTATAGAAGCTATAAACAGTCGTTTCCCTCACAAGTCGGTCTTTTTTCTCTTTTTCGATTTTAAATTAGAAAAAAAATGCAGCCGGTCACGTTACAGAGAAACCTTAAAGCGTAAACTCCTCAGTCCTGACAGTTTTCTCTTGATGGAAAACCTACTGACCATTACGAAGTGCTGACACTGGAGACTCCTTCCGTAAATGTTAAATAAACGTCTCGTCACAGAAAAACATGTACACATAAGACCTTCCTGATTGAGACTTGAGTGCATTTTAAAATCTGTAAAAAAAAGTCTTTTAAAGCACTTTCACTGTACTTATTAGGGAGGTAAAGAAATGCCTAAAGATGGCTGCATTATTTTCATCAGAATGATTTGGATCACGTGAACTAAGCTGGAGGGTCTGGGATCAGGTCAGGATGATCACTGCGCGCACACTCTCTCACACACGCACACACGCACACACACACACACACACACACACACACAGTGGCATGGTTAGTTGGACTCATTTGCTTTTTTGCAAAGGTCAACGCTGTCATAGAAATTAATATCCAATACAGTGTCTCCCTGTTATCAGGTCATACTGAAGTCAGAGGCGATGTGTAGGAGCTAACAGGTTTAGCATGAGGGTTCTTTTTTTACGTATGCAGTCCGTTTGAACGGAGCCCTGGTTGCGTTCTCCGTCTCGGTGCGGTTCTTCAGGCAGACGAGGACCCAGCGATCGTGCTCGGGTGCAGACTCCGTGAGCGTCTGAGCGAGGTGGTCTTGCGAAAGTGAACTCGAAGCTCAGTGAGAAAGTGACTCGACTCTGAATCGGCTGCAGGGAGCGAACCAAACGTGCCGTGTGTTTGGGGTTGTGGATGTGAGCGGCTAAACTGAGCCAAAGGACAGAGCTGTAATGCTGCAGAAATGCCATGTGGGTTTAGGAAACAAGCGCTGGGTTTCTGTAATTAGCGAGTACTTTATGGAGCTCCATGTTCTCCAGTCTTCTCTCTGCAGTTGGTGGAGGTTTGCTCACAATTCTGACTAATGAATGAAAGATGTTTATTTTCAGCTCGGCACACCCTTCAGCCAGCTTCAGTGCTTTTTTTTTGTTTTTTTGTTTTTTTGGGCCTTTTGGTTCATATACTGTAGATGCATTGTGAAACTAAATGAATTAGCACACAAACCAAAAGAATCTGTTCAGCTTTGATCCCGACTCCTCAGAACGAGTGAATAGGTGTGAAAGGGCCCTGAGACACCAAGCCGATGGTCGGATGCCGTCAGGCCATCAGTGAGCACCTGTGGCTGACTTGCCTGTAGTTTTATGGTCTGTTCCACATCGCTGGCACAAGTTGAGTCAGTATCTGAGGCCACCTGGGGATAAAAACAATCAGCGAGCAAAGCAGGCAAATCTTGATCGAAGTTTATAACTCACTTCTAGACCAATCTTCAGCTCATAATGTATGAATTTTAAAATTTCGATTAGGATAATATCATATAAATGCAGATTTAAAAATACCCAAAGCATCCGTAAAGCTTTGTCAATCTCTATCATTTTTTTTTTTTTATCTATGCAAATGAAATGACTCTTGTTTGTTCCCTCTGCGTGTAGGTCCATCTCACATCACACACACTTTTCACTAGAAGGTGGAGGCGAGGCTGAAGTGTAGGTTGGATCGTGTACCAAGGCTACAGAAAGAGATTTATTCACAACACGGAGCAGATCAGTAACCTGCGCTGAATAAATGTTGTTTTTTTTTTTTTAAGGCGTATGTATTATGCAAGCGTGTCGGCTGTGTGAGGCAGCGTATATTCGCAGATGCTTTTGACCTTTTTTCGAGGATGGAAATGGAAAAAAAAATACAGCAGTTAGGCTTCAGTGTAATTGTAACTGCACCGTAGTAGTTGATGGTTGTAGTTTAGGACTCATTCCACACATATCGTAATACGGAAGTTCTCACTGTTTACCCAGCATTCAGTGCAGGCGGGAAAGACAACAGGTTCATCACGTGCTCACTGTCTGTGTGCACTGGCACCTAAAAGCTTTTTAAACAATGGGGGATTGTGATTGAGGTCAAAAAACACAAGATATGAATATATTGAAATTCAAGAAATTAATATTTACTGCACTGGATTGGACTGCATTGTCAGTATCTTGATTGCAAAGTGTTGGTGTAGTTGATGCAGAAACTGAAGAATTGAAATATACTATTATTTATTAAAGAAATGGAAAATAAAACATTTTTTGAAGTTATATTGAGTCTCATGTGAGCACGAGTTCTATCAGTCAGGTGACTGGGGTGTAACCATTCCCTTACAAATGTAATTCATTTTAAAGCAAAGGTTTGACATGTTACTAACACTGTATGGCCAAAGGTTTGTGGACACCTGACCATCACAGCCATATGTGGTTCTTCCCCACATGATGGTGTAGAATGACTTTGCATGCTGTAGCGTTACACTTTCCCTTCCCTGGAACTGAGAGGCTCAGACCTGCTCCAGCATGACAATGCCCCTGTGCACAAAGCCAGCGTCGGGAACACACCCTTCACCAGCGCTGGAGTGGAACAACTCGAGTGGCCTGCACACACACACTTGGGGATTTAGTTTGTAATGAAATGCTGGCCTGAACTTTTGTTTTTTTTTTTTGTTTTGTTAACTTTACAGTTATTTATTTTAGGATTTCCTATATTATATAAATATCTTTTTATTTCAGTTTTCCTTTAACTGCTTCACATTTTCTGAGTGCACTTTTAAGCATGTATGCCTATCTATCTGTCTGTCTGTCTGTCTATCTGTCTATAAAAAGTACATTTGACTTGTTTGAGTTGTATACAGTAAATTGTTCTTCAGTGACGCTTGAATGCATTAGAGAGAGGGATTTTTCACATCAGCTGTTTTAATGAACACGAAAACTAATCTTTCGTATGAACGTGTGTGTGTGTGTGTGTGTGTGTGTGTGTGTTTTGGCAATTCACGTGATCGGGGCCGAAGTTTTAATCCGTCCATAACCGTGTTAAATCAGTGATTGATGTGCTTATATCCGAGAGTCCCGAGCTCAGCTCAGAGGTGGAGGAGGGGAAACAGCGCGGATTCGCCCCTCGGTGTGTTTAACCAGAGCGCTGACTGGCTGTATGCATATGTGTTTGTGTGTGTGTGTGTGTGCGCGCGCGCTCCGTTCTAGCGGTGAAGCATGTCGGAAAAGGCCGAGGAGGGCGAGCCGCGGGCGGAGCAGCGCGCCAGAGCGCCGCCCAGACACCAGCAGCAGCGGACTGAAGGCGCGTCAGCAATGGCGGCCATCGGCGAGCGCGCGGCGTCTCTCCCGAGTCCGGAAGTCATGCTGGGCCAGGCGTGGAGCTGCTGGGTGGACGCCGTGAAGCTGCACGCGACCGACGGTGAGTGCTCGAGCCGTAACCCATAGCAACGAGTCCAAAAAAAAAAAAGGCAGCCGGCAGTAAAGTAGCGACAGCAGAGCAAGTGTTTACCTGATTATCCGACTAACAGTCAGTCAGTCAGCTCACTGTGTTTATCTCTCCCAGTTTACCTCTTTATCTCTCCCAGTTTACCTGTTTTATATCTCCCAGTTTACCTGTTTTATCTCTCCCAGTGTACCTCTTTATTTCTCCCAGTTTACCTCTTTATCTCTCCCAATTTACCTGTTTTATATCTCCCAGTTTACCTCTTTATATCCACCAGTTTACCTCTTTATATCTCCCAGTTTACCTGTTTATCTCTCCCAGTTTACCTGTTTATCTCTCCCAGTTTACCTCTTTATATCCACCAGTTTACCTGTTTATATCTCCCAGTTTACCTCTTTATCTCTCCCAGTTTACCTCTTTATCTCTCCCAGTTTACTTCTTTATCTCTCCCAATTTACCTGTTTTATATCTCCCAATTTACCTGTTTTATATCTCCCAGTTTACCTCTTTATATCCACCAGTTTACCTCTTTATCTCTCCCAGTTTACCTGTTTATCTCTCCCAGTTTACCTGTTTATCTCTCCCAGTTTACCTCTTTATACCCACCAGTTTACCTGTTTATATCTCCCAGTTTACCTCTTTATATCCACCAGTTTACCTTTTTTATATCTCCCAGTTTACCTGTTTATATCTCCCAGTTTACCTTTTTATATCCACCAGTTTACCTGTTTATATCTCCCAGTTTACCTGTTTATATCTCCCAGTTTACCTGTTTATCTCTCCCAGTTTACCTGTTTATCTCTCCCAGTTTACCTCTTTATATCTCCCAGTTTACCTCTTTATATCTCCCAGTTTACCTCTTTATATCTCCCAGTTTACCACTTTATACAGCACAGTTTACCTCCCTAATGTGGCTACCTGTTTATCATACTATTGACCTATTGATTAAATATTTTACCTGATATATATATATAAAGATAGATATAGATGTTATATTTTATTATCTACCTATTTATCAGTTTCTTAAACATTTGGCTGCATGTTTATCTAACTGTTTACCCAAATAACTACTACTTTATAAAACTGTTTACTAACTGTTAACCTGTTCACCTAACTGACTGACTTACCTGACTGATCACCTGTTTACCAAAATAGCTACCTGTTTATCTGTTTGTGTTTACCTAACTAACTGATTAACAGCTAAACGGTTAATCATGAAGTGTACTTATTCACCTATCCAGCTGACTGATTAATTGGTTCCTGCTAATCATACAGATTACTGACTGGCTACCAGTTAATCAAACTGTTGAGCTGTTTACTAGCTGTTTACTAGTTTACCTAAGTGACTGACTGACTGAATTAATGCTCATCTGTTGATTGCACAGTTAACCTGACTACTCTTTACCCAGATAACTACTTATCTATTTACTAAATGTTTACTGAACTGTGTTTACTCCTTTATCAGACTCTCTACCTGCTCATATATCTGTTCATCTGTTTATGGAATATATTTCCTGATTATTTCGCTATTTATCTGACAACTGACTTATAACTTATCCGACGCCTGATTGAATGAATGAATGTGTAATTCATTATTTGACCATTTACCTGACCGTTTTTCTGAATCTCTGCCTGCTTATATATCTGATAATTTGTTTATTAAAGAGTTTATCTGACTGTTTAACTATTTACCTGTCGGTTTACCTGTTTATCAGGTATCCTGCCTGGCTTTATACCTGCCTGAGTAAATATTTCCGTCTTTAGATATTGTAGGTATTTACTTGGTTGTTTACATGTTTATCTGTTTATCCTACAGTATCTGATGATTACTGAATAAACTGTACCCTGTTTATTTAAGTCTACCACTTTCATTTTTTCTTTTAACGCGTCTCTTTTTTGACCCGTCTCCGCAGGCGTAGAACCAGAAGAAAGTTTTAAAGAATGCGGGAGGAACCGAGAAGCCATGCGACTGTGCAGAGACGGTGGGTGCTCTAGCTTTTTCTTTCACGTGCGATCAGAAAGCCGTAATATTTATGCCTTAAAGAGAGTTGTTTGCGCTGGTATTAATAAAATGACACAAGGATGACACAAACGCAGCACTGACAAACAAGACCATTTATTAGGCACGGGGTGTTCTGGTACTTCCTGCTTTGGGGGGAAAAAAGTCCCAAAGGGTTTACATTTTTTTTTCTCGTTAAATCCTTACGAGTGTCAATTTTGTCTCACCTTTGGCAAAGTTGTGAAAGTTCACCAGCATTATGAGTTTCAGGTTTAAAATTAAAAAAATAATAATAATAATAATAACTCTCAGCCGTGTGGCTCAACAGTTTGTTGAGGATTTCAGTAGAAGCACGACATGGTTCCAGATTCGTGGAAAAGCTTACTGAGGGTGTAAAACTCAGTTGCAAAATACAATTATTGCAAATACATAGTGTGTAGTGTGTTTATAAAAAATAATAATAATAATAAAATAACTGACAACAGCTGATTTCACCATACTGATAGTTAACAAACATATTCTCCACCTTAACACAAGATCAACAGATCTGTGTTTAAATATATTACTGATGAGTCATAGTCATATTCCTGTTCCTTCATCCTCCAGCTTTTCACCTCTTCGTTATAATGACCAATTATTAAATAATGAATTCTGTTTCCGCGTCATTAGGCCTGTCCAAAGCACAGCGCAGGCATCACGTTTACTCCACAGTTGACTTTGTGATAAAGAGGACGTTTAAGAAGGACCAAAGTATATGTTAAAAAAAAAAAATGGCGAGATTGACAGAGAGAGCGAGACTTACGGTTTCTTGCATAAGTATTTACCCCCCTTGAACTTTTTCCACATGTTATAGTGTTATAATCTGGAAATGAAATTGCTCTACGTGGTATTATATGTCATGAATCTACACGAACTAGTCCATAATATTGATGAGGGGGCAAAATCAATATAAATTGAAAATAAAGACATGATTGCAAAAGTATCCATCCCCTAAATGAGTTTTGGGGCATGTACTTGCCATCGGAAGTTCGATTATTAGTTAAATGCAGTTGAAGTGTCGCAGTAGCTACTCGGGTTGGTTCATCTTATTCTGCATTCACACTAACAGGTGACACGTCGCTTGTGTCGCTTGTAGTCTCTTGTGGGTGTGAACAGACTTCTCCTGTTGCTGCTTGTTGGTCTGCACTGTCCAAAGGTTTGTTTTTTTTTTTTAGTTCAGATGTCTGTAGCAGTTTTATATATAACTTCTAAAGCTAACTAGTTAAGCACGAATGAAATAATGCACCAATCAGTGTAAAAACGAGTTGTTTGATACACTTATGTGCCATGCTTCAGAGCAGGCTAACTGTACTTTCTATGTGCGCACTCTAGACGCACCAACAACTGCTACTTCCTCCTGAGCGTTATTTTCTTCATAATGACACATGTAACGAGACGTCGTATATGACAGGATAAGATCAAATCGTGGTTATAATTATATTATAGCTAATTACAGGTGCGAAACTAAAGTTTGTGATCGGGGAACTGAAGAAACAGCGAACCACACCCACCATAGCTCTGGTCCAAGGCATCTTTCAGTCCAGTCCTTTGGATTTGATGCTTCACTGTGTCATTTGTTCCTTCCTCAAACGTCACACTGTCACTTTGTCAGTGACACTTGATGCTGTCGCTGTGGCTCCATGTCATGTGTAAATAGAACACGAAAGAGCAACTGTTTGTTTGTCGCTTGGTAGTGTGAATGTAGAGTTAGTCTGGTCCAGTCAAAGCCCAGATTGAGAGTTTCTGACTCGAGTGCACTTCATATGATCTGACAGAGTTTGAGCAGTTTAGCCAAAAATATCAGGAATCAGCTGTTTGAAACAGAGACATATCTCAGAACGCTTGCATCTGCAATTGCAGCCAAAGCTAGTTATACCAACAAACACTTTGTTTTTCCGTTAAGGCTTTTTAATGAACCTTTGTTTCACAATAAAAATCGAATGTTGCATAAATCAAATGGTAAAAATCCCAGTTCCAGATTGTAACCGTACAAAACGTGGGAAAGGTCAAGAGAGGTGAATACTTACACCACCAGCCATAGAATATTACAGCTAGGCTGTTCATACGTTGTTAAAGACATCTACTCCCTCCGCTCCGATCAAACCTTCTCTTTCTTTGTGCCTGAAGCAGTTACTTCTTGTACTTGTGAGGATCGTTTATCTAACAGCACATTTGTGCGGAAACACAATGGAGCTAGTGTGAGGAGAGCAACGGAAACGTTTCACGATTTACAATCCGAACGAAGAGAACTTGCAGAACGGGAACGTGTCAGTTTATCAGCCCGCGCTTGACCAGAGAGGAAACAAACAGCTCCAGGCTGGTATTGATTGGGAACGGACTCGCTGGCATTGCTTATCCTAAGTGAAAGCTGCTGTGGTCTCAGAAAAGAAGGTACTACACAGTTCCTTTCCTTGATGAAGGGGTGATGGGAAAGGTGTACGCTTGAGAGTTATATCTAAGGGTGCACTATAATCCGCGTTTTCAGGTGAAAGCTGCATGTTAAAGGTGCAAAGATACAGGTCCCACCTGATTTAGAATCAGCTCTGTTTTTAAGCAAGTCTGAGCTTTAATTGGTACAAGAGTTACATGGTGCATAGTGTTGAAGGTTATCATTTCTGTTTCGCTTTCACATTTATCAGAAATTTTAATGCGTCTATGGGAAACCACTCCGACCACGCCCACTACCTGCCCAGACACACGCTGATGAGCTAATGCTCTAATCGTTCACCACCTCAGGTAAAGAGAGAGCATATTTTATTTCTGTCTCTTTAAAAGAGAGAGAGAGAGAGAGAGAGAGAGGTCAACTATAGGAGTTTACTGCTAGAAGATGCCCTGGCACCAGCCCCGCCCCTGGCACCAGCTCCGCCCTCGTTCCAGTTCCCATGTCTTTTGAAGCTGTAGATCGCTGTAAAACTGTAGAAGCTTTGAATTCAGTAACCCGCCCAATTTTTCAGACTCTGTATATGCACCGTCCATGTGATCAGTTTACCGGTGCACTTCATCTAATAATTTAAATCCCCTCTCTCATGTGTGTGTATAATCTGCATATGATAGATGAGTGGTGTAGCAGGTAGTGAATCTGCTTCTGAGCTCAAGGTACTGTCTGTGGAGTTTTCCGTGTCTGTCTCTGTGTCTGCATGAGTTTGCTCTGGGTAGGAAATGTTTGGCATCTATCAGTTTTCTAAAACAAAGTGATCGCATGAAAGTGGTTCATTCCCAGCAGACGCTTCTTGGACATCTGTAGGTTTGACAACACCATTCCGTTAGACCCTACGCACTGAATTTGGGATTCAGACCGATTGTGTGTTGCACGGGCTTTTATTATTAATAATAATAAAAAAGAAATTCTTCCATGAAGATTAGACGGATGGTTCGTTTTCTTGCGTGGATTCTGAATCGCTTTATTCCTGGGCCGCTCTGTAGTACAATCAACCTGATTTTCCAGACCATCAGGAAAGCTGTCGTGATTTTAGGCTGGTCTTGAATGATTATGTTCCCAGATTATCCTGTAGCGTGAGGTGTGTAAAATCCTGACCCCTCCGATCTACTCGCAGTCCACTCATGGCCTCTGTGATTTTAATTAGTTTAGTATTTACAGCTCCCCATCCTGTATGGCCTGTGGAGTGGAAAAGCAACCTTGATGCCATCCGTGAACCGATGATAGCCAAGCTATTATTGCTTTGTTTTAAGTCACATGAACTCCTAGGAATATCGTTATCTCTGGGGTCGCTCTCATTATGTATAGATCTAGATATCTGAAATGTACAGTCTGCCCGAAGTGTCTTCGGAAATAAACGATGGTGTTGACTGTTGACCCTGTGCTCATGACTGGATCACTGACCTGAAGCTTTGTCCTTGTTCCAGTGTAGGGTTGTTACGGGTAGTCACGGTGTGTGATCAGACGCTCACCGCACCGCTGACTCGTTTTAAATACAGATTAAAAGAAATTTCACAGCCCTCCTCGCCTGGACTCGCTAAATCAGACTACAGCAGCCTCCGTTTCTCAGCGCGGGGAAGACAAACGCAAACCCTAAAACGCCTTTGCCTGTGTAATCCCCTGCTGTCGTAAACACGTTACAGTGCTACCTCTGTGGCACTCCCTCCGTAACCTTTCATAACCTCATCATACATGACGACGCAGATGACTGGGGCGTTGCTGAGCCCAGCGAAATAAAACAACTGTCTGTTTTTTTGCTTAATACAGTGACGAATAATAAGAATAGATTTTTATTCCTGCTTTTTCACATAGCTACTCTCTCTTTCTCTTATAACAGCAACATGATAAATACTGACAGTGTGTGTGTGTGTGTGTGTGTCTAATATATATATATATATATATATATATATATATATATATATATATATATA
>JAKKZN010000020.1:3180610-3191678 GCA_033441825.1 Pangasius elongatus | reverse complement strand
TATATATATATATATATATATATATAAAAGGATGGATACTAATCTGTACTATAAGAGGTTCTTTTGAGCGCAGGTGCAAACACAACTCTGTACAGTCATCGTCAGAACGTGACTCAAAGCTGGGCCGCACAGTGAGGTGGGCTGTGACTGACTGGAGAGACACACACACACACACACACACACACACACACACACACACACACACACAGCAGCCTGTGCACTCCATGTGTTGACTCGCCCTGCACACGGGGCTTCTAAAGACAGTTCATCGTAGTACATTTATCACCGCAGTGAAGAGGCTGGAGAATTATCAGCTCTCTCTCTCTCTCTTTCTCCCTCTCTTTCTCTCGCTTTCTTTTTCCCGATACACAGATTTCCTTTTTTTTTTTCCCTCCCTGTCCAGCCGGCTAATCTGTTCTCTAAACCGATGTCCAGTGGATTTGCTACTTCTCTTATTTTCAGTTTTTATTAAGAGCCATCTGGACCTTCTCAGCGTGACGGCATGCCCTCTTGCTCAAGTGATGCTCAGCCCGTGCTTTCCAATGTGTGTAATTAGACTATAGTTGCCCGAGTGCCCTTGACATCTGATCAAAAGGCCATCTTTCTCAGAGCCACGGCCAAACCAGTCCAGCAGACTTACTCATGCTACATGCTTTTCCCCAGAAGTTGCACAATTATTTTGCCCAGATTAGTCATCTCTACAGACTCCATTAGCGCAGCATCAGATTGGAGAGCCCTGCTCATAATAATAATAATGGTTGCACCAGGATGCTATTATGACCTTTTTAGCTCCATGGCTGAAATCTCCAACCGCTGGCCCTTTATTACTCTTGCTAGTGTTTATTAAGGCATGAAGGGACTGGTAGAGCACTTGATTTAGCATAAGTGCCACTTGAAGTGTGTTAAGTATAATGGGGGGCCTTGAATCATCCACCGCCGGCGAGCGGCTCCCACACGGAGCTCAGTGCCGTGAAAAGCGCCATTAAAGCATCGCTAGCTGTTAAGAAACCCGAAGAGAGGAGCTGGTCTGGAGCACTTCCTTCACACTTGCATTAATTAGTTTGGGCCTTGTGAATCATTATTGAGAAACACATGTGATAGTGCTGTCTGGTTTAGTGCGTCTGAATTTTAATCAGTGACCTTGTTAATAATAATATATTTAAGAATAATGAAGTTATTTTTTACAGCATGCATTAAAATGCAGCTGAAAGCACTTTAGGGGGAAAAACAGCAAAAACAACATAAAGGAAGAAGCAGACAAAAGTGTCACTGAAATTCTTAATCAATAATTATAAAAAATAATAAAGTAATCATAAAATAAATATAGTGGTAGTGATTGTTTCGGTCAAGCTAAAAAAAGACATTCAAATGAAATTTCTTAATAATTAAATAAAATAATTGCTCATAAATCATCAGACGATAGACATAAAATTAAAGAAAAGGCATATTTATACATTTTCTTTATTTTTTATTAAGCACGTGAACACCGATCAGCTTGAGGCCTGTAGCTTCTTCTTTTCCCTCCTTTCTTTTCTTGACTGATGACAGTTGAATATAAACTTTAATTTAAATATTATTAATTATTAATTGTGTGAAGGATTCAAAATTAATGATCAAAAAAATATCCTGCTTATGTTCATGTCATGGATCAGAAATGAATCTCAAATCTTAATGGTTTCTGGGAAAGGAAAGCAACCCTCACGTATAGTCGTGTGTTTTCTCAGAGCAGGTCCTCGTGTGTTTTCTCATAGAGCAGGTCCTCACGTGTTTTCTCGGAGCAGGTCCTCGTGTGTTTTCTCATAGAGCAGGTCCTCGCGTGTTTTCTCATAGAGCAGGTCCTCGTGTGTTTTCTCATAGAGCAGGTCCTCGCGTGTTTTCTCATAGAGCAGGTCCTCGCGTGTTTTCTCATAGAGCAGGTCCNCATTCTTTTTCTCTTTATGGGTTCGGTAGAAGATATTAGAAGTGTTTGCGTTTTGTTGGGTAATTGGCACTGGATCGGAATCACCGGTTTTGTCACGTAAGTGAAAATGAGGTGCGTCAAAAGAGTTAGTAAGGAACGTCCTGGCTTATTTTACGTCTGCACGGCTTTTAGGCGTCTTTGGCATGGTTATTTGTGCTGCACAGGTTTGCATAGTGACAAAGAGTGACAAAGCGCTGGTGTGTATCTAACCAGAGCAGATGCTTAGTATAGACTCCAGGGCTTATAGATTCTATGGTTTTTCAGGCTGGCATTGAGTCCCTCCCTTTCTCTTTCCCTGTGTATCTTTCTGTCTTTCTCTCTCGCTATCTCACTTCCCTGAGGCAAGCTTCAGAATGGCTGGCTTAGTAGATTGTCTTTGCTGTATTTTTTTCAACTCTATAAAAACAGCACGAGTTCAGCCGAGAGCAATCGTCTGCCTGCCTGCTTGCCAAACAGGCCGATCTCTTTCTCTTTCTTGGAGACGTCACCAGAGCCGAGCTGCTGCGTAACTCCACATGTTCACATCCGAGTACGTCTGTGTGTGGCCTCGTTCAGCAGTTTAGCGTTTTCTGTTTTTTTTTTTTTTTTCCCCTCTTCTTTCCTGTTGAGGCCTGGACGGTGCCCAGGCTGCGTGAAAAGAAAATTTCTCGGGTCTTCATTGGAAAATATTTATACAGATAACGCGGCTCACACACCCAAACATTGGCGCCGTTCCCGGAGCCCTTATGAGCGGCGGTGTTTTGTATACCATTTTGTATTGCCTGCCAGTGGCAATCAGAGAGTTTAAAATAGTTGTGTCTGTAAGAAATCATTTGTAACAGTTTATGCATACTGTCATGAAGTCGAGGCATTTGAGCCTAACTTTTTTTCCTTTTTCTTGTCTTTTTTTTTTCTTCCTCACGCAGATATGCCCATTTTCGGGCAATGTCCTGCGCAGGACGACTTTTACCTGGTCATGTGCAGCCACTGCAGTCAGGTCGTCAAACCCCAGGCCTTCCAAGCACACTACGGTAAGACCTGAATCTCCTTTCTTCTCTCCCTCTCTCTGTCTGTCTTGCACGGTCTTATCTATGTGAAGGAAATTAACACTCCCACCTCTGCTCTGTGTCAGCTGTGTGAAAACAGAGTGCGTGTGTGTGAGAGAGAGAGAGAGAGAGAGAGAGAGAAAGCGAGCGAGGGAGAGATCATCAGCCTTTGATTTCCACTTTGTGTTTACAGTCGTCTGGTTAATATTTGATGCGCTCCATTCCTGCTATGCCCTTCGTGCCTTTTAATCCAAATCCACAGCTTTTAACTCCGAGAATTATGTACCCGAGGAGAGAAGGTGCTCGAGAATACCTGATTATATGCATCGGCTGCACTCGCGAGCGGTTTAAAACAAAAATCTCCCGGCGAGGACAGACGGAAATTTGATGCTGGATTTGTCCAGCTGCTCTCAGCGTGAACCCATAATGCACTGAATCTGCGTCTGTTGCTAATAATACAAGCCAAACATTTTGCGTTTAAGCCCCTGATCAGCCTTTTCAGCTGTCGTCGTTCGGAGCAATGCGGTGACGTCATTGCGACAGAAGCGAAAGGGGAATACCGGAAAGCAGTCTTCTAGTGGCAGATTTCTACATTATTTCGGTCTGTACAGCGCCGGCACATTGCTGAGGAATAAGACGCTTCAGGATGTGCTGTTATTAGAAAATAATCAATTTCAGGGTGGACGCAGTAACTCCGCTTCACTTCAGGCTGCATCAAGCAGATAATCCTGTCACTGATTAATTTCCTATTGGAGCACGTCCCCGAATGTTTTAGAAATGTGTAAATTAGAATATAAAACCCGCAACCCTACACACTTCCAAAATGCTGCAAGGCTGGCATTTGGATATCGGAGCCTCACAGACGGGGTTCTAGAGAGGAGACACCATCCAGCAGTAGAGCCTAGGATTCGGGATGAACAGTGCGGCTTCCACGCAGGCCATGGAACAGTGAACCAGCTGGTTATTCTTGCACAGCTTTTTGAAAGATTATGGGAGTATGCTCATCCGGAGATGGCCTAAGATCATGTGAAATTTGTCTTGGGAGGTATTTGCGTGAGTACGGGGTACTTGGATCATTAATTAAAATGACTGACGCTTTTATCCAAAGCGACGTGCAGCTGAGACAGGACACCACTGAGCAGTTGAGGGTTAATGGCCTTGCTCAAGTGGCAGCTTGATGGTGAACTCATGACCAATCAGTAGCACAGTGCTTTAACCACCGAGCCACCACTTCCCTACATGCACTACTTTGCGAACTCCTGACACATTTAGCTGCTGATTGTGAAGCAGCTGGGATACAGATGAGCGCCTCCAGGTCTGAGGCAATGGTTTTCTCCTGAAAAATAGTGGGATGTTTCCTTCAGGTGAGAGGATAGGCTTTGCCCCTGGTGAAGGAGTTTAATTATCTTGGAATCATATTCTCTGAAGATCATCGTTGTAAGGCCACCGCTCTTCCAGATCAAGAGGAGCCGGTTGAGGTGGTTTGGGCACCTTACAAGGATGCCTCCAGGTCCGCTTCTGGCAGAGCTGTATCAGGTACATCCCACTGGACCCGAGACCCCAGGGCAGACCCAGGACCCACCGGAGAGGTGTTCTCTCACCACCTCTCCACCACGGTCCCCACTAGGGAAGAAAAAAAAAAGAAGATTGAATAAACCTGATTAGCTAACACAGTTTTCATACTAATTTCCCAGAAAGTGTCAAGAAAAACAAGTTTTATGTGGTTGTGTGTTAAGGGAGGTTTTTGTCTGTAGCTTAAGTTGAACTGAACAGCTTTAGTGACTGAGCTTTGAAGTTAAACCCACGATGCACTTGGTGACTGTTGCATGGTTTATAGTCCATTGATCTAAAATGCGCTTTATAAATGTCTACGTGTGCTAAAGGGACACATGGCTCAACAGCTGCTTCATTAAAATGTTACTACCGTCGATTTCACAGTTTTGTGATGGTGCTGTATAATTTGATGCGCTGTGTAATGGACATTTAACATTTTAAAGACAGAATTATAAAAAAAAAAATTATGTAGAACCATTGATTTACATCTCTATAGACCTTTTTCTGTCATTCCTGGCTTCCAGTGGATCATTTATTACACTACAATTACTGTTATAAAATACTAGAGCGGAAATGATGACAGGAACTTGAGGAATGCGTGTTGGGTCACAACTTTTTTTTTTTTTTTTTGCAAACTTTTTTTCTGTGTTTTCCCAAACAGACCTGCTGATAAGATGATGCAGCTGTTGAATTGAAAAAGAGCAGAAAAGCAAAAGCTGAAGTAGATGCCGCAGCAGTTTGCATTAACAGAAATGTTCCCTCCACCTCCTTTTGAGATCTTGTATAACCCCACTTGAAGTTCTAAAATAATTCTTACGTTTGCGTATAATTTAATTAGCTGTCGCTTTCGTCCAAAGTAAGTTGCCGTCCAGCCCAAGCAGAGCCGCAATAAGTCTTTTTCAGTGTGTCTTCATCCTGGGATTTGAACCTCCAGCCGTCTGGAGATGAGCTCAGACGCTATGGTATTGTTCAGTCTGCTGCTGTACATCTCACCGTCTCTCGTGAACACACTCTGGTGTTTTTTCACCACTGAATGATTAATGGCATTGCACTGATTAATGACACAGTTCAGGACACTCTAGTGCTCAGAGTACAGAATCACAAATGCGTGCCAAGTGCAAGTTCTCCTGTGTGGAACTGCTGATCTACGACTGCTGTGCAAACTCCGATCGGAAAGCACAGCCAGAATGTGGCCTCTAACACGCTTCTTACTTAGTTAAGGCATTTCTTTGAAAGTGTGCGTTTGTGTCGATCTGTCTTTTTTAGGTCTTTAAGCTGACTAGATCTGACTTTCACCCAATTTGGTCAGGTCCCACCCAGCTCTACCCTACCTCACTTGTTAGCTGGAGATGGTGAAAGCTAACACATGGATCCTCCGAGACGTGAGAAAGCCAGCCAACCTCATCTATTTTTTTTTTAAACTGCAGCGTAACACGCTCAGTGAAACACAAGCGCTATCCACCCTCTTCTACATACATGACGACTGGTTAGTGTTGCTGTGATTGACAGGCGAGAGAGAGTTTGCCGTTCCTTTTTCGCAGAAAGCACGGTCAATTATGCCGTCCGTGGATTCGACTGTTTATGCGCTCCATGAGCAGTCGTCTCCCAACCTCACACGGCTTCGGCGTTGTCGGAATTCGAATCCCGAATGAGGTCTCCTGACGACTGAGCAAACCCTTTTCTTCTGCACCACTCAGGAGTCCAAATTTACATCGTATTTGTGTACTGACATGCTGTTCAGTTCTGTAGTATGACGTCTGGGATGCAGCCCAAATTTTCACTACTCCAAGGATGTAATTATTTGCTGCCGTCGTCATCACGAAACACCGAGCCTGCAGAATGCGTTTATTACACAACAGTAGTGTGCTATCTAAAACAAAAGTTCTGCTTAGCTGTTATTTCAAAGCGCTAACCTCGCTCAGGGCAAAACTTGCATCTGGTCGCTCACAGTGTGTGGGGTTTTTTTTTAACGCCAGTTCTGTTCTCTGTTTTAGCTAACTAGCAAATGTTAGCCAGCTCGCTTGCTGCTAGCAGCCTGGTGTAAAACTGGACATGGAGTGTGAAGCTCTAAAAATATATTTCAGATCTTGATGGCATATGATAAACTCTCACCAAACACAACTTGACCATTACAAGTTACATCAGTTATCAGATCCTTTATCTCCTGAGATTTTTCATATCTGCCGTCTTTAAATTTAAGTCTCAGAGCTTATTTTCTGTGCTCAGATAAACATTTCTGCCTATTCCTGTGCTGCTAAAGCACCAGTTTTTCAGCAGATGTGTGTTCTTTCAGCACATGATGGGGTTCACAGCAGGAGTGAGGTGTTGAGAAGCTCCACTGAGCGTTTCTGATTAATTTATTAAAGTTGTTTTTTTTTTTTTGCAAAGGGAAAACATGACACACACACGCACGCACAAAAAAAACAACAACAACATATTGCTGTAATACACACGATTCCACTCGGAGTCCAGTCTTACCCTCAAAGAGCCGGTAGGTGTTCATTCCAACCGAGCAGGAGCCACGCCCAAGAGTCGATTAGACTGAGATCAACTGATTAAAAGGTGTGGCTCCTGATTGGCTGGAATAAAACCCTTCAGACATCACAGCCAAGACGATTCAGGGATAGTCTCAGTTTTGCAACACGACAAAATGTTGTTTAGAGATCAAATCTTATAAAATATAGTAAGATCTAATCATATGAGTGTACTAATTAGTCTGATTAATCTGACACGAATTAATAAAGAACTGTGCAGCAGTTAATCGCGATCAGCTCAAATAACTGCGTGATTATGCAGTAATCATCACAGCCCTAATCATGATCCTGACATATCGCAACGCCGCTGTTACGTCGTCACGTCTCCCAACTTTTACATAAGCATCTAATGATGAATCAGATTAAGTGACTAATTTGTTAATAAAATAAACTTGGATAGAAGTGAATGGGTGAATGGTGTCATATTAATGTGCTTGAAATAGGTTTGGTGATGTTGATAGTGAGACATCGCTGGCTGTTGTGTTGTCATTTGGCAGCACGCGGTGTCGTATCCACAGTGTGTGAAGTGCGCTGCTCTTTAGCCGGCCCATAATGCATTACTTTGGAGATCTGAGCGGCGTCATGGGATATTACGGCCTAATCAGGGCCGTGTATTGTTTTTTAAGCTCTTTGTCTTGGAGCTGTGCCAGTTTCACAAGATATGCTTTACAGGCTTCACTTTTAACAGCCGTCGGGGTGTGTGTGTGTGTGTGTGTGTGTGTGTGAGTGAGAGAGAGAGAGAGAGAGAGTGTGGGTGTGTGAGACAGAGAAACGGAGAGAGGCCTGTGCTAGATACTGTCATATTCCATTAGCTGAAATGAATCATAGCTTCTCTTCCTGGTCTCTCGTTCTCAGTGCAGCTTGCGTGCAGCCCGAGCAGCTAATATTGCTGGGGAGCAGCAGGGTTGCGCGCGTGTGTGTGCGTGTGTGTGTGCGCGTGTGTGCACGCTTTTTTCCTCCCGCAGCGAGGAGTGTTTGGCAGGAAGCCCGGAGCTGCTGGAGGTTGCAGAGTGTTTGAGTTGAGCTGAGCGTTAACACCACATGCCAGCTTCTGCTACACGACTACTGCTCCAGCTGCTGCTCCTCCCCGTTTACTTCAACACCTCAGTCCCGAATTCCTCCTTCTGCTTCATCCAAAATCCTAATCGGAATATCTCCGCTGTCGATGCACTTTAGTCCCGACTTGTATTTCTTTCTGTAGAACAATTTAGCTCATTTTTAGGAATGCCGCTAATTAATAATAATAATAATAATAATAATAATAATAATAATAAAAGGCTCATGTTTTAAACGTAATCATGAAATGCTGTCAAATTGCATTTAATTAGAATTAGTTAGAAAATGTATAATTTAAATGCATACAGATATTGATCTATATCAGATACTGAATTTTCAGAATTCAGAAGGTTAAAATTGTTCTTTAAAAAAACACTAGGAGCCTCCTTTTTTTTTTTTTTTTTTTAACTTACCCACAGTCTTACTTTCTTTTTGTGGGTAATTATAACTTTTGCTATTCTCAGAATGCATCCTCTTCACTTTACCCACCGATCAGCCATAACATTAAAACCACCTGCCTGATATTGTGCAGGTCTGTTTGTTCCACCAGAACAGCTCTGAAGGTGTGCTGTGGTATCTGGTTAAGAAGTTAGCAGCAGGTCCTTTGAGTCCTGTACGTTGCGAGCTGGGGTCTCCATGGATCCGACTTGTTTGTCCAGCACATGACACAGATGCTTGATCGGATTGAGATCTGGGGAATTTGAATGTCAGGGTAGCAAAATAAAACGTGATTCAGATCAGATCAGACCAGACCAGACCACCCTCTTCCATTGCTTCATGGTCCAGTTCTGATGTTCACGTGCCTATTGTAGGTGCTTTCGGCGGTGGACAGGGGTCAGCATGGGCACTCTGACCGATCTGCAGCTACGTAGCAAGCTGAGATACACTGTGCGTCGTACATGTTATAAAACGTTACTATATTTCTGTAAACTCAGAACAGCACAGTGCTGAGCTTTAAGCACGGATTTGTTCTCTTCCTCGTTTTCCTCTTGCTTCTTGTCAGTTTCTCTTTCGGTTTTATTCGGTGTGATAATGCTGTCTGTGTTCACCGCTCCAGCCAGCTCCAGTTCAGTGCTTGTGGTTTCCTATTGTACCAAGTGATTTTCCACAGCCAGCCTTCCTCGCTGTGTACAAAACAAGCGTCTCTTCTAAAGGCTCTGTAAAGCTGAAACACAGCGCCGTGGCTTTAATGAGAGCCTGAACAATGCTGGTGCTTTTCTGAGGCTCTGTGTCTCTTTCACACTTCTGTTCAGATCATCCACTCTGCGGAAAAACGCAGGGATATTTTTCTGGGTTTTTTTTGCCTTGGAGTGTGAATTTAATGGTCCTATTTTAAGTTTATATTTGTGTGCTTTTTAAGAAGCGACGATAAGCTGGCACTGTATCTGAATGGAGGAACCAGAATGACATGGTTTTAGATAATGACTCAATAAAAAACGTTTTATGCATATATGTGAAAATAAATAGTGACTTATTATCCAGTTAGTCTAGTTACATTTAACGTTGTGGAACATTTGCAAAACAGGTTCATTTCTTTTATCACTTACTTTATAGCAAACAGTCGTTCCCTCGCCAGCCTCTCATTAATTCTCTGTCTTGAAGGTAATGAAACAAAAAACACAGAATTTCCTGTGGCATAAACTTAGTTATGGCTCTACCTCTGACTTTATAAAGCTGCACATTCCTTCCAAAGATGCTAAATAAAATCTCCTCTCATATAATCAACAATTACACACAATTAAATCTGTTTAAGTCCCTGTGTAGGTTGTTTCTATACAAATGAGTGAATTAATATAAACCTGCNTAAATTATAATCAACGCCTTCTGACCAATCAGAATCAAGAATCCAACAGCGTTGTGGTGTAAATCATATTTAAACATGTGCGATCATGAGTGTGTGAACTTAGACATGGTGACAACTTTGACTGTAAGTTAATACTTCACACTTTCTCCCCCCCTAGAGCGACGACACAGCTCCATTAACAAGCCAGCGTCCTCCTACCCATCCTCGGCTGCGCTGCCGGGTCTCCCTTCCCGGGCCAGAACCGGAGGAGCGGGTGGAGGCGGCCCTGCCAGCGCCATGCCCGTGGGTTCCTCCTCCTCCTCCTCCGCTGGAGGGAGCAACAGCACCCACACAGCCAAAGAGAAGCTGCCTCACCGGAAGCCTCACTTCCCCCCAAAGGTGCTGCACGACGACATGTGAGTATGCCTAACCACACCGCTTTTAAAAATAACACTTTAAAGCACGAGTAGGTAAATTCTGCAAAATGCAAAGCACGTTCTCTGCTGTGTTTTTACTGGCTGCCAAAGGAAGCTGATTAGTTTGTAGCTATTTTTATTAGCCATTTAGCTTGAAGTATTATACTGTAGGTAGGTTTATGATGCCTTTGAGACGCGGTTTCTGGGTTGTCTAAAGCTGTTCGATATAATCTGTTCACTCTAAGCGCACGGTCCTGCGGGAGTGCTTCACTGCAAGTTAGTATTTTCTCAGCTTTAACACACCTGCTGTAGCTCATCAGCTAATTATCAAGCCCTGTGTGTGTCTGGGGAGGGAAAACACTAAACCTGGGATTCGGGAATCACACTGGGGTGAAATACATAACTGATACTTTGGTGCATCTCAATTATTGAAAGAAGCAGTGTGATAATGACACTACCATAGACTTGGGCTTGTTTTTGTTTTGTTTTGTATTTTTTTCCCCAGCTGAAACTAACATTTCT
The DNA here is from genome assembly GCA_033441825.1 of Pangasius elongatus. Taxonomy (NCBI): domain Eukaryota; kingdom Metazoa; phylum Chordata; class Actinopteri; order Siluriformes; family Pangasiidae; genus Pangasius; species Pangasius elongatus. The sequence goes on along the minus strand of JAKKZN010000020.1, from coordinate 3,180,828 downwards.
TCACACCATAGACTAGGGCTATTAAAATCTTTTAATTAAAATCGTTAGACTTGTATTGCACAAACCACAGAAGGTGGAAACTTTCTTAAACAAAGAAAATGACACACAGGGATAATTTTATTATAAATAGGAATGCATCAATAGCAATACCGGTACTGAGTATCAGTCTGATACCCTGCTTATTTACCCGTACTCTTAAAAATACCAGCGTCTGATAC
>JAKKZN010000020.1:3165694-3179349 GCA_033441825.1 Pangasius elongatus | reverse complement strand
GAAGCAGGACAGCAGCACCAACGCCAGTAGCAAACGACCCACCAGGAAAGTGTTGGGTAAGTTTTGTGGAGTGGGACAGATGCTGTTTTACTGATAATTTATCCAGATGTTGACATCGAGGGATGGAGGTAGATGCCCGAGATGACGACGAGCGATAAACGAAACGTAGCCGTTTATTCCAGAGGGTGATAACGTTTCTCAGGCTCGTATGAAGTCTCGTTCACATCATCACATGATGTTCCTGTGTGTTTCCTTCCTTGTGTTGAAGGTACACCCTGTTAAATAAAACATATATGATGCTACATGGCTCAATTACTTTTAATTTTTAAAATTTTTTTTTTCTAGGACTATTGATGATAGGTTTTTACTTGATATATATTGCATTGTATCGTGTCGCACCTTTACATTTTTGTGTTTGGATTTCGTTTCTCTGCTAGAACGCGAGTTCAATCCTGATGTCCATTGTGGAGTTATGGATATCGGAGCACGAAAGCCATGCACAAGATCCTTAACATGCAAGGTTAGTCCCACCCAACCTACACACACTCAGGCATGTACATCACATCGGTCCAGTGAGTTTCAAATATACAGGTGTAATGTGAAACTTTGCTAGACGGCTGAATCAGGCTTTGCCTCTTTTATCTTGAAATCACCACTGAATCACTGCCAGCTTCTTTGTCCAGCTACAGTATGTAGCGAATGTTGACCAAATTTCAGCGCGTCTTGTCTTTCAAGGACGCTCCCTGCTGCTTTACAAAGTCAGTCATGTAAAGATGAGATTGCGTAGCTTACTGTTGTTTGAGCAGGAAAAAGTTTGGAAATGCATTCAATGGCAGAAAGTTGGACTACTTGGGCAGCGTAGACTGAAATATACTGACATGTTTGAACTCGCTGTTCTGGTTATAAATTGAGAGCCTGCAGTGTTTCAGCTGAAGGCTATCACCCATTTTTATCAGAAGTGAATTTGCTCCAGGTCGCACTAACACATTCTGATTAACTGTTGTTCATTGTTTTCGTTTCTATTGTCAGAAATGTTTAGTGACTTTATTCTAAAACAATTTCTTGAAATGCTTGTACACCACTGGTAATTAGAATTCATTTTACAAATTATTATTTTTTTCTCCCCCCCATGCAGACACATTCCTTAAGCCAGAGAAGGGCAGTCCCAGGGAGGCGGAAGCGCTTTGACGTGTTGCTGGCGGAGCACAAGAGTCGAGCCCGGGAAAAGGAGCTGCAGCAACAACAGCATAGGACGGAGCCATCACAGCAAAACCCACCCCCTCTCAGGGAGCCCCACCCACCCCCTCACCACGGCAACCCTACGGCAGCCGCCGCTGACACAGCCAAGCTCTTCTCCCTCATTAAAGCCAAACCCCACAATCCTGTGCTTCCACGGTGAGTCATCCCTTTCATCATTCCTCCTTCGTCCTCACTCATCCTCTCTCTTTCTCACTCGTCTTCAGTCCTTTCAGAGTTCTTTGTAAAAGCAGATTAATAAAGCCTGCATACGCACAAACGTGGACAAACCTACAAGTGTAATAATATTAACACTGTATTGATATCGCCTTTTTGTTTTTAACTGCAGCAGCTCTCACAGCGGGCTGAGCAGTTTAGGGGACGCCGCCGCGACCCCTGACCCGACCCCGCATCTCCACTCGGCTCCCACGCCCGACGGTGCGGCTTGTCCCTCCAGTGACGAGGGCGAGAACGAGGAGAGAGAGGAGAACATGGACAAACTGGACTGCCACTATTCAGGTTACCATCCACGGCCAGCTGCTGTAAGTGCTTCTCTCAGTCCTCCAGGGCTTCTGAACGTCTTTCAGTGTCTGTGATGTCACCAGCAAGATCCTATTATCCCTTATTAATGCAAAATTAATGTCCGATGCATAGAGGATTGTATTAATTTAGTCAGGTGTAACAGTAGTGTCAGGTGTTGGTTGTTAAGAGAGAACAATGAGTCAGGTGTAGTGGAGAATATCCAGAGCACTCATAATATCCCACAATGCCCTGCGAAAGGCTTGTATCTGGTTGATAAAGAATACCCACAATGAACACTATCTTGGATACAAGTGTAAGCGTTACACTTTGTTTTTATTCAAAGTACATCAGAATTTTTGTCAAACAGCAAGCAGGCGATTTTGTTTCTTTCTGTTTAAACTTGATCAGCTCTCGTTAGGAAATGTAATGGTGTTCACTGCGACATGGATTTTTAATGATCTCCCTCTCTCTCTCCGTCTTAGTTCTGCACTTTCGGAAGCCGACTGTTCGGGAGAAGCTGTTATTCATTCGACCGGCGCTGGGATCGAGTCCGGTATGCACTGGTGGCCATGATGGACAAACACGTCAACTCGCTGATGTGGAAGTGAGTAACACTCTGTCTGTTATAGCACTAATATAACTCAGACTTAAGAACTTCACTTAAGAACTATTACAGCATATTGTATCACATTCATAAAGACAAATGAATGTATTTGAACTGGAATCATTTTGCCCCCCCACCCTCCGTTGGCTGTTTTAGTTGTGTGTGTTGATGAAAGGACATCTGTGAAAGCAAGTCTAAATGTCTTGATGGTAAAAATGGAATTTTGTCATTAACGGTGTGCAGACTTTTGCACTTGAGTGCAATATTTGTAGCTCAAGTGAGACAACTCTTTATTTATGTGACTTTTGGTGCCACATACAGGTTTTCTTTAACTGATTATAATAGCAACAATTATAATAATTACTGTAACATCATCTATTATATTTCTTGTATTAACTAATTGACATGTCTGTGTTGAAGGTGCTTTACCTGCAGACATTGTTTCTCATCTTGCTTTGTGGTTTAAATCTCACAGAAAAATCCCCCTTGCGTTGGAGAATTCCTCCTCGTCTGCATTTACGTCGTCTCATCGATCGAGCACAAACTCGCTCTCCTCTTCCTCGGGCTTTCTGAGCCCCTCCCCTCCGCCGCCTTACGGCCAATCACATGACGGCAAGCCCACACTGTCGTACGGGACCACCCTAAATGCCCGCGTCACGTCACAGAGGGCCGGAGAGCAGCTCACTTACAGCGGCGGCAGCTCGTCCAGACAAGTGTCCTCGTCCTCACCCCAGATGCCTTCAGCGCACTCATCCTCGCTGCCCTCCACTCCCGGCTCGAACAAATCCGTCAAATCTCGCTCCGGACCCAAGCACTTCTGGGTCAAGGAGCCCTCCCCGGCTGTGCTAGCTAACTCCAGTGCTAACAACAACGGCAGCAGCAGCGACACCGGCGGCGTGAGCGTGAGTAGTAGCAGCAGCGCGATCAGCCTCGGCTCGACAAAGAAGCGCAAGAACAGCTCTCTGCTGAAATATGGCGCCGAATCCTCCCCTTCATCCTCCTCTTCCTCTTTGAAAAAGAACTGCATGGCGAACTCGGGCACCTCAGGGAGCAGCTTTCACTCCTCGCTAACCTCCACGGCGTCGTCTGTGGCTTTCTCGTCATCGTCGTCGTCCTCCTCTTCCTCCCACAGTGCAGGTATGAACTGCCCTCCAGGCCGCGGCAACTCGATGAGCGCGCGCCAGGAAGCAGCCGAGCCCATCAAGCGCATGAGCGTGATGATGAACAGCAGTGACTCGACGCTCTCACTCGGGCCGTTTGTGAACAACCCAGATGGGAGAACCGACACAAAGAGGAGGAAGAGTTCACAGGCCACCAGCAGCCTCACTGGTACAGCTACCTGCACAGGTAACGTAGAAGCCGAGCCATGGGATGTATATGGAATTTACTTTTACACTCTTCCACAGATCGGTGTTCTATATGTGCTGCTTGGGAAAACCTCCAACCCCTTATACACACGCATACGCACACACACACCTCCTTTCCTTAGTAAAACAAACAAACACAAAACCCCAAATGCATTTTAAGACGTATAAGGGGGATTTGTTATATTAACCTTAGCAATAATGATGTCACAAATTCCCACAATATGCAGATGAGTGCTTTAACAAACCATGTTATTGTGTTCTGTGAGCACTGGGACTGATCTCACGAGATTTCACATATTAAAACTGATGCACATTTTCTTGGCATGTCATGTGTGTAATTGTGTGTGTGTGTAGTAATGAAGTGTTCTTTGCCTTTTGCAGCATCTGCAGGGGGAGGTGGAGGGGCACAGGGGCCTGGCAGGCCCAAAATGGCCAAGTCTCCAGCCATCAACAACATTCACGGCAAACACGCGCGGCCCATGCCGGGAACACCGGGGCTTCCCAACAACTCACTTATACATCAGGTGTGTATGGCTCTGAGGTGTGTTTATGTTCTGAAGGCGGAGAGGGTTTGCAAACATGCTTAATTGTTAAATAAATATGATTGTGTTGTGAATGTGACAGGAATCTGGCCTTGGGTTTTTAAGGTGGTTCTCAACAGCTGTAGAAGCGTGGTTTGTTTTTCAAAAGATACCCTGCTGAAATCATCTAATCATCAAAACCTGAAATGCGCAGATACAGCTTAGCAACTGCTTTGTAGTACATGACTCATATTGCATAATGGCACAGTATAAATCTTAGTGTCTTATTCTAATCTTATTGTCTTAGAGCTAAGACTTTATTTACATGCACAGTAATAATCTGATCATTATCTGATGGCAGTAAACATATCCAGATGAAGAAAAAAGGCTTTTAAAAAGCTTATTTGATTATGAAAAATAGACAAAGCTAGAAGGAAAATTTTATGTGCAGTTGGCACTAATATATATTTGTACAGTGAATTTGCCAGAAGGCACGTCGTAGACTCGGCAGTCATGGGGGGGGGGGGGGGAGTTCTCTGGTATGACGAGACCAAAACCCTTTGCCCTTATTTGGCGGAAACCCAACACTGCGCATAACCACGAGACCTCTAGAGTGAAGCATGGTGTTAGTAGCATCACGTTGTGGGAATGCTGAAGTACTGTATATGAAAGGCACTGTATTTAAAAAAAGACAGTAAAAGTTTTGTGGTCTGATCCAAAGTTTTCTCATTATCCCATGCTTTGAATTATTCATTGGCAAAATCTGATTTTTTTTTTTTTGCATGTTTTTTTGTATACCTGTATCTCTTGATGTTTGTGCAGAACTTTAACACACCTCTTCTTGTCTTAGCCAAAGGCCCGTCCCTGACACAGGTGGGCCGGCTCTGGGGGTGCGAAGCGGTGGAGCGGAGCTCCCTTAGCGCCCGTCACGGCACACTGCACGAGGCCTTCTTCTCCTACTTCTTCTCTTACTCTCAGCTTCCCACAATCCTCAGGGTGGAGAGCACACTGGGCTGCTCAGTGACGGCGCGCTGTTTCTCCCGGCCACAAGGGGGCGTCACACAGGTGGACAATACACCACGAGAGGGGCACATGGATGTGTGTGCATGTGTGTGGTGGGTGGATGAGATGGCAGTTGCCCCAGTGGCAGGCAGCATGTGATGCAGAGGTACAGTTAAGGGCTGGTACAGGGCCACGCCTACACTACTACACAGCATCAGATGGACTTCACAGGCTTCATTAGCAAAAGGAGCATTTCTGTCGATTTGTGTGTGTGTGTATTTGTGCGTGTGTGTGTGTGTGTGTGTGTGTGCGCGTGAGTGAATGTGTGTTCATGTGGGTGATACTAGAATACTGGAAATGTAATTCTGTGTGAACTGTGAGCGTTCGAGGGTGGTGCACAGGAAAAGGATGAAATATCAGGAGTCTCAGAGAAGAAAAAAAATGCAATCCCATTTAGTTTAATAAACATATTTATTCTGTAAGGAGGAGTATATACAATAATGCAATTCAGCACATTTTAGAGAAAATTAAAAAAAGTTAAAAAAAAAAAAAAAGGAAAAGTCGTCACAGTATCCAAATGTACAACCTAAAGGCAGAAATGATGAGCATTTAATTAAGTCTTAATGTTTCTTTAGAAAGCATTTTGTTTACATACAGCAACAATCTGCGACTTCTGTAAAAGTGGATGGAACAAAAAGTTATTTTGCAGCTACACTTAAATCAGCAGAAACTTCCCTAAACTTTTAGTTAAAGATGTAGTTAATCAGCTCGCCCGGTTTGGTTTAAAATCGCTTATGTACACTTGCGCAACAAAATTCAGTACTGCTACTGAGTCAGACTGAAACCTTTTCTTATGGAAGGCTGAGCCGCTTCCTCTTATTGTTCCCACACTTACATTAAAGGAATACTTCAGCTTTTTATCTCTATCCACCACACGTATGTGCGTTTACCATGGACAAGAACTCCTACTAAATATCCATCTACTATAAACTAAAAACCAGGTTAAACTTTTGTTGAGAGTCAAACACCTGACCGAGTTTTGCTGAAATAAGTTTACCTTTTTATCAGTAAGACATTCGCACGGGTCCGTGCCATCCTAAGACCTTTACTGTTAGTGTTGCGACGGTTGTAATTTTGACTTATAGATTTATATATTTTAGTCTGAACTTAGACCTCTGTTCTGTGTGATTTGGCGTAAACAGGTTGTCTGTTCTTATTCCCAGCTAAAGCTAACGTGTTGAAATCCTTGACTGTAGTAATCACACGTACTCTGCACACGTGCTGGAGTCTGGAACAAGCTGCATTCGTTGGCAGTGTGAGGCTCTGGGGCTTCGGGCAGCTCACTCAGCTGTCGGCTCGCCTCGCGCCGTTTCTGCCAGGCGTGGACCCAGATGTTCTCCACAGCAGCCAGAAAGAGTTCAGTCGAGGGCACACATTTGTGCAGCACCTTCAAGTCTGTGAGAATGCTCTCCAGGCAGTAGGTGATGCTCTCCACATGGCTCTTTATTCCGCATTTAACCCCCGATCCACCACCACGTCAGCTTTTTTTTCCCCCTCAACATCTGAATTAATCAGCAGAACACCATGTGAGCCCAGCAGTCATACTCCCATTGTGACATCCTGAATTCCTTCTCCTGAATGCTTGTTCATTAAAAACAAATAATAATAATACCGCACTACAGATGTGGTGGATAGAAATCAGGTTGAAGATCACTGGAGTATCCCTTTAATCAGTTATAATGAAGCTAATTGCTTCTTGTCCTCTTGAAACCTGACTTTTAAACGCTTTTAACCATTATAACTTCAGTGTTAGCAGTGAGAACCGTTTGCCCTGGAATACTGTCAGCTCTTATTCAGTTCTACTGACCGTTAGACAGTCGGACAGATTGTTGAACACCTTTAGTACCTGTCAAACTACATCAACTGTCCCTTAATCACTACGGCTACGTGGAGACTTTCAGGCTGTAAGGGACAAGTGCTTGTCTAAACACACTAAAAGAGATAATGCAATTTATGATAAAACCTTGAGGGTTTTTTTTTTTTTTTTGGGGCAACAACGATGCACATCTACACTATAACATGTAACACATTGATGTTGTCTGTTAGTGACTCAACAGCAACAGCAGTTTAAGGAGTACTGTGTGTGTGTGCAGCTAAAAACGAATGAAAGACTGTGACTTAGCATGATCATTTCCTTAATTCTACTACCATTCGTCCATTATTGGCAGAATCAGCTTTGTGCTTTCACGCTTCATGGTTTTTATTTTTCCCCATAAGAAAGAGCGAGAGCGCCTTCTACGACGCTCGCACTGTAACCATAACGACGCTCTTAGCAGCCCTAGCTAGTATCTTCTAACTAACTCTCCTGTTGGAAATGAAATAGTTTCAGAAATTTCCTTAAATTCACTCACTAGCAGCCTCATTTCTCACTGGTGCTTTTTTTTCCCCACCGGTTCCTTTTTTCCCGCTTTGGAAAGTACAGTGTTTTTAGTCTGTTTGAGTGAGAACCCCGAGCGGTTCTTCAGGCAGGTGAGAACACAGCCATCACGTTTGCACCAATCCGTGAGAGTATTTTGCGAGTCATTTGACTCTGAATCGACTGGACTGGATGAAGTGAATCAAACTTAGCGTGTGCAAAACTAAGTGTTCAGCATATGTGGACCTACAAGCAGAAAATGAGAAAATACACACGGGATGCAATCCACAAAATGAATCTAATTATTCATGTAATTATCTTACCGCTTGTTGAGTGCCGGCTCCCTGTTCTCCATGCTTGTGTGATTTTTTTATTTTTTTTTTCTACACCTTTTTTACACTGCTGTTTTTCTCACCAATAAACGACAGGAATTTAGAAAAACGTTTTGAGCCCTACTCGCCCCTCAGCCAAATGTGAAACAAAACCAAATAGCAAAGGAACCAAAAGAATCAGTTTTGCTCTGATCGAGACTCGGGGAAACGGACTAATACGTGTGAAAGCGCCTTGACCCATTTTTTTTTTCACCACTGTCGGTTGTGTGGGGGGGGGAGGAAAAAAAAACATGCCAAGTGTGAAAGCAGCTTAAAGTCGTCCTTCTAGCAGAGCAGGTGTAGCGAAGCGGAGGTCAGCGGCAATACACAGAAATCCAGAATAAGAGACAGAGTACTGTGAGAAGCTCCTGAGGTGATGCTTTAGCCCTGTAGCCACACATTCTCACACACACTGCTGAGGGAATCCAAAAGCAACTCCTGCTTTTGTGTATCGAAAAAAACCACTGTCTTTCCTTTTCTGTTGCCAATTCCAGGAACGACTAATCCTGTCCTAGCATAGTGTTTTGATCACTGAAATACGAATCCGAATCATAAAGACCTGGCAATAGATCTCATGGGGGTCGTAAGCTTTGGGAGTATTAAGTATAAAGTCGCGGAGGTGCGTAGACCTTTCTGGAAAATTTTTCGAACTGATGTCAGTCAGCTGAGGAAACGATAGGGGTTTTTTTTTTTTTTTTTTTCTTCCTATCTTTGGCTTTTTTTCTATTGACAAATATTGAAGTTAACCCTATTTCAGAATACATATTTTGTTAAAAAAAAATAATAATTGTACATACGGAGATGTATTTTTGCACAGGCATTTTCTTACACGTTTTTTGGTACAGTTGAGATCGTTATTATTTATTTAGTGAACGGATCCGTTTTAAGATTTGAAGTGGTTCACTGCCAAGCCAATAATGCAATATGCCTCTTACTCACAAGACGGAGCTTCTTATTAATAGCTGTGGACTGAAATCCATATGAAGGAGCGTTGCCACCATAGTGGAGAGAGTCTTCTTTTATTATTATTATTTTATTATTATTTTATTTTTAATCTTTATCTCCCTCTTTCGCTGAGTCAGAGTAATTAAGAGGATGTCATTGTCACAAAATGGCCCCAAAACACCAGATTTCAGCAGTCACATTTCACTAGTTGTCCATGTTTAAGGATCCCAGGGGCTGCGGAAAAAGCAATTTAATAACGAGAGAAGGAGTGTGAACGCTTAATGCACCGCCGTTGCCAAACTTCTTTGTATTTCGAAACACTGCAGTCGTTCTTTTGCAGCTTTTTAAATAATGACGAAGCAGAAAAGTGCCTGAATTTGTTTCTCACCTGTTTCAGCAGTAATTTTTGTTCCACGTTACACAAGTGTTATATAAATGGTTTTGTAGAAGCTTCTTCTCCTTTTTTTTTATTATTATTACTATTTTTTTTTTTTTAAAAAACCTGTCCATTATGTGATCCTCTTCTCCTTTCACTGCGTCATGTAATATATCCGAGGGAAGATGGGCACAAATCACGTCCCGCAGTTTCAGTACAGTGTAAAGCACGCCCTCGTTGTCTTTCCCCTGACGTGTCGAGAGTAAATTACACGAGTGGCCGACTGCAGAACAGCGTCGAGGTGACATCGTTGTATTATACCAGTCTGAGTTATATGCACTTGTATTGGCTGGCTAATTACTTAGCTTGCTAAATAGCTAGCAGGTTAAAGGGATGAAACTGTCGCGTATAGATGCAGTATGTATGAATGTGATATTTCTAATACATTAAGTATTTTTTTGTGGACATTCTGCAGACATCTGCGTTCACACTTGCTCTATGGAGACTGCTCCTGAAGTCTACACTGACGTTGACTTCAAAAGCATTTAAGTAGGTATTAAAATGTGTCTTAAGATGCCGCTAGATTCCCTTCAGGAGAAAACGCTGAGGGAAACTCGAGGGCGTGTTTAATACAGTATTGGAGCGCAGCCCTGTGCTAATACTTCATTTCTTCTGTTTTTTTTTGACGACTTTTTCCCCTAATGCAGTTACGTTCACAAATGAAAAAGGCCTGTTTGTTTTTTTTCCCCCCCTTTTCTTTTCTTTAATCCAGATTAAGATTCAATTCTCTTGTCAAACTTGTTCGAGCTCCACTGGCAATGTTTTCATATGATGGAAATTTCTTTGATAAAAGAAGCACAGATGTGGAATGTGAATCACAGATCAGAAACATCGGCATCAGAGCGGAGAAAGTAATCTTCAAGTGTGTAAATTTGAGTTTGTTTTTTTTTTGTTGTTTTTGTTTTTTTTTAAATCTACATAATCCAATCATTTGAACAGCTGGACTTTTGTGTGTTGGCTGCTATGTAATTCATGAACAAACATAGTAGGTTAGATTTACGTAATATTTAAAGAAAAAGATTGTATAGTCTATTTGTTTTGTAACAGGTTTTCTGTAAATAAAAAAAAGTAATTTATACTGTTATTTATAAGAAAAGAACTACCCGAGTCTGTTGTTCTTTGTTGCGACGTGTGCTGTTTGTTTCAGCTGAGCCCCAAAACGGAACTCGGGTTGAAATTTAATCGCAGATTACACACGCCGATGAAGGCAGTTTTCTCTGAAAAGGTTTTATTAGATACTGTACATAAAACAAAAGTCAAGTCAAGACAACCGGATTGTGTCAGAACAGCCATCAAATGCCTCGAGACGCAAGTCTCCTGATGCGTAAACGTGCTACATGTTGATGACGCGAGAAAGCTTCTGCACTCTGTTCAGCAGGAGGTCACCTTTCTTTATGGTTTCCTGATACTGCCAGTTCTTACTGTCAGGCCTGGGGAGAGAGAGAGAAGGTGAAATATCAGTACAACATGATGCTAACAATGTGTTACTACCTGCTATATCGACAAAGACGGGTGTGTTATAACTTTAGCCATTTCAAAGGTACGTCGTTAAGTTTTAAGTCATATTATTCGTCTGTAAGTAAGGATCGTCCTGGAGCTTGCTTCTTTTCCCCATAAACATGTGACCGATGCTGTCAGATATTGTGTTCGGCACCTAAACGTAGCACTGCTCTAAAAGTAACGTCTTTTGAAACAAATCTACGATCCAGATATGCTGTTGCTGCTTCCCCTAAGATCAGGTATCCTGCAACAGTCTCGTGCAGTGCTAAATGACGTGAACCTGAACCTAAGGATGAGGGCAAAAGATCTGCAGGAATCTCTAGAACGTGACAGAATCTCTGTTCCTGTAGCCATTCTAGCAAAATTCTGTTTAAGGAAGCAAAAAAACACCAAATCCAACAAAATCGAAAGCTATGTTTAGAAGAAAAAGGCACTGCATGCTAACAAAAAAAAAAAAAAGAGCCTCATCCCTTCTGTGAAGCACAGTGGTGGGTGCATCATGGTTTGGCTTGCCATTCAAAGCCTTAGTGCCTACACTGTTTTCAGTCATTGAGGGAACATTAAACTCAGAACTGTCTCTGAGCCGTATAATAACGATTGGCAACTTTGAAAAATCAATTAGTTTCTCAAAATATGTGATTCGGGTCAAGAGCTACACCTGGTCAAAGAATCGTGATTTTATTTCTGTCCTAAAGTCCACATGTATGTAATGCTTGCATAACTACACGGCTGATGTGACGAACCCCTCCCAGATTACTTTTATCAAACGAATGATGCATTCCTGCTTCACCCGTCTCTTCACCCTCCATCTCAATCCTATTTATATTTCTGTGATACTTTAATTCAGCAATACAACACTTTAGCAGAACAGCTGTAACCATTACAACCCATATTGTTTCTTTTTTTTGTTGTTTTTTTTACACAGTAGATTAACAGCTGCTCTCCATCACTTTGACCAGCAGGTGGTGCTAATTTGCCCTGCCGAAGATGTTCTGATGCTCTGCTTTTACCTGTTGGTCTCGACGATCTCGTTCACTTTGTCGATCTTGCAGTGTAAGCGGCCAGCGGCGATAAACCGCGAGAGCTCCCTTAGGAAGCGAAAAGGAAAAATGTGCATTGAGAAAATGAGTAACGGTAAATACAATTTAACGTAAGGTAACAGACGATGTGTACGCACTGGTCGATGAACTCCGTGCTGACGCCGAAGGCCTCGGCCATGTAGCCCAGCGTGAGGGAGCGGTATGACTCCAACAGCTGGCTGTAGGCCAAAATCCGCATCTCGCGCACATAGTAACGGTAGTGAGGTGCGAAGAGCCAGTCTCTCTTCATTTCCTGTTCCACACGAGCTGCAGCGGCACAAACAGCATCAAGCAAATTAATAAATGTAACGAGACCGGACCTCACAGCCTTTTGGAAGCACACACCCATCACTAGGACCTCGGTGATACAGAGAGAGAGAGAGAGAGAGATAGAGAGAGAGATCAGGACTCACCCAGAGACTGGAAGAAGGTGGCGTACCGGCACTCGTAGAGGGAGAACAGGTACTGACGCACTCCAGGCAGACTATGCAGCACCTCCAGAATCTCTGCACCTTTAATCACCTGAAAGAAGATGAGAGTTCTTAATGTTACTTTTTAATAATCTTTTATTTTAGTAATTGTAGGATTGTTCATATACTGTGTACATTTCCTGTGTGGAGGTAAGACAGGTCAAACTGCAGCACGGAGGACTTTCTCGACTTTGCAGGACGAATGTTTATAGCTGCTGTAACTGAATGATGACTTGCTTGTAACTATAAATGAGTAAAAGGTCCGCATGTTTTATTAATAAGAAAATATAATCGTTGGCAAACTGCTGTGGTATGAGAGGAATAAAACACTTTAGGCTATGCTGCTGTAGGAAAAGAATCAGCTGCAGGGTAGGAATAATAACACCACTTCACACTGATTATTTTCCCATAACAGCATGTTCTGAAGTTGTTTTTTTTTTAAAAAATGTTTTACAAGTATAGCCAGGGGGTACATTAAGACCGAGAGAAAGGAAGAATTACATTTCTTTAATCTAAAGGTTATATTAAATAAAGATAAAATGTTTACATCCATTATCACCATTCTTGTTCTTAGTTTGCACTGTGGCCATGTTAAAACTACATCTCAAGGAAAATCAGAACAACTGAGAAACCAGTTGGAATTATGATTCATCCTAATGCGATGTTGTAAACTTACACTGTATCTACACGCTTAACGCGCAGGTGTGAAACGTCTCACCTTCTCCCTCAGGTCCGGCCTCTTCAGCGCTATCATGCACACGTAGACGGTGTACGTGACGAACGTCTTGTAGTCCATGAGCTCGTATGAGGTGAAGGTGGACACGGTGTCGAGGAAAAGCTCGGCGGCCTGCTTGAAGTCTCTGATGGCGACGCAGTACAGGCCCTGGTACACCTTCAGACGGTTCCTCCTGTCCCAGTCTCCGCCCTCTTCGATCAGACTGCCAAGGACGAATTAAACATTCACACGAAAACTCCTCAAACATTTCAGCGAGCAAGGACTTGAAGAAAACGTGTTGCGTCTTACCTCTTGGCTTTCTCGGTGTTGCGCGTGATGAGGTCGCTGTCCATGTAAAACAGCCCGATCCTCAGCAGGTAGAAGACGATGTCTAACCGGTGGCCCAGGGCTACGGTTTTATCATACGTTTTCCTAAAGGCAGTCAGAGCTCCTTCCTAAATCACGAGAAAA
>JAKKZN010000020.1:3134845-3156647 GCA_033441825.1 Pangasius elongatus | reverse complement strand
TCGATCCTGTGTGCTTGCAGGGACAGCCCAGACCTCACCCCCAGCCCACTGAGCCACCAGTGCCTTCTGATAACCTGGCTTTTTTTTAGACATTTATCTTTTACCTAACAGCACGTATGCACAAGAACAGGTGCATATAAAGAAAACATACCACCTGACCCAAGCCTTGAACCATGACAGCCCGACACACACTTACCACCGCTCCTACCCACAGTGCCACCAGTGCCTGAAGATAACCAAGGCTGATATTTTTGGGGGGTTATCTTTTACTTGACAACGCCTATACACAAAGCTGTGTGTTTATAAAGGTAACACACAACCCGAGCCTTGAACCGTGATTGCACTATGACACGTGAACTTAAACTGCTTACTTGCCCACTACACCACTGTAGGACAGCTGCCCTGAGCTGCCCTGAGCTGCCCTGAGCTCAAATACAGAACAAAGCTTGTATGAAAGCAGGTTACAATACTCAGGATAAACTTTACCAAAACACCACACGTCATTTGTAGCATTGTGGTACAACTTTCGCCTTCTGTTCTTGAGGTTCTTGGTTCAAATCTCAGCTTGTTTGTTTTTTCCCACTTGAGTGACGGGTTACCAAACGTCAGGGCTGCTGTTGGTGATAAATACGCTGAACAAAAGCCCTGTGTTCATTCATTTATACATTTTACTAGCTTAGCAAGTAGATAGTCATGTGTATAGACAGCTCAGACAGAAGGAATTTCCGAAAGATTTCCAATATTAATTTCTAAAAAACGAAAAATTACGATTCTTGATTATTGTGATATTGTGTAAAATGTTAGAAAAAAGTAGTAAATCTTTCTGAGATGTTTATGAGTCATTGCAATCATAGCACGGCTGTTCGTTTGTCTGTTACCGTAACATATATTTATGCACTCATATTGCACTCCTACTCTGTTTCCACAGATCAGCGTTTTTGCTTACAGCATCTTCCAGGAAGCTGGTATTCCCGTGGATAAGATCCGGTACATCACACTGGGCATTGGGGTCTCAGAAATCCTCACCAGCATCACGTGTGTAAGTCGATTTACATCAGAGGAACTTTACATTTCAGTAATGACTCGTACAACATTTTCGAGCCTGGATATCCATACAACCTTACATCACGGTCTTCCGTAGAACATGGTGTCTACTATGAGTTTCCAAAAAGCCCAACAATAAATGATACATGATGCTGCAGTGTTAATTCCTGCAAATGTTACATCATTTGGTTAGGTACGAAAGCTAGGATATTCTTTAAAAAGGGGCCACTCTCAAATCCTATGGGTGTACTACTACAACATATTTGCATATTAGAACATGATTGGCTCTTAGATTTTATGATGCAATAACATTTGCCTGTAACTCATATTTTCTGATGTAGTCAGCATTTTAAACATTTCCACATAATCATTAAAGCACATTTTGTAAAGTTTAGGGTGTGTTAAAATATCATTGGCATTGCATCCTCAATAAAAGGAAGCATAACGTTAACTCCCTGCACATATGATGTTGTAGCTATATGACGTGTTAATGTTGTTTCTCACAGAGCCTGGTGATCGACCGTGTTGGAAGGCGAGTGTTGGTTTGGGCAGGTTTTGGGATCATGGGGGTCATTATGGTATTGCTAACCATCACACTTCATCTAAAGGTGACTCTCTTTTATTTCACACCAGCCACATCTGTACGTCCTATATAGTGTGGGTTTTAGATGAACTGTCCTGTCGCTGACTAGTTATTCAGATGTTCAGTAGATGTGGGTCACTTTTCCAAACAAGGAGTAACCTTATCCTGAACTGATATAGAAATATAGCCCAAGACAACAACTACAGGAAAGGTTCAACAGTCATTTAAAGAGAATTAAATGTTTGGATGGTAATTTGTCCTGTTTTATTTTTAAGTAACTTAATTCTTAAGTATTTAAGTATTTACAATTTTTAAACACGTTAAGCAGTTTATATTAGTCCAGTTGCTAAGTCATGCGAATTAATACCTAAAAACTGTTATTTATCATTACTGTCATTAATGACACTTAACAGTTTTTAACTGTATGAAGTATGTATAAAGGTTTATATCGTTAGCCTCATAGCATAATTGCTATTTGGTCAAACATGACTTAGGCAATTATGGTATGAGGCTAACGATATGTAATATCTACCTATATTTCTGGAGATATGTTTCCTGAGTTTCACTCTGAATATGTAACTTAAAATACTTTTGATAAATTATGGAAAATGGGTTGAACAAAGTCCTTAATTTTTGTCTGGAAAGTTTTGATGAAAAGTTTTGTTTTGATGAAATCATTAACGTTAATAATAATTTTGGTCATTTTTATTACACCCTCTCCTGCTACTAGGATTATGATTTTTGGGTTCCGTACTGCACAGTCGGCCTCGTATTTCTGTTTGTCGTCACTCATGGAGGAGGACCAGGTAAACCTTAAAACTTGAATACGGTGTATAAAAAGCTGAGAATTAACCTCTTTGAATGTATGATTAATTGCTTTGTCCTTGATTGACAGCTGGGGTCAGCATGCCGCTGAGTCACGAGATGTTCGTCCAGTCATATCGCTCTGCTGCGTTCGTGTTAATTGGAGTTATAGTATGGGGAAGCTTCGCTGTATTTGGCTTCATTTTTCCATTTTTTCTTGTAAGTTTCTTATGTCACTGTCCTGGCAGGGCATTCACAGCTTAACATGATATAATAATCAGCAACAGGTTAGTGTGGTGAAGTGGCGTTACTGTTAACGTATATCCCCATAACAGCACATCCTGAAGTGTTTTATTCTTCTTATACCACAGCAATATGCCAACGCTAACAATGTTTTATTTTTTAAACAACAACACATACTTTTAATCCATTTATAGTTACATTTAATGTCCTGGAACGTCCACGAAACAAGTTAGTTCCTGTTATCACTTCCGTTACAGCAGCTCTAAACAGCCGTTCCCTCAACAGCCTCTGTCTTGAAGCGAATAAGACAAAGAAATGCAGCTTGTCATGTTCTCGAGAAACCACGAAGAGAAAAGCGCCCTGTCCTGAAGCCTTTCCCTAAAGTTATAGCTCTGCTACAAAGCGCCGAACCTCCTGGAGACTCCTGGAGCTGGAGATACTGCCTATAAATAAATCTGTAAATAAACATCTCCTTGCAGAAAATTTCAGCACATCAACCGTTCGATCCGTTTTTAAATCTTCTCACGTGCAGTGTCATCCATGCAAGTCCCTGTGTAAGTCGTTACTATAGAAACGATGACAGCCTATTACAAGCAGCGCATTAATATAAACCTTGCAGCTGGAATTACTGTCAGAGATGCTGATGCCGAAAATTAATCAATACCTTCTGATTCTGTAGTGCTGTGGTGTAAAAAGAATATAAACAATACAGTACAATGCAACAATACAAGTTCAACTGTGCTACTCACTATTATACTCAACTTTAAAGTGCATAATTATAGCTATTGAAAATGTCCACAGCTGCACTCTGCAGTTATACGTATGAAAAGCAGTCAGGAAGAAAGAGAATAATTGTGAATAGTATTTCTGTTCCAACTGTTCAGCCTTACAAAACCTGAACAAAAGCTCATGAGACTCTTTTACCTTCCTCAGAGTGCTATGAAGTCCTTCAGCTTTTTGATCTTTTCGTGTGTTTGTCTGGCTGCGTCCCTCTACATGTTCTTCATCTTGCCGGAAACAAAGGGCAAAACTCCACTGGAAATCGCTGAGGATTTTGGAAAAATCAGAGCGTGTGGCTCTCGGACTGAAGACACATTTTTGGAGACAAAGTTGTGAAAGCAAACAATTTAAAAAAAAAAAAAGAAGAAGAAGGACAGATGTGAAATGGTTTATTAATTCCGTGCTCTGCAATATTTGTGTGTGTGTGTGTGTGTGTGTGTAACTGTAAGAATTTTTTTAATTGTATGTTTCTAATTTATTTTATTTGTTCAAATATTAATGCTAAAGTGATCTCAGTATCGTAAAACCCTGCAGTACTGAGGCAGCTCTGTAGCCGTTTAAGATTAACCTGTTTTACAATCAAACCCTTCATCACACTCTTCTTCAGTTAAATTGCCTGTGCGGAGAGATCGTGACTTTTGCTCTGCAAGTGCTACAGCTACAAAAATGACATTAAACCTGAATTTACAAAAAAAGAACACTAATAATCCAATCGTTTAAAGTTTAAAAGTCCATTCATTCTGTTAAAATACAATTTCCTCCTCAATAAACAGACTTGCAAACACTATCATCACATTTATAAATGATGAACAGGTAGCTTGAAACTAGCAAAGAAAACATAACACAGCGTATTTATTAGGGTTTTATATAATGTTAGCAATTTGTCATGCACTCTTGTAAAACATTTTGAAATAAACATATACTCTTCAAGCACATAGGAATATGTTATCTAGTTATGCTTCCTTCTAGCTAATGTTATCTGGCTAGCTAGTAGCTGTTGAGTCTGTAGTTTTCGTAGCTTAAATGAATGTTTTTTTTTAACTCAAAAGAAGTATAAAACACAAATAAGTCTGTTCATTCTCATTAATTGTGTACAGTTATATAAATTCTTTGTTGGATGTGTTGTGACTGAGCTAATGCTGCTAAGTGCTAGGTTACTGTTAGGAAATGGCAACAAAAATAACATCAAGTAGCCGTATTGAAGTCATGATGGATTATTATTTAGTATTTTATTTGTTTCTCAAGTTTCTACCTGGCCATAATCATGGTTGGCAGGGTAAAAAATTTACACTAGCTTTGGAACTAGATTGCAGAAAGATTGGGAAAAAAATGTAATCATTGTTTGTAGTAACTGTCTGAAGAGATTAAAAATAGTCTGTGACTGCCAATATCAAAATTTAATCTAATCAATTTCCACAAACATGGGCATCTGTATTTGTGGATAAGTCCAGATTCTGTATCTGCGATGTACAGAACCACTTCTGTAACGATGCAGATATAAAAGCAACTTTCTGCATAGGCAGGCTAGCTACGTCATCACGCTGTGAGACTGTGTTTGAATGAATTTGCAAGGATAGAGATTGTTCATTTTATGCACCTCTAATGATATACCACCAGAATGGGCAAGGAAATGGTTTAAATATGGAAGAATATGCTAATCAGAAATGCGTGCGCACCACGGTGACCTAGTTTCAGTCACAAAGACTGAGAAGCATAAGAAAAATGTCTTTCTTTTCCGGCTAGTTTCAGTTTTGTTTTGTTTTTAGATGTAGTTGGGCTGGAAATGTTTGCAGAGATCTGGCATCACTGGGGATTAGAATATAAACCCATTATAAACTCCACCTCATTGTCCAAAGTGATCTTCATCTGCATTTCAATCCACCCCCCATGAATTTATAGCACAGTGGGTTTAGGAGTCCAGCGGGACTTCATTCTGAGGGATTCCCCCTTATCACCGTCTGCCAGGCAGCACTTTTTTACACCGACCTCATTTACTGTTTAAATATACACAGCGTGCTATTCATAGACAAGAAAGACTATGACTGACATCATCACGCTACTAACGAGATGTTTTATCAGCACTTGGCTGCCAGTCCTTATCAGTGTAAAACTGGGAATTAATCGAGTGTGTTTACTCACTTCGCATTCATGTGCTAATGTCAACTGCACTCCAAAGCCGTGAATTCCAATGGAGAAAATGTTGTCTTCGTTGCCTCTGAACGTTTGACTAACTATCAGACATGTGCATGAGGTTTCAGGAGACCTCACAATGTGGTGGGACAGTTTTAATGACAGCAACGTAAACAGCTAGCAGCAATCACAGAACTCTTATATTTCAGCAATAAATGACAGTTTTCTCCAATGCTATTCTTTTTCTTGGTGATATACATTTACTGCTGTGTTATGGGATGTAATCCGTTCATGTTAATGTGAGATAAACTTCAAACATTGGTCTTGTAGTCTGCAAATGCATGTCAAGTTTTTCTTTCTCCCCTCTGAAAAGGGACTTGCAAACACTAGTAGCTAGTAGCATGGTGGTTTGTGAGCCGTGGTGCTACGACCTGGGCCGTTGATTTTCTTTGTTCAAAAAGGTCAAAAATCCAGAAAAGAGCAATGTACTGTAAAATCTTGAGGTTCACTGGTGGTAGGAGGTCATGTCTCTAGGCTTAAAACCCAATACGGATTCCAATAAGGAATAAAGTATAGGCTGGACTAGCTGAATGCAGAAGTTCGGCTGATTTCTTCCTCTAAACAGGAATGCCAAGAAGAGGAGGAGTTAACTTGGATCTCTGGAAAAAAAAATCTTTTTAAAAACCCTCTATCCTTCCCCTGGAAACATGTACAGTCAAGAGTATACAGGGTTGCATGTTGGATGGATTGGATGACCTCCTATNGATATGTCACCAGTAACCAATTTAGTGCCATTACAGCCAAAGACAGCCGAAGACAAAGGTTTGGGAGTGTAAGAAACGTTTTGTTAAAATCTCAGAGTGTGATACTCAAGTCCTTATTACCTCAAGCCCGGTTCACACGAGCCCGGATCGCACTGACTGATGATTTAATCATACATAACAATTTTCTATAATCATAGTCTTTACAGGATCATCATGGTATAATCTGACATGAAGAACACATTTATCATACATTCTGTTATAGAAGTCAACTATGATGTTATCAGGGATCGGCGTGACAAGTAATGATCTTAAAAGTCCGCTGAAATCGCAGTCTAAAACTGGCTTTAGGTGTTTAGCTTCCAAAAAGCATGATAATAAAACGATGATGGTAATCGTTTGTTTAGTCTTCAAAGCCTTATTCAGTTGTTTTTATTGTTTGCTATACTCACCATATTCTTCATTTTCCTTCAGTTTTCCAAAGCTTTCCAAGAACTTCCACAACTGTCCCATCAAACTGTTTTTGCAGGTGCGATCTTTGCTCCTGAGGAACTGTTTCATGAGAGTGGTTACTGAATTGCAGTACATCTGGCTGGTCAGATGGAGGAGGTGTTTATCTTCAGAATTTAGGCTTTAGTCTGTGGCATTACTGATCTGGCATGAAAGGAAGTGCAGAGAGAGAGAGAGAGAGAGAGAGAAAGTGCATACATGCAGAAAGAAAGAAATGCAAAACCGACAAAAACAAAATGAAACAAAACAAGAAAAAGAAAATCTTTGCGTAACTCTTACAATTATGTGAAAGGCCCAAACCAAAATCAAGTAAAAGAAGCTTAAAGCTAAATTTTGCAGCTATATAAGCTTCAATTAGCATCTAATCACAGCACTGACAAAACTTTCATGCGTACCATGAGAGGATTCATAAAAGCATAACCATAAGGTCAATCACTTTTAGACGAGAGCCACAAAAGCATTTTAGCTAAGTGCTTTATCAGACAGGCAAAGTTTGCCCTCGTCTGCTGGAGTGGCAGGGACAATTAGCTCGGTGTTGAAGAGAGCTAATGAACAAATGCAGCGCTAACACGTCCTGAGAATGACAAGCACTTTGACAGGATGGAAGAGCAGCGTTTGTGTCATCTATCTCTCGCCGGTGTCTGTCAGCAAGACAAAGTCAGTGGCAGCTGTACAATAACAGTGCAATCTGTTAAGGTCTGAGGGGTCAGGCAAGGTTGCTGATGTATAATTAGATCCATTATCATGATTATGAATGTGGATTTGGGCTCTTCGTGACGGAAGGCGACCATTATTCATCTGGATGATCGTGATTGTGGGGGCAGATGGCCTTTGTTTCTTCATCATGAGGGTGACGATGCAACGTTCCTGTCTTTTTCAACAAGTACAGCACATGCACTTCTTCCTCGCCTTCTGGCATCACAAGTCTAAGAAACTGACAGTTTACAATGAGAAAATTTGTATCATTTGTATTAACATTAACAGCCAAATGGAGCAACATGGGATATGTTTGCTTATTCTGACTTATTATTTATAAGTACGTATAAGTACGAACGGCACTGATCTGAATAATAATTCACTTAAGTAAAAGTAGTGATATTGAAAATTACTCAAAGAAGAGGAAATAAGTCATCTGGCTCTTGAGTATTTGAATAATTACTTTGCAAATTACGTTACATCTATGTTTGCCACGACTAATCTGAAAATGTTGCTATGATGCTAGTCTTTGGGGTTTCAGTAGCTTGCTAGGTTTATTAGCTAGCTGTGCTAGGTTCATTAGATCGCTAATTCATACTTGTTTCTAGCACATAGCTATCTAGCAAAGATGCCCCTTTCACATTATCCTCAGTGTTACCTGTAGGTATCTTAGATAAAGCAACAGGATTTAAAGACACAGAGCTTTCATACTGTCAAACATCAACAACAAAAAAAAATCTGGCTAGCAGCTCTAGTTCACTTAGCTAGCTAATAGCATACCTGTGCATGTTTCCATAGGTTGCATGTTGAGCTGTGATGTCCACAGGTTTAGGATATTGGGGTTTGAGTTGCAGATTATCACGCCATTTCCTTTAAAGCATTGTAAAACTAAAGATACCTGATCAGTTGGGCCAGGGACGCTCATCTGTCTCCGCTGTCTCAGACACTGCTGTTTCTGATTTAGGGCAGAAAATTGCTTTTGATTGGGTCTGAAAGTGGAATTATTTCAAATTTGCACATACTATCTTTGAATTGGCTTACGGTCTTCTGAGGTTAAATGCATTACTTCTTTTACTCTGTAATGGTGATCAAAAATAAATGCACAGCAATTGTTTTTTTTTAAATCAAGTAAAAAAACAAAAGTACTATGATTTAATTGTGCTTAAAAATAAAGTTATACAGTATAGTATGTATACTGGTCTCCACTGAGTGACTAGGGGAATGCGGTGCGACCTTATTAGCATTGTGTACAAAAATGGTGGAAAGCAGTTGTATCCATATGTTATTAAACGTACATGCTTCTTTAAAGTACATGCTCGTCACTAAAACCTCCTGTGTGTTCTTCTAGGGAAAAAAGATTCTATGTGGAACTACACGAATGAAATGAAAGCACCGAGAACACTCGCAGGTTGAGATTTGTAGCCTGGGGCCGCCCGTTTGACCAGGAGCCCTTAGCAAGTGCCTGGTATGTTCACCCTTTAGCTTCACGTCAGAGAAGGAGCTGAGCAAGCTGGTGATCCAGCAGATACCAAGCGTGTGTGTGCATGTAGTGTTATGCTATGCGAGTGACACGGGAGCTCAGTAACACCATTAGCATGCTTCAGAGTGACAGAGACATGAGGCAAAGCACTCGGCAGGATTAGCAGTGCCGTAATCCAGAGATTCCATGAATCTAAAACACCTTGGGGACTTTCTGAACTGTGGATTAAGAGCCACGGATGGGCTCCATTTAACCGTGGAAGTTTCAATTCAGACCCACATTGCAAGTGGGTGTTGTTAATTAATGTGTCACCAGTTCACACTACAGAGAACACCTCGGGGGGTCTGACTGCGGAGAACAGAACAGAGTAAAACAACAGACAAGAACAAGTGAAAAAAAGTAATAAAACATGACAGGGTGTGCTTTTATAGGAAAATAATCAGTGACAGGGCGGTGAAATGGAGCAGGGTTGATCATATTCCTATGACAGCACTTCCCAAAGCGTTTTATCACCCTTACACTCACTTGCATACAATTACATTTTTATTTATTAAAGAATGACACCATGATTTTTTTTTATCCTTTTACAGTTACATTTAACGTTGTGGAGCATCTGTGAAACAAGTTAGTCCCTGTTATGTTATCGCTTAGGTATAAACTGATGTTTTCTTGAAGTTAATAAGACAAAAAAAAAAGTTTTTTTTAAAAAAAATGCAGCTTCTCATGTTACAGAGAAACCAGGAAGCACAAATTGTTTCCAGTGGCGGAAAACTTACCGAACGTAGCAAAGCTGACACTGGAGACTCCTTCCGGAAATAAACATTTCCTAACAGAAAGCTTCACTATATCAATGATTAGACATTTTTCTTTGTTAAATATCAACATATGTTTTATACATTTATTCTTAGCTTTACATTATATAGATATTCCACAAAACAAGTCCATGTGAATGAGCTGTTAGTATAAAAACCATAATGTGTTACAAAAAGTGCATTAATATAAATTATGATTTGAATTGCAGCCACGACTTGTGTCAGAAATGCTGTTATACATGATTAATGCACTATCAGATTCCAGAAGTCCACAGCTCCATGGAACAATTCTGTTTAAACCGCAGTTCATTATGTGGAGTTAACATATGCACATACAGCCCTTGAGGAAGAAGTAATGCGTCTTGACATAACTAGGATACACTGCCTAATTGGAGATGCAGGGAATGGGAATGCTGATAGCTTAAAGGGCATTACAGCCAGTCTTGATTATGTGATATGGAAAACACACCAAGGCGTTGACGCTTCTGTTTTTTTTTTTCACCCAACTAGACCAAGCACGGTTTTATTCGCTACAACACATCGTTAACAGTTTCAACCCTCTATTTATGCTGGTGGCAGCTGAACCAAGCTGGCACCCAAATCCCAACCACTAGTGTATGAAACCCAGAACTGATCTGGGGTCAGCCCTCCTTCTGCCAGTGCTAATTGAACACGCATGATGAGGAGCAGACTGGAAATCTTCGTCCATTGCAGTCACACGATTCCTATTCACGGGTTGCTGTTGCAGCGCCATTAACATTCCAGCATTCTACAGTTGTGAATAATTAAATCAAGCTATTTTAAGGCTGAGAGTGCTAAGCGGTAATTTGGCACCGTTTGGCTTCAAACACCAATAATTACGGATTTCAGCAACCTTCGAATGAGACTCCACATCCTCCTTAGAGAGAATAAATAGCAGATATGGGAGCTATTCAGGGAAGCTGACTCGACACAAGCCGTGAGCAAGCGGCAGAAAGAGTTCAAATGCTAATATGGGAGGATAAAAATGAGTGTGTATGTCGCATTCATTCCTTCATTTTTATTTTAATATTTTGTTTTGTTTTTAGCTTTAAAACTATAAATATTGCAAAAGCTCTCATATGTCTCCTTTGCTTGTTTTTCATCATTTCAGATTCATTTTGGGGCTAAAATGAATGAATGATCTTCAATGATCTTCTTCTGATGTGTATCAGCATTTATTGGGTCGCTAAGATGACCTCATATCCTTCGAATATGCATCACTATGTGCTTTTATGGAGGACTGTTTTGTTAATGGAGGCTGGAAACATCAGCGGGATTTTCCAGGTGCGGAAAAATAATCCAAAATTACTTTCTGCATATGTTGATCCCATTTTTAATCACCTCTTTTATGAAAACAGAAGAATGTTCCAGACTACACCTGTTAACCAGAGAACAGCCTGTGGAGTAGTCTACTTGTACTTCCAGATTGCAATGTACATGGGCCATAAAAGTGTGGACGAGTTACTTCTCTGCAACAATGTAAAAAAAAATCTAGTCTTGAAAGCATTATTCTCTTTCGAATAACGATCCTGAGGTTCCGTAACAAGAGTATAATCTCTAAGCTTGAATATCCGATCAGGGATTTGTATGCTCTTAAGTAAATGACTAACCTTTACACATTATCACGGTGACGGAAGACGTTTTAGAAGGGAATAAGGACATGAAGCTTACAGCTCATTCTCTGGCTTTATGGGGTGTTTTGCTCACTGACCAACTGCAGTGCAGCTCAAAAACCACAAGACTTTCCTTAACTGCTCATAAATCTTCAGAAATCCAGGCTAGCTTGCCAGTTTAACATGCCACGAAGGATATCCATAAACCACGATTCATATTTACTGAAAACCTGTAGCAATGCACATAGTGTGGCAACATTTTCAAAATGAACGAGCACTTTACGCACATTTTACAAGTTGGAAACAGCTTTCGTAAGGGCAATTCTAACGTCAAAATGTGGTTTAGATTCACGAAAAAGAGCTCGATTCAGCAAAAACTGTTTGAGAAGCGCTTGAAGGTTTGCATTAGTGAATTGGACATGGTGTGTTTTGAAGGGAGATTTGTCAAGGCTAAAACATTTCTCATATTGTTTCATTCCTCTACACTTAACTCCCATGCTTAACCAGTGAACACTGACTGTAACGTGTTCCGTTTTCACCCGAGTGAATAGTCAATATAATTATTCGGTAGGACCAACAAGGACTCTTGGTGAAACGGCTGCATTTTTCCGACGAAAAGGGGAAAAAAAAACAGACACGAGATCCTGTGAAGCAGACATATCAAGAGGAAAATAATGAGATTCGACTGCCTGTGCAGATGTAGTCTAAGGAGACACCACAACCCAGACGGTGCCATCTTCCAAAGCATATTTCCTTTCATTAATCAAATTGCTTCAGACCCAAGCTAAGCATTCCCAGGACAAATAAGAAAATACGGGAGCGCTGGAGTGTATGCAGCTCTGATGAGGTTCACATGCTGAATTAGCACTGCTCAATATGGCTCGATCAATGCACGAGCAAAGACCGAGAGCTCCGCTTTCCCCTCATCTCCACTCACTACTGAAAACAAAGAAGCTCCTGTTTTGGTTTAAGCTCTGAAAAAAAAAAAAAGAGCTTGTCACTGATTTCAGATGATGTTAAACAACAGATCATTTGGCTGAATGTCTACGCATATAGGCGTCGTCTGATTGGCTACAAAGAGATCATTCTTTCTTTCATTTCAATCAATAAATACTTGGCACTGCCGCTACTGAACATTGGAGAACCATCTCTTCTGAACTGGTGGGTGGGAACCCAAGAGAGTAGGAGCGACCAGCACCATCCTACCCAGTCATTCTCACAGCACCCTTAATGTAGTTCACATGTTTATGCAGCTGTTTCTACAATAACGTTGCCAAATGCTTTTTTTTTTTTTTCCGATCACCACAATATACATGCACGACTTGAGGACATGCATTCCGTGAAGATTAGTGCAAAGGCTTCTAAAGCCTCTCGTCTGTCAAAGGCATTAGTGCTTCACCACCTTTAATCAAGAGAGCAGTGTAGCTAGTCAGTTCAAATTCTTCATATTTCAATGCTGCAACATGATTCGGTTCCCAACAGAGCGTTACGTTAAGGCTACGTTATGTAGGGTGATAACAGTAGTCACGCTGTTCAACATGGTCTCAATAACATTTTGGTCAAATTCTGCGGCAGACGCTGTGATATCAAGTAGGCTTAGATTTGGACAGAAGTCCAACGATCCTATGAAGTTATAACATCTTGGCTACTGGTGACATTTTCATCATGGCAGGTTTCAAGTTCTCAGATTTTGGACCAAAGTTTCTGCCAGAACTAGCTCATAGACACCAGTGCGGCTGCTGCCGAGCAGATCCTATTAAACAACCAGGCGTTTTAACTTTCACAGTCACCAACGTTTGCCTGCGACAGCATTACCATGACAAAAAAAATCACAGTGTCTTTTCTGGAATTTCAGCCATTTGTTTGATGACGGACTGAAGAGTCAAGAGCTCCATTTGATCTCTGTTGCCCTCAAAGTGTTAATCGGTATTTTATTAAATGTATAAAGAGACTTGATCACTGTGATACACTCCCCATTCACCAAATATTGGCTCAGTAATAACAGAGTGCTGTACTGCTGTCCTATTATTTAATAATAATATTAAATAACAACATTAGATTAATCTGATCTGGCAGAAGTCACTGCTTAATATTGTTACAGGTTCTATACTGTATGCTGGATTTGTATGGTCTAATAAATTTCAAATTAAAAAACAGATTTGTTACTTAAAGAAAAAATGTGAAATCATCAGTATGGTGAAGTTGTCTTTAAAGAGACATTTATGTAGCATGTAAGGAAGGATTCACAGTTGTCAGTACTTTGTAACAGTAAGGTTTCTGACAGAAAATCTTCAGGACAGACGACTTTGGGATTTGTAGTTTCTCAGGAACATGACAAGTGGCATTTTGCATTTTCTGTCTTAATATCTTAACAGAGAGAACAAAAGAAAGGCTGGTGAGAGAATGAATGTTAGCAGTTGCTAGAACATAAGGTACCAGGAACTAACTTTTCTGTGGACTTAAATATAAATTGATAAAAAGTATGACATGCCACTACTGGCAGATTGCTTTGGTATAGTAGGAAAAAACCCTCCATCATTGATTATTTTCCCATAATAGCACACCCTGTTCTTTAGTTGATACATATTTTGTGACTTTACTGTATATTTCAAATTCAATTTTAATTTTAGTAGGATTCAATTTTAGAGACAATATCTATTTAACGAGATTAACTGCGCAGCTCCTACCAGTACCAGCAGTCTAAGTCTACTTTGAATCTCAGTATGTCAAAGCAAGGGTGAAAATAATCACTGAATTTTCATAAGCATAGCGTTGTGGAACCGAAACATGTGAGTAACACTGGGCAGACGATGCCTCATCACTCACTAATGCATTTATTCATTGAGCAGATGGTGAGTGCATTTTTCAAAGCCCATGTCGTGCTCTGATGATCTGGAACCAACACCTGTCAGTCAAACTACTTGCTGAAATGCACTTTTAATTTCCAGTACAGGACAAAAACCAGCAAAGTAACTTGCATGCGTTCCTATGGAATCTCTACATTATACTTAATACATAAACGATTCTATTGTTACAAAATATAAAAATATGTGGTACATCATTTACAGTATATTCACTTTACATCCTTAACTTAAGTGTATTTATTAATTCATTTACTAATATACACATTGTAATTAATGAATAAACTCATTTAGAAACACACTGCGAGAAGAAGTGGCGCAAAACTGTGCTGGCTATAAATGGAGTAAAACTAAGCGCAATTGCACACTAGGCTGCAGCGAGACCGGGGAAACCGTTCTAACAAATGATTATTTAGGAATATCAAAGGGAAAAGTATGCGAAAGCGTGTCTTAAACTGACATTACTGCATATCGCTCACTGACAACCACACGATACTGAAAAGCAGAGTCAAGCGGAACAAGTGAATTGTTTAGGTTGTTATAGTGGAGGTGAGTGCATCAGGAGTGTATATTAGGAGATAATACAGTTTTTGCTCTTCCTGCGCTTGCGAGTGTGTAACTGTCCTCGAGTTCCCAGGTGACCAGATCCTACGAGTCCGGTAGAACTGTACTTGTGCAGTAACTCCTCACTGGTCATATACCTTAGGTTAACCGGCTTGGGGATTGGCTCTCCCAGGAAATAGCCTTCGTCCTCGGATTCGGAAGACGAAGAACAGGTAGAGCACCAGTCGTCATCATAATCGTACTGATCCCAGGCGTAGCGACCCATGTGGCGCTGTGGAGCTGGGTTCTGAAGCGTAAGGTCTGAGGTTGTGCGAGGGCATGGCCTGAAAGGCTGCTGTCTCAATCTAGAATCTCTACTCCCACCATTTACCGGATCCCTAGGACCACGCGGAGGAGGAAACCGATCATAATCCTCACACACGCGTAATTGTGATCGCTCGGGCATCAACGGACGATGTTGGGCCGCCAGATTGAGTGCGTTTTCGGAACGAGAACGACGGGAGCGGCGCGAGCGGTGGTGATGCCTTCGTCGTGGCTCTTCCGGTTCAAGAACACGCCGATGAGTCCGTTCACTCATGGGTGCCAGGCGGGCATTGTGAGCGCTGCTCACTAAACTCGCCCTGTCCTCTTCCTGATAGGTGAAGCCGGGTGGTAGAATGGTGATTCCAGGAGACTGCTGGGAATACGGTAGTGGATATTTCACCTGCACGGGTGCCTCCATCTCCAGGTACGGCTGCCCGGTGGTGAGGCTATGGAGAGATTCTGAGCTGTGGAACTGCACTGAAGAGTTCAGAGTGCCCATGTTGCTCTTCTCCGAGACGTTCATGCCAGAGTCTTTACTCAAGTCGGGCATAGAGAAGCGAGACAAATGCTCCTGCCTTTTACCCCCACCATCTGCCGAGGTACCTACATTTGGCACAAGAAAAGGCAAAAGAAAATACTTGTAAAAAAGTGAAGAAGAACAAATATCATTTCTGATTGAGAAAGCTCATGCCTCAGTAATAACAATAAACTGCAATCAAGTCAAGAGCTACCTGTAGCATTTGACAGAGCTAGTGACTCCATGGAACCGCGAGGTGTTTGCTCCAGTGGTGTTAGCTGTTCACTAAAGCCAAGTGCACTGATGGGGTTCCTGCTGCGGCCCAGTTGAGCCGCAACCTCCCTCTCTCTTTCCCTCTCTCTCTCCCTCTGGAAGGCATGCATGCTGATAGAGCGCTTGTCCATGAATCCATTGGATGGCAACTCATTAAAGCTAGCCTGTGCTTTCAGCTCAGATGGGTAATGGTCCTCCGGTTCTGGCTGGAGCCAGTTCTCATTAAATGAATGTCCTTTGAGGGCAGAGATAGGAGGTCTCTTGGACTGTACAGGCTCTTTGGGCCTGCTGTCTTGCTGGGCATAGGACGTTCTGAGGTTGCACTGACTCAGCAGTTGCAGAGGAGTTGGGGAAGATTCGTTCCGACTCTCGTAGCCATATCTATCAGTTTGCTTTTTCCAGGATGGAGGTTCTCTGGTCAGACTCGGGGCCTGACTCGACAGACTCAGCAGGTCCATCTGTAGGGAAAGAGGGTCCACGTCAGCCGAATAGCGCCCACTAGAACCATTTCCACCACTGTTGCTGTTGCTACTGCTCTTGCTGGATTTGGAACTGCTGTGCCTGGCCTCACGGGTTCGGCCACTTTGGAAGGCCGAGTCAGAGGAGTCCGAACCGTTGGCGTCCTCGTTCACGCTACACGCCCGCGAGCAGAAAATCTGACCTTGTTTGGGCAGAAATGGACGACCCAGTAGGGACTTCTTGCAGCGTGCACAGCAGAAGCAGTCTTCAGTGGCGTGCCAGTGCTGCCCGTCGTACGTCATCTGGCCCTGGTCAATACCTGCGATGGAAACAGTTGACAGGTTACACATAGCTTCAAAACGGGGCAAATATGAAGACTGCTCTTATGCAACATTATGACCATGCCAGAATGTTTGAGGAATTGGTATAGCTATTTGCAAGAAAAGTTACAATCCATACAAATTGCTATAAATCAAAACGTTTATGCAGTGTCCCACTGCTAAGGTGATACTTCACCCTGAAATATCTCCATAGTCAATAATTAGAGCTTCAGTCAAAAATATAAACTGTAATTTCCTTGACCAGACTCACTCAGTTTTAACAAAAACATTGTCTGCACCTTTGGGAAATAAAACAAAAAAAACAAAACAGTCATTGGAACGCTGTCACCTATATTTTTTAGGGGCTCTAGTTACTGATTAAGAAGTTGTCTTAGGGTCAAATATCACTTCAGGCATATTTTAGCTGAGCTATTATAAATATTGATGAGTAAGATAAGTGTAGGAGCAAACTCCAAATAGAAAGAAAGTCCAGTCTAATTCCCTTGAAGTGTAAAAGTGTTTGGAGTAAACTGATTATACTGCACGCCTTGCACTATACAAATACATTACATTTTAATTACAGCTCCACTTACAGATGTGAACTGGCCCCAGTCTAATGAGCAACATCTGTTTGCAAACCATTTTTTCATCAGTTTCACTCTCATACTTTCTGCGGCCTATAGAGAAAATGATTACAGACAGAATTTGTACTGAGTGACATGCCAAAACGCAGCTGGAACTGATGCTGGGTTTGAAACCAATCAGCCGATGAGCCGTTATTATGGGATTGAGTGCTGCCTTGTGACACAATGGGGGCTAACTAAGTAATGAAAACATTTGGCAATATATGAACAATGTCAATAACGTATTACGTCTTTAAGTCAGCTCTGGTCTACCTTGGATCGCTGTTAGTCACATTTACAATATTTACTTCTAAGTAACTATCATTTTAAATGACTATTTGACCTGCTGTCATGTTGAACAATTATTCAACAACAGTTATCGACTAATTGTAGGGTTGAAAATATAAATTTGTCATAAATACCTCGCAACAAAAGGAAAAGAGAAGTGGAACGGGTTTCGTTCCTCCCGCCAGGATCTAGTCAGGAACTGGAGCTAGTTCCTTCTGTTTTGACACTAATGTCCTTGTCACAAATAAGGTCCACCAATACCGAGGGGTGATGTGCCAAAGCATGGACCCAGGACACTTCCCCTCCCTGCCAGCAGAATACTACTGTGACCTAACATTTTAGGGTTACTTTCTGGTTTAGGGTTATTTAAGTAACTCAAGTTAGTTGCGAAGTCTTGCCATTCACTGTTGGTTATTCATTTCTGCCATGTTTTTGATCACTGCCTGCCTCTTGACCTTGATTTTGGATCACATCCATTCCTCAGAGGTTCTGTCAAGAAATCACTTTTCATTTGAGGAAAGGACTCGAGCCTCCACTCACTTTTTTTTCTGGACCAGATCAGATGTTTCCAAGCTGCAGATCTGCAATTCTTTTCTGAAGAAGATTCAAGGAAGTAGATTTGCCTGGTTCAGCAGACCAAAATTTGCTCCTACCTATATGTTCTCCGCAGGAATCGCAGTACTCGGCGTAGAGGGACTCGAAACATCCGCAGCAGTACGGCCGACCCTCTTTCATGATGTAGCGCTGGCCACCCAAAACCGTCTCGCACTCGAAACAGCAGAAGTGCTTCATGTGCCAGTGCCTGCCTTCTGCTTCTGTGCACTCATCCGCAAAGATGATCTAAGGGAAGGAGGTGAAGAGAGTGATGGGAAGTGATGCATGGATCCATTTATCATTGAATAGAAGCTAAAAGCCAAACTGCCACCCATCCATTACATTTAATTTTAGGACAGACAGCAAGGCTCAGTGGAATCAGCCCCAGCAGCCTTCGCCCTGGGCTACTACACTGCACCAACACTCTCATATATCAGAAGGAAAAAAATGATAGAGCCACAAAAATTAACAAAATTTAACAATCTTCAATGGCTGGATCATGTTTCCGGTTCCTCCACGTTCAAAAAATGAACATGATTATAAGACAGGACAAGAGGCCAGACACCTGAATTATTCATGAACGTTATTAGTTTAATGCCTCCATTAATCCAACTAAGCCTCTACTGTTAATCATCTGTGTTTAAAAATGCATGCAGTCGAGTGTTTGCCATCTTTCATCATACATGCATGGCTCTAAATTTCTGATCTGAAACAAGACTAAATTGCAAATATAGATATTTTTGTCGTAATACAAAAATACAACAAATAATCAGCTTTCCAATCCTCAGTCAGCTCATCAGCTACGTATCAAGTCCTACAGAGGAAGGATAAAAAGGAAACAGTGCAAGAAAGTAGGTTAGAAGAACCGGGATTTAGGGACACACCATGTTCGGTAATGTACAGCATGTAGAGTATGTAAGTCAGGAATAAAACATGATGAAGGTGTGCTGTTACAGGAAAATAATCAAAAATGGGGTGAATACATCACTGTGGTAACAGCAAGCTACTGTACACTGATGTAGGTGACAGAACTGAAACTGCATTCATCCCGTACGCAGTGATGGTACGTGGTGTGCGATGGGGTCGTCGTACCTCGTCGCATGCTGAACATCGCGGTTTCAGTCTCTCGGCATGGTGTCGGCCGCAATAGATCTTGCCCTCCTGGTAGAAGTAAATGAGGTCCACCAGGAGCTCGTCACACGTGCTGCACACGAAGCACCGAGGGTGCCAGCACACACCGTGACCCGCCCGAGACGCAAAAACGGCGATGTCGCCTCCGTTAATCTGACCACCGCACTGAGGGAGAGACAGAACATAAAAAAGATTACAGACATCAGATGACACAGAGCACTGAGCTGGACAAACTAATATACAAAACCAATTATATTTTCCTATTATCTATTCTTCATAACAGATTTCATTGCACTTTTCATTTCTTCTTCATTTCACGTTACAAGACGTTATGTTCCATCAATATAAGACTGCTCCTTAGATGAATTAATTGAGCAGCGAGCTAAAATTAGATGCAAAAAATATAAACAGAATTATATGTAAATCAATAAAGATGGCAGCACAAATTACAACCAGACACTGAAACCTTTTGAATTGACGTTTCAGAGTCAATAAACACCAACAGCTGACATCAGCTGGCGGACTAAATTTCACTAAGCTCACGGATTTCGCGGTCAAGTAAGGAATAAAACACTCGAGGCATGCCGTTATAGGAAAATCATCAACAACAGGGTTGTGTGATGCACCCAGATTGCTGATTACTTTCCTATAACTGAATACCACAAGGTGCTTTCTTTCCTGTTGCACTACAGGCAGAGATACAATAATTCTTCATGGATTGAAATTTCACAGAAGTAGCACACACTCTACAAATTAGTGCATAACAGCTCAGTCTAGTTCTGCAATTGTACTCTGAATATCAGACTTTATTATTTTTTTTTAATAAAAATTATGCATGTTTGTTGTATTACCAGTTTGAGGGACACATTAAAGAATTGTCACCACTTGATAAATTCAGTCACATCGAGGTCAGCATTGGGGGATTAAATCAATAGAGCGAACCTTTCTATTACTGAGTCCATGTGATAACAGTGAGCTATAAATCTAAGATCATGGCCTCTCTGTCTTCAGGCACACACTCTCTTTAATTCCCATTCCTCACTTCATCATTCTAACAAGCTGTATACTTTTAATATCTGCTATATACCTGAAAAACTCTATTTATAGCAACAGACACCTTCTGTTCCAGCACAGCTGAAGACAAAATAAATATCTGCAGGTTACAGAAGTGTGCGCGTGTGTGTGTGTGTGTGTGTGTGGGCCATCTGTGTGTCAGGGGCAGCAGAAGGGAGGAAGGGCAAGCAGGTGGACTCAGGGATCTAAACACACTCGAAGCTATGCTTAGACACCGACAGAAAAAAGAGAGGAAGTCTTATTAACAGCATGGGTAAAGACAGACACGAGTTCTCGCTATACCAAGTTTCCTTCCTCTTTCAATTTTAATAATAATTTCAGATTTTCATGTGGGAAAAAACGTGAACGGGAATGACAAGCTAGCTAGCATGCTAGTGACCTTGACAACTGCTTTACACTATGGTAACATAACTGTGGCATATTTATGGCTGAAAACAATAAAGCTGCATAATATAGTATTTTTTTGTCACCGAAATATGTACTTTTCACAGATTTCACTTTTTTTCATCCACACACGTAGCAGAATGAATAAAGAATAAAGCTCGACTTGACTTGACATAAATAGCTTTTCAGTGGCTAAACAAATATGCATATTTTACCATACTTTTGTCAGTAAAATATATTAAATTAGCTTAAAAGTGTTTCAAGATTTCAGTTTTTCCGCCCCAGAGATTTTAGCAGTTTCTCAGATTCCGGTGATTTCCATGAAGTTTTCCAGAACTCTGATTGTATCCTGATGCTTTTTCTCAACTTCGCTTACAATCTGTGAAACAGTCGGACGGAAACATACCTAATGCCTTTTAGTACGACGATTATTATCACACCTTCAGTTGCCACAATTTCTGTGCATCTGTAATAAATCTAGTTATAAATATAGTTATAGATGTACTCTGATGGTAAAATGCTGAGCTCGTATACAAAATGCCTGAAGCTTGTCAGGTCTGCATAAAAGCTAGATAAGGACCGTCACCTGTTCACATATGGCCCCAGTCATGGTGACGGGAAAAGGCCTGACGTTACCCCGGCCCAGGTTCTCCCTCTTCCTCTGGTTACTAAACAGCTTCAGCTCCCTCTTCTCCTCGTCATCCAGGGAGCTACAGTATCGCACCTGAGCAGGAAAGAGCGATTCAGTGTCCGTGTACGCAGACATACAGACTCTGACGTTATTTACATGTCAATGAGACAACATACCTGCGTATGTACAGGTGTGAAGACAGGAATACCCGCATTTATTAGTGCAGAAGTCTCACACACACACACACACACACACACACACACACACACACACACACACACACACACACACACACACACACAC
>JAKKZN010000020.1:3110419-3124376 GCA_033441825.1 Pangasius elongatus | reverse complement strand
TTCCTATAAACTGCAAAGTGCTTTATGGACACAGTGCATTGTGGGATTTCAGGAGTGTATTAGACTTCCTAGATTATTCTTTCAGACACAAATAGTGCACTAGATAGTGAACATCATGTGGTTTTGGACGTATCACAAAATAGGCATGCACATTGGCAATTTCATCTGATAGCAA
Source organism: Pangasius elongatus (assembly GCA_033441825.1). Lineage (NCBI taxonomy): Eukaryota > Metazoa > Chordata > Actinopteri > Siluriformes > Pangasiidae > Pangasius > Pangasius elongatus. Next base: position 3,124,201 of record JAKKZN010000020.1, on the reverse strand, counting down.
GAAAAGTATGGTTCTGGACTTTATAGGACTCTCACTGCAACTTCCTCTTGTCTTTTGCAAGATGCTCACGGTTCTGTAAAAGTGTCATTAGTATTGGCACCCCTGCACCAATTCAAATAGTTTATTTACTGGATGGATAACCTGGAGAACATTAAAAAAAACCTGATATTTTTACTGACATCCATCACACAACAGTAAGTGTTCTCTTAATTTGCAGCCTGAACATTTCCAGTCATGCTTAACGATGGATCATATTGTTAGCAAGCAATTACAGAGCACTAATACAACATGTTCAAAAAGACAGGGATTACCACATGGGCCCACCTGCTGCAATCCATCACGACCGGCTGAATTCTCTCCCCAGGGCGTTCGGGCACCTGTGGCCTGGCACACATCCCACGACTAACATCAAGCAGGCGCGCTTCATGCATCACACGCTATCAGACAGTGGAGCGTCTGCATTCTTTACTTTTACTACAGATCCGCTTGTATTTCACGCCTCCGAAATGGCATTCATGTAAACTAAAGGCGCTGTGGCATGGATGAGAAACATGACCAATTCTGTCCCAGGAAACAGCTGTTCGTTTATGCCGATTTGTGCTGGGGAATATGCTTCCATGCATAAATCTGCTCTCAGGTTGCCCCCTCTACCTACTCATGGGCGTCTGCTTATGATTTTCTGCTATAGGAAGACTTACAGCCTGCTGGAGGAAAAAAAAAAAAAAAAGGATGATGCACAACTAGGGCTCATGCAGAGGAAACGAGCAAGCAACCTTCAGAGATTTACGTTACATTTCCCATCTGTCCAAACCATCAGAAAGCGCTCTAAAACACACCGCGACACCAGGGAGTCCAGCTCCGCAGCAGAAAGCTGGAGACTCGTGTCTTTAAAAGGATTGTACATGAAGTGAATAAATCAATCTGATAAATGTGAATAGCAACAATGGTATGAATAAATCAATTAGTCTGCTGAGGAGAAAAACAGACCTGGTGTTATAGAAATTGCGATAAGGGAGAAGTTAATCAGTAAAATCGTCCCTGTTGAATCAAATCTGCTCCTCTCGAACTCCTGAAGGGATGAATCGAATCACTTTTAAGGGTAATTAGACAAAACGATTGCACGTATAGCGATGATACATTTTCCCACTCTGTCTTCTCTGCATGCAGGTCAGTCTGTAGCCCTAGAGGGTATCCGTTTAGTTGAGCATTCCTCATTTAACACACCCGGCTTTTATTGTCATTCCTCTATATAGCTAGTATACATCAGAACAACACGACGTTTCTCCAGGACCATGGTATGGTGCACCACAGAACAGTACGCAAGACTACATGAAGTCTCTGAAGCACTTTATTTGCATAGCTGCTATCTGAAATCTCCTGCTTCTCTACTACTATTACTGTAGTACACTGCAGTTACCTGAAATATAATTCTGGAGAAGAATCCAGGAAGTAACTGTAGTGTACTACAATAACCTCACATACAAACACTTACAGTTTTGTTTTAACATCAATCTCTGAGATCTCTTCACACATTTGTGTGTTTTTTTTTTTCTTTTCATTTCGAACACCAGCTTCACTTATGAAGGCCTTGGTAATTAGCTGGAGAGTTGACTCAGGTGTGTTAAACGAGGAATGTTAAACTAAACTAAACTAAACGCAGCGACCCTGTGGAACTACACACTGGCACAATGCAGTGAAGGCAATGCTTCTCAACTCTGGCGCTGTATATTTCAGTGTTTTCTCAACTTTAACACACTGACGTTGACCCAGAATGTGCCTGCTAATGAGCTGCCCTGTTGGCTCAGGTGTGTTAGAGCAGGGGCCAAAGTAAATCCAAGGAGTTTGAGTGGGTCCAGAACGTTTTCACACAGCTTCAACTAGTGATGCAGAGATCAATCTGATACTGAGTCTGAATGCAGGACACAACTTATCATGTATGACTCAGACACAAGGCTGTGTAGTTATCGTGAGGATCTGAAGATCACATCAGTATGAGTATCGAACCGCACTCATACCTCTGAGTATTAAAGAAAAGGGTCTTTATCCCGCCTTTATCCCGGTTAGGGTCACGGTAGATCCGGGGCATATCCCAGGAACACAGTGGGTGTGGATGTGGGAATACACACGAGATGGGACAGCGGTATGTCACAGGCAATCTGGACATCCTCAGCATTAACACACCTTATTCGGGTTATCAGTTAGTGATCAGGATACATTGGTGTAGGATGTTAAACTGGGTGTGGGGGGCAAACACAAAGCTGGACTCCAGGTGTTCATTCAAAACAGGTTTAATGTTAATGACCCGGTGGTGTGTATTAAGTCGTGTTTGATTTATCATCACTAAAAAAATGCAGTCGAGTAACAAGGTCAGATTGGAGGTGATGATATTGCGGTCACTGGTGCGTACGCGTGCGTGTGAGTATGTGAGAGAGAGAGAGAGAGAGAGAGAGAGAGAGATCTCGGTCATCGCATTCATATGTTAATGCGCAGTGCCCAATCCTGACTCGATCGATCCTTTGGAGGGCAACAAAGCCAAACAAACCGAAAACAAAAGCCTTAATCCGACTTCCAGGGGACGGGTCAACACCACTGGACCCGGGAAGAAGAGAGAAAAAGCGACTGCAGTGATGCAGAGTGTAAATTTCTAATAGCAGAAAACGAGAAAGTCCCTTTTTTGGTGCGGTAACGAGGCATTAGCGCGTGCATTTTACGCATTGGTGCGTGATGCATTTCTGCAATCAAATAAACCTGGGCTTTTTTTTCCTGCCAAAATTAAAAGAGAAAAAAATATGTAGGAATGTAGAAAAAAACACCCAATGCGCATGCAACATAATGCAAAAATGCAAAATGAGCTGCTTATTAAATTTACATTCCTAGAAGTTTTAAACAAACATATATTCCGTACAGTGGAAATGCGCTCTGGGTTTGATTCCTACCGTTTTCCGGGAGAGCTGAGAGTAAGGAATGATCTCTCAGTACTCATGCAGGATTCCCATATTCCCAGCAACTGAAAGAGCAGCTTTCCGACTTAAGGCATGTCTCAACTTCTTCTCAGATGGCATCCGCGCACTGGACAGGACAGTCTACAGCAGCAAATAAAAAAAAAACAAAAGGAAAGCACCGAGCTGCGGACAATCCGAATTAGATCCTCGTTCAAGACGATTTCTTCCGTGCATAATCACGAAAACAGGACTTTGTTTTCTAAATCTTCCTCCACCACCTCCTCCAACCTAAATTCCCTTTAATAAATAACCGCGCGCTGAGCGGCGCAGCGCAAAGCTCGACTGCCTTCCACTCACTGCTCGAGCGCAGACTGAGCTGAGCAAGCGCTTGTCTCTGACCAATCAGCTCTCTGTATGCAAATGAGAAACGACTTCTGCAAGCCTGCGCAACCTTCAGACTAACCAATCACTTCTGAGTATGCTAATGAGGTCCAACTTTGGCCGATCAGCCTTCTGTTGGCGCTAAACCAATCACCGGTGAGTATGCTAATATTTCGGCGTCGTAGGGGCGGGGTCAGTGAGTCAAGCGCCCTGCGTTTAGTTATAATTAGGAACTCAATGGCCGCTGTTTTGGTGTCATTTACATGTAAATGAGTCAATTTCCCCCAGGGCTTCTTCGCCCCAGGGGCAGTTAAAGCGCCATTCAGAGGCACAGAATAGCAGTAAATAATGTAACACAACACTAGAAGAGATCTTGACACCTTTAGTTACAAAAATAATATTACCAAGAGGCAGCTAATGACCTGTTAAGACTGGGTAGATTATTAAAAAGACACTCATTTTATTACTACACCGCACAAGCCTGTGATAATATTCCTGAGAGATAGTTATCTAAACTCAGCTTCCTCAAGACTGACACCAAATACGTTGTAAAGCAAAAAACTGCTGCTTCCTTTTAAGCCATAGATTATCTTTATGTACAAAATAATTGACAGGCAAGAAGGACCACCTACTTGCTGAGAAGGTTCCTGATTGGTTAATGAGCAATTTCGTGGGTAATTAATAATTTCAAGTAACAGCTTTATCCTGGTCAGGTTTACCTGGGAAAACTGGGTAAGAGCTGGGATACAGCTCACATGGCAGAGTGTAGCCAATCCACCTACTGACATGTTATTGAGGAGTGGGACGAAACCAGATAACCCAGAGGAAACCCACACGGACACGGGAAGAACATGCGATACTCCGCACAGACAATAAGCCGATTTCATGACCAAACCTGCAACACGTTGTACCACCGTGCCACCCACATCAGACTAACACCAAACTGAAAACACGCTGTAAAGCAAGAACTTTCATGTCCCTTTAATTTAAAGACTACCTTTAAATGTGCCAACCTTTGTATGCACAAAATATATGACAAGTAAGAACCGCCCACCCTCATAGAAGGTTCCTGACTGGTTGATCCAGTCAAACCCAGTTTGAAACGGGTAGTGTACAGAGCCCAGGACACAACGGAAGTGACACAATCTCATGCTAGTGTGTGAACTGTGAACCAGTATTAAAAATGTCAAAGACTTTTTGTGCATCGTTAATTATCTCTACACTTGATCGCTAGTATTCTGGCTATATTGACTTCAGGTACGTCATTTTTAACAGGAACGAGGCCTTTGTTAGGATTGAACTTGAAGGTTTAGCTGTGCATTTAAACCAAGCTTCTGGAAAATAATATTTTTGCAGACATCGCTCCCTCCATAAATGTAATGTGCATACAGCAATAAAATAATCTCAGAGGAATTACACAATTTCATGCATTCTTAATCAGGTCTTACCATAGGATGGGAATAACAGCACAGTGGTTGGAGAATATTGTGCAACCGAATTAGAGGTGTATTAGAGTTTCTAAAAGCAATTTTGCAGCCCAGTTTTATGTTATGTGGATTCCTTTTCGAGGTGATAATTACACTGTGTCTTACTTTAGAAGCACATATCTCTCACAGAAAAAAATGCAAGCCTGTGGGAGTAATTGTTGAGAACAAATGAATGCAAAGGTCAGTTCCCATAAACTTTGTCTCCTCTCTCTCTCTCTCTCTCTCTCTCTCTCTCTCTCCCCCCTTCATTCTGTTGCTATCAGCGCTATCGGTGCATGCATTTTCCAGTGCTAGTTTTGGACTCATCCCCAAACACAGTTAAGTCGCATGTTTCCAAAGTGCTAAGATTAGAGTGCAATTAGTGCGCACACACAAAAATGTGGGGAAAAGTGTAACTGATGATTCAGGGGATTCAGGGCCCCTAAGCGGAGGGGGCTCTCATGAAGCCTGGACTCAAAAGTGTGACTTGATTTGTAGCCAGAAGAGCTTGAAATTTCCAATCCCAATACACATACATACATACATACATACATACATACATATTTCCTAAATGCATAAAGATGTACATACATACATCTATAAACCTGTAATAACCTGTACAGTTTGATCCTTACTGAACATCACCTGCTCGCTGCTGATTGGCTAGAGCGTATGTCAGCCCGAGAGAGCTGGAGCATGTTTACAGTAAGAGCCTAAATCAATCAACTGATCCTTTTATTCATGCTTATTTTTATCAACGGTATTGACAATGAGCCTCATTCATCAATCCTCGAGTAAAGTTGTGTGTAAATGGCACTTTCCACATTACACATCACGAGACGGCCGATCTCAAACCACAACCAAAGATTTCTTCTACAATGGCTGGGCTGTAAATCCGGCTTAACTCACGATCAGCCTTACCCGAGTAGTTATAACACAGTTATAACCTGCCTGTCATGAGCACCTTATTTCTATTTACCATGATATATTAGCTAAAGCCAATAGTCTACAAATAGTCTAGTGAGGGGAAAAGTTCGAGTTTTATGTAACTCAATATGCTTTGTGTGTGTTATGACACACGTTTTAATGCTTGAGCTTTATTTAAAAAAAAATCGGACCTTGCCTCTTTTGCAGTATGAAACTGAAGAGTGCAACGGTGTTTAATTGACCAGCATAAATGATCCATTAAACCCTTGTGTAAATCCTGCGTAAACCGATCCGGCTACACAGGCTGCTCTGTGTGGCCTAACTTAGACCACGTGACTGAGTGCAGCTAACCTCTTATCGACCGGCGGATCACCGGTTCCAGCGAGCGCACAAGCCAAAACCAGTGTGTACACACACACACACACACACGCACACACAGTGCTATCAGTTATCCAGCTTCACTGCGTGGGGCCGAGCAGAGGAACCACACACACACACACACACGCATGCACACTCTCGGCTCCAACCAAACCGCAGCCTGTAAAACGACCTGAGCCGCTGCCTGCTAACATGCACGTGCACATGCGCGTGTCCAGATGTGCTAAAACGTTATTTCCGATGTTAACAAACATGCTGAGCAAATCTTTCTATTAAAGCTCGCCAGTTCTGAACGCAGTGTATATTTACATTATGACTTTATAACGTGAAACTGATGCTAAAGTGTATTATAAGATAATACATTTGGAGTTGTGCAGTGACCGGGAAAAGTGTTAAACAAATCAAAACTACTTTATATATATATATTTTTTTATTCTTAACAGTATTTCTGATGAAGCCTTGAACACTCAGTATCTTCTCAATCAGCTTCACGAGGAGCTCCAGCCAGGAGACGTACTTTTAAGTAAAAAAAAAAAAAAGTACATCTGGGCAGGATGGTGGTGCAGAGATTCATATGAAAACCAAAGTGCAGTAATTTGCTTCAGAAAGAAAGAATGGAGGGAAAATAAAAGCTAATACCATTTCAGTGAGGTAAACTGTAGATGGAGCCGAGGCAGTAAAGAACCAGCTGACTTTCCAGTCGACAGCTAAGCTTTGTTTCCATTCCACCGAGATGATCACAACATAAATCCGTTTTCAGAGTTGCATAATACAGTATATCGTTTGTCTTTACTGTTATCATATACCATATGTTTACACTGCACAGATAAACGTTCGTGTCATCATGGGTTCTCAGATATGTTTTGAATACGCTACAAGGCATTTCACAATCACGATATAATATTTCATCCTTATCATCCAGCCCTAGTTCTGAGATTAGATTTTGGAGTTCAAATCCACAGCAGGAAAAATTCCAAGCAACATTTCAGTCCGTGGATAATCCGTCTTTTTCAAAGGACTTTGCAAATATCCACGGGGCTAAACACGGGATCTGGTAACGGAGGGGAAAAAAACATTCGTTTCCACTCCGGATTACGCATTAAGTGGATTCACTGAGCGTAGCCAGAAGAATAAAATTACATTTTAAGTGCTGGGCACAATAACGAAGCTCAGGATTCAATTTGCTGAATATGGTTAATGATAGAGGGAGAGAGAAAGTCTGAGAGAGAGAGAAGACAGAAGAAGAGAGATTGGGCCTGTGTAATCCATTAGGCTGCACAGAGGCCCGTTTTTTCACTGTGGAGAGGCTCTGAGCTCTAGGATGACCTTGAAGAAAGGCTCTTGAGGGACACTGCTATTTCTGCTCTTCACGTCCCCCTCAGACCAGAGCTGTCCATCATTAAGAAGTGCTGCAAGGCCACGTCCACGTCCATCATGACATCAATTTCAAGTTAGAGGACAGTCCCTGTGAAAGACTTATGGGAAGATGGGAAACTTTCTGCTTTGCTTTTCTTCTCTTTTTTTTTTTTCCCTTAGCAGCTACATCAAGAGCTTCGAGTCACAAGTGGGTCAAAGCAAGAGGCAAAGAAGTGGTTAGAATGAAAGTTTGAAGAAAAACATGAAGAAATAGAACGAGAACATGGGTTTACGTCAAAAGGTAGCATTTTTCGCACTGCACTATTAGATTTGACATTTGATGAAAGGCAGCAGTTATTTTAAGAAAGAACAATAAACCAGGAGTGATGAGTCATCTAATGCAGTCTCTCTCTCTCTCTCTCTCTCTCTCTCTCTCTCTCTCTCTCTCTCTAGCTCTAGTTCCTCTCCGCCTTTCTGTCTTTCTATCTGTCTCTCTCTCATCTTGTCTTAAGCTGGTTTTAGACCGTGTGGTCTTTTAAGATTATTACTTGTCACACTGTACGAGATGATCCCAATAAAATCTTGGCAGACCGCGTGATAACGTGTGTTCTCCATGTCAGATTATACGATGAAGATCCTCTAGCGATAGACCTGTGATTAAAGATAATTACTACGTTCTGTTTAAGTCATCAATCAGCCCGATCTTGGCTCACAGAAACAGAGCTCATGGTAATCAGGATTTTTTTCCCCTCTCCATTAGCATGTTTTGTTTACATTTCGCAATCGGCGCTACCGTATTTGTAGCTTTCCCATGAGTATCGCCGAATCATATGCCGCCCGCCTATTGGTGGCTTTCAGACGAGCGCCGTAGCAGCGCATGCTCTCTGAGATTTGTACTACGATTTATAAACATCACCATTTAATCTGATTTACATGTTATGTTCTTGACTTTATACTAGCTTTGTTGGCAGATTAGCAAAACAACACACCAGTGATCTCTAATACTTCTTTCTAAACTTTATTTTTCTTTTGTTACGTATAGAGATACACATTTGATCGTGAGATCGTATATATAATAGGATAAGCTGAATCATGGTTTGAAGTTTTTCTTCCACTTTGCCAAACAGTAAATGGGCCCTAATTGCAGGTAGGAACTACAGTGATTCATACACCAACCTGGATCTCTTTTCTGCACGTTAACATAACAAGAACAGACAGACAGGAAACTGATTCGGGATCAGCGCTCGCATTCTGCGCCTCTTTATGAATGCCCGCCTGCCAGCAGGACAATGTGTGGAGGCTGATTTTACAGAACAGTGCTCTCACATCCCTCCTACATCCACCATCCCACGGCTCATTCCACAAGTCTACATTCATTCCCCGATTCAGAAAAGCCATTGAGTGCTAAGCTGTGGGTGTCGAGACACGCTTTCCGACACTCCTAACTGGCCTTGTAGCAAGACTTTTCTTTTCTCTAGAGACACACAGCTTTAAGCTTTTGTTCATCATTATTTGCCTTTTTCACCTTTCCAGGTTTTGAGGTTTTGAACAAGAATGTAAAAAAAGAAAAAAGCAAATAATGCAGCTAGCAAGCTGAGGCTAGATACCACAGAGTAGCAAATGCTAGCATACCCACAGCATACCTATTTACTAAAAAAAAAAAAAAGGTCCAAATCCAAATCTTGGATTTTAAATTTCCTAGAGATGACTATTTACAGAGAACATTGATTAACAGAGCGGAACATGCCAAATTTACACGCTAGGTGCTAGCTAGAAGCTAGGTGTATTTGAAAGAGGATGGGAGAAGAATTAGCAACAATTCTTGTAGAAATTTTTGCCACAGTGAGCACATTTAATCTCTAGATGCCAAGAATTTAGCAAATGATAGTTAGCTAGCCATCTATTCATTCATTTAGCTAGTAAGCTAGCTAGCTAGATATTCATTTGTTTAACTAGTTAGCATGCTAGTTAGATATTCATTCATTCATTAGCTGTTTTAACAACTCTGTAAATGTGTGTCTAAAAAAGTTGTGAATAATTAATTTTTCTTTTGCTAGCTAGCTAGATACTCATATTTAGACATCCAATAAAAGTGTCTAAAGATCTGTTTCGAAAAGAAAATTTCAGAAGAGATTGAGGTGAAAGATTTCCTATAATCCCTTTTTGGAAATGGGAGCCAACAACATCAACGCCACCACCACCACCACCACCACCACCACCAACAACAACAACAATAAAAACAGAGATCTAGCATTTTTGAAGATTTTGAAGAGTAAAGGGAAATGTATCTTGGGTGGTTCTGCAAATGCTGCAGACGGTTTAATGGTTTTAAAAGCAGCAATCCAAACTTGAAGTTAAATAAACTGCTACACAAGTATGCCCTGTTTAAATATTTAGCTTTAGCCGGAGAGCATTCCAGCAAGCCGGGACTGAGATGCGACTGGCCAACTGTGTGTACATGTGAGTCTGTGTGAGAGAGTGGGAGTGTGTGTGTGTGTGTGTGTGTGTGTGTGTGAGAGAGAGAGAGAGAGAGAGAGAGAGACAGGCAGAAAGAGAGAAAGAAAAAGAGAGAGAGGCAAAGTTAACTGAAGCAATACCTTTAATGATCACTACTCTGGTAAATGTATCATCAGTAAGGGGCGTGACCTCAGCCAGAAATGAACTACACACACTTCCTGTTAGAGTACAGTCCTGGCCAGGACCGCTTCTATCCGGCCATTTACATGGAGAAATATTACCTTTGGACCTGCCTCTGGTGCTTCAGGGATATATGATGGCCAGCACCGGAAAGTCAGGCGACTCCGAAGGCCACCAGCCAAGAGAGTGCGGGTCCATCGCAACCAGTCACAAGCCATTACAAGCTGGAGAAACCATTGAGCAGCCTGACAGGAGCAAAAGAACCCATAAATCTGGAGGATCATTTGATCCTGAAATACAGAAGATGAGACGTTCCAGAGGACTTGCGCTCAAAATGTTGTATTTTTCCCTAACCGATTATGTAACACGAATCAAAATGGCATCGAAAATGCTGTACGGAATAAAACCCATGAAGTTGCACAGGAACGTCTTTTCGAGTCGGAATTACAGAGTGTAAGTGGGAGTCGATAACACATGACTTTTATCCCAATAACCTTACAGTGACTTCAGTTTGCTCCTCCGGGGAACGAAGGTTCAACTCTATAACTTAGAAGTAGAACTTCTTTAGAAGGTTAGACCCATTACCCACGCAAAGAACTATTGAGCAACCGTTTTTTTTGTTGTTTTTTTTTAGACAGTACAATAAGGGAAATGACAGCAAGATAGATCAAACTAGATAACTGATTGGAAATCACACAAACTGAATGCAAAGACTTCATAATTATGACTTCGCAAGTGGGACCATGATGAGCATGTAAAAGAAACATTATATACAATCCTTGGACACACTCTTCAATTTCCTGTTTTCATAGACACCCCCCCCCAACCCCCCTTCCTGCCAAAATAGGACAAATAAGGCTCTGTCAAAAATTAACCAATTAAGTAAATGTCTTAGATGAAACAACTAAAGAAATGAGATCTTTTCACTTCACCCCATGAAGCCACAATCTTCTGGAAAGCAGGTAGGAGAATTAATCTCATGGACTGGGGTGGCATCGAAAGCAAGTGGGTTAAAGGAGGGAGGGAGGAAGGGAGGGAGGGAGAGAGAGGGATGAAAAATAAGAGAGATTAAAGTTCAATCCGAATTTTCAGCGGTGCTGAACAAAAGGCGAGACCTGGCTGATAAATGGATGCGTATATAAAAAGAAAGGACTAACACCAGAGACAAAGGAGGTCAACGGGAGAAAGGGAGGAAGAGACAGATTCATCCATCAGAGCACCTCTTACCCTGAAGAAAACAAATTTACCTCGGGAACAATATTCCTAAGCGCTCACGGTCCAGTGATCGCAGTAGAGGGATGACATCAACGTGAGGCTAAAAGCATTTTAAAAGAAACAGATTACAGATAGCCATCAGTGACATTTTAAAAGATTTGGGAGCGGGACGAGTGAGCTAGACCTGGCAGGACTGGAACCAGGCTGCCTGGCCTAAATTGGGGGACAAATAGAGGGACCTTTCAGGGTTAATTGAGACTCATGATGTCTGTGCTGTGGAGATGACCGGGCTGTTCATGAACTGAATTAAGCATCAGCCTCAGGGACATTTTGGTATCTGCCAGAAACGCGCCTCTTGAAGTGAACTGGCAGAATGCACTTTTTTTTTTTTTTTTAACACGAGGTTCAGTCATTTATTCAAGGAGCTCTCACTTGTTTTAATATGTTATCATTTCTATAGCAACAACCACCACAAGGAGTGTAGGGTGGACGCTCCACACAAACGCAGAAAAACGTGGAATTGTTGATATGGTGACGTTTTCTGTGAGGAAATGTTTACGTATACATGTTTATGGAAGGAGTCTCCAGTGTCAGCGCTTTATTGCAGTCAGAGGTAAAGCTGTAGGTGTTCATGCACAGGAAAGTCTTCAGGATAGATGACTGTCCGCTTTCTCTGTAAAAAGACAAGCTGCGTTTTTTTGTCTTACTAATGACAAGAAAGAGAAATAAACGACACGTGAAGGAACAACTGTTTCTAGCTGCTATAGCATAACCGATAACAGGAGCTAACCTGTTTTACAGATGATCCACAACACAAAATCTAACTATAAATGGAGAAAATGTATGAAAGTGACATTCTTGAATAAATGAAAAATGTAATCGTTGGCGTATAAGAAGAATAAAACACTTAAAACATACTGCTGTTATAGGAAAATAATCAGCTTCCGGGTGAGAACAGATCTGCATTACAGCACCATGCTGTTGATTATTTTCCTATAACATTTTATACATACAGACATTTTTCAAAAGGAATGTAAGCAGGCTGGGATAGCACAAATAGCCCTGCAGCAGTCACAAAAAAATGTGCTTTGAGTATTTATTTTGTACATCTCAGGAATTTAGGACATAATGGCTGGAGGACAACTGAGCATTTGTATTTCTGGACATTTCTATGCATGTTTCACCAACACCGATGACCGAAAACACGCCTATGACGCCAGAAGAAACACGCCTATGACGCCACTGATTTGGGATCAGTTTCTTGCTACCTTTTTTTTCGATTCAAGTCGATTGAAGGTGATCCTGAAACAGCAGTCAGTCATTCTCCAAGAATGTATGTTTAAAGCTGTGCAATTTAAAACCACTCAAACTGAGGAGATCCGACAAATCATCTCAGCTGTGACGGCTCTAAGGGACAGCGCCGTAAAATACCATCTCATATCTATATATCGTAATGTCGACACTTCAACTGGCACAAACAGACCAGTTACTGTTCAGGAAAAGGAGACATGAAAAAAAAAAGGAGGGCATGAAAGGAAGGTCGAGGAGCTCGTACGGTTACATATGGCTGCTTCTCGGTTTCTGAAAGAAGTGTGACCTTGTCCTTAATGACAGGGTGGATACACAGCCAAGCTCGTGTGGTTTTCTGTAGATCTCACACACACACACACACACACACAGGCTAGAAAACAACTTTTAACTCCCTCCCCACACCTCAACACACCCTCTCTGGCTTATTTGATCTGAATCTTCCTCCACTGTCTTTGTTTATTTCTCTTTCACTCATTCGAACCCGTTACTCTCTGAGGCTTTAATGGGCCGTTCAAGCACCAGGCAATGTAGACACACACACACACACACACACACACACACACACACACACACACACACACACACACTGTATATTTGTCCTGCAGATGATAGAGGGATGGATGGATGGATAGAAAGATAGAGAGAGACGGAGGGAGGGAGGGAGGGAATGGAGGAGAGTTCAGGGGTAAAGAGCCTGTGCTGTGCCTCTTTCACACATTTTCAGCCTTGGCAGCAAGCTTTTCACAGCACGCTTGTGTCCTGTCATCACATGCACAGACGCTCCTCTGTTTGACCCAGCCAGGGGCAGAACAGGGCACAAAGCTCACACACACACACACACACACACACACACACACACACACACACACACACACGGCCGAACCTGCGTCCCATTTGGCCTGTATGCAGGAGGGAGAGCAGGGCATAAAGCTCAAATGGAGTCAAAACACACACACACACACACACACACACACACACGCACGCGCACGCACGCACACACACGCACACAAACACGCACCTACTAGAGAATTTAAACATAATAATTTGTACATTTGCCTCACTATATATATATATATATATATATATATATATATATATATATATATATATATATATAAAAATTTTTCAGAGTCAATTAAATTTTATTTTTATAGCGCTTTTAACAATGA
>JAKKZN010000020.1:3093085-3110319 GCA_033441825.1 Pangasius elongatus | reverse complement strand
TCTCAAAGCAGCTTTACAGAACATAAGAAACAGAAAAACAGGCAAACAAACAAAACATGCAACAGTCCTAGATGTTAAGACAAAATTATCCCTAGTGAGCAAGCCTGAGGCGACTGAGGCGACTCACTATATATAAATATTGGGGAGCAATTTAATTTATTTATGTAACAAAAAAGCATTCACCATATCGCACATTTCGAATCTTCTCAATTCCACAGCCATCCCTGGACAGGAGTCAAGAAAGCAAAACTTGACCATACTCTGTCTCCCCTGTCAATCACAGCAGCACTAACCAATCATGGCCATCTGTGAGCTCATGTATGCAGAAGAGGGCGGATAGCGCTTTCCTCCACGTGTGTTACTCCGCACTGTGACACTGCGCAAGCAGCAGTTCGGAACGATGTGGTTGGCTGGCTTCACGTGTCTCTGAGAAAGCATGTGTTTAGCCTTTACCCTGCCCGGCTGGTAGCTGCTGTGTGACTGGGGAGAGCTGGCTGGTGGGTGGCAACTGGCAGGTGACCAGACTGGGAGAAAATGGAGGGAGGGGGGATTACCAACAGAAAAGACAATTAAATTGCTAGTTGCAGTTGTTTGTCTGACAATTACTTGTCAGCCAAAGGTTAAGAACTGTGACGGGTCTGGCTAAATAACATCTAATTTGTGGTTTGTCTGTTATCACCTAGCAAAAGCCTTACACCGAAAGCTTTTGGTGTAAACAGAAACCGAGACAGACAGCACCCAAAAAATCAAAAACAACACAAAAGAAGGAGAGAAGCAGGGAAACAATGTTGAACTGTTGTTATTTAAATGTAATATGTATAGAGTTATATTTAGTATGCCGATATTTTGGATAGCTAAATACAAACCAGCTAGTTAACTGCTGGTAGTTAAGCTAGTTAACTTGCGAAAACACAGACGAGCCAAAAAGTTCATCTCGAGGCTCGTCTTGACCCATATATGGAGAACAGAAGACCCTGTGCACCTCTCGGCAGAACACACTGGAAGCTCTCCAGCCGTCCTCCGTGACTCGGTGCCAGTGATTATACATGGAGATTATTCTGAGAGTGAGGGAGCTTTAGCGCACACACGCGAGGGAGGGACCGGGCTGCTAACACACACCACCCCAGGCTGGGACTACAGAGAGAGTGTGTATCCATAATGAGGCCTTCTGTTCCTAGCTTACTATCAAAAACGCAGCAAAGCAGAGTCACAGGCACGGCCTATAGCACACCCGAACATGTGGACATGTGGTGTACGGTCTCTCACACACACACGTGCATGGGCACACACACACACACACACACACACACACACACACACAGACACAGCGGTACACCTGCCTCTTCAGAGCTATTTTCTGATCCTGCTAATTGCTGGGTAAATGTCACCGAAATCTGAAATAACACACATTTGCGTCCGTGGCGCTTTCAAAGAGGCTAGTCTGTAATTCAGCAGTGACGAGTCCCTCCTGTTATTTTACCCCCTACTGCGTGGGCGTGGGATGAACTGAAATAGCAGGCAGACGCTTCCTTTCACACACACACACACACACACACAAACACACATCACTGGTTAAATAAATTAACTATACATATTCATATTAGCATATTTAAATCAACTACACATGCACTACATATACATAAAATAAATAATAAATCAGCCAACAAGAGCAGAATGAGAGTCCCGATCCGGTTTGGCAGTCTCTCAGCAGGAAGCCTCAAACCCCCCGATTAAAACGTCGAGTGTGTGTCGCCTGCGGTCATCAGCAGCTGTTGTTCGAAGGCCACGCCGGCGTGCCGCCAGCCATACCACCAAGCACATGACTGCTCCAGTCACTCGTACGCTCACGAAAATCAGACAGCAGTAATCTCATTAACCATCTCATTAATACGAGCGGCTTATTCATTCACACCTCGGACCGCCGCCGTCATGAGGGACGGCTTCGGCTTTAGCAAACACACCGACTTGCTGGTGACCGGACAGGTTGTGAGGTCAAATCCCAGGATTGACTAATCCAACACTGAAGCCCTGAGCCATGATTTAGGACGCAGGGGAGCTCTGATTCTCTCGTGTGTGTGTGTGTGTGTGTGTGTGTGTGTGTGTGTGTGTGTGTGTGTGTGTGTGTGTGTGTGAGAGAATATATGAATTTCTCAAGAATTATGATTTCCTCCTTTTATCCATTTCTGTCCAGATTTTACTAATCACAAAGTGATCGATGGAGACTTTGGATTTCGCTTACTCGTGACAGTTTTGCTAGCTTGCTACGTACGCAACAGAATGCTTTGGAAATGATTTCAGATAACAATATAGCAAGTAAGAAACACAACAGCCATAAAGTAAGTTATGTAAAGATTAAAGCTAAAGGTGAAGCACCAGCAAGGCGAGATGTTCTTCGAAGAAAAGGTTCCTCGAGGATTCCTTGGGTGGTTCAGGGGTTCTACTTGAGATGTTTTCTCCAAGGAAACACTCTGTTGTCGGGTCCTACACAGAACCTTTAAGGGATCCTGTAGAGGGGCAAATCAACAATCTTTAACGCTGCTTTCATGCTTCTGTTTCTTAACCACCAGCACACATTTTACACGTCATCTTATGGGAGCATTCCAAAAAAAAGCGTATCTTTTCTGAAAAGTGCCAAGTAATGCCAAAACACGTTTATCTCCTCACCAATCACGTCACAAGTGAGAAAAACCAACATGGAGGCTAAAGTTGCGGTGAAAATTCAGTCTAATTAGTGAGCAAACAGTGTCACCAAGCCCGAAAAGAATTTGGTTAAGAATTTGACTTTGTTACTGCAAACAGCAACGCAACTATTCTGTGCTTTAAACTCTTAAACACCCAAGAGGAATGTACAGTATAACGATGTACTTCATCACAATATCAGTATCATATCATCATTTCATCTGTCATCCCTACCCTTAATCCTCAGATGCTAAACTGAGCGCTTTGACATCTGCCAAATAAATAAATGTAACGTAACACGAGAGCTACTACACGAGGCCAAGATCATCTGAACTACAGAGACTGTAATAAAACAAAAAGGTTAGAAAAGAAGAGCTGTAATCTGACTCCAAGCTGAGATGCTTTGAAACGACTTTAATGAAAAATGCTTTGAAACATCTTTAATGAAAAGAAAAAAAAAAAAAAGTTTTAAAAGTAGTGACCTTATTAAAAGCATTCAAAGTGACTTTTAATAGTGAGTTCAAAGTGACCAGACTGGGATAAAACTGCAGGAGAGAAGAAGAGAATGAGTGCAAAGAGGTGAAAGCAGTGGCACAGAGCTTCGACCTGCCAGTATGGAGGAGTGTGTGTGTGTGTGTGTGTGTGTGTGTGTGTGTGTGTGTGTGTGTGTGTGTGCTACATCACACTCACCAGCCTGATGACACACTCAGAGGACATAAAGTGATGTCAAGCTCATGGACAAACTATTCATCTTTGTCATTATACTTTAATGATGGAAGAAAAAATCTTTAAAATGTGTGTGCGTGTGTGTGTGTGTGTGTGTGTGTGTTCTCGCCTTATGATGCACAAGTGTTGTACACTGTGTGATATGATCAAGTGAAAAGCTACAGTAATTAAGTGGGCCTGTCTTTTCCTCCACCCCTTTGCACCGCCCCAGCGCCACTAAATCTCCCCTCGGTAGTCAATATTCTGTCCCTGTGGGGCCTGAACCCTCTCCCAACCCCCAACAAAGACGTGCACACACACACACACACACACACACACACACACACACACACACAGCTGATCCTGTTATTGATCTGATCGACATTTGCATTTAAGCTGCTGAGTCTGTGTGAGTCCAGAGGGACAGAAATCAAACAATGTGAGCCTGAAATTCAGAGAGAGAGCATGAAGGCAGAGCTGCAAATAAAACACACTGGGGTTTAACTATCAAGTGTGTGTGTGTGTGTGTGTGTGTGTGTGTGTGTGTGTGTGTGAAGAAATCTACTGATACTGTTACTACATTCACTATAATGTATCTATGATGTATAACAGCACATCCTGAAATGTTTCAGTTCTCTTATCAAAAGCAATTTGCCAGAGTTACAATTTTTTAAAGTTTTTTAAGTTAACAAATGACGTGTCATACTTTTTATTTATCCGTTTATAGTTACATTTAATGTTGTGGAATGGCCATGAAAGAAGTTCCTGTTATCACTTATGTTATAGCAGCTGTAAACAGTCATTCCCCTCTAGCAGCCTCATGGAAGTTAATAAGATCTAAAAACGCAGCTTGTTAGGAAGTTAGAAAGTGCTGAAACTGGAGACTCCTTCAGTAAATGTTCAACACATAAACGTTACAGAAAACTTCGATGTCATACAAGTTGCTGTGAATTAGCTGTTACTATAGAAACGATGATGTATGAGAACGAGTTAATCAACACCTTCTGATCAATCCGAATGGAGAACTCAACAGCGCTGGGATTTTCCCGTGCGTGGGATTGAGGCGAGCTGCTCCAACAATAACCGTGCATGAAGGCGACCATCTGCTAGTTTACATTCTGCAGTTTGCTTTTTGTGCAATAAAGTTTATTTATTTCTTCAAGCATCTTTCGTTCCCCCCGGAATCAGAAAATGTTATTGTAAGCACGAGCTGGACTGCGGCGGCGTGACCAAACAGCCCCAAGTTCGTGATGAGGCTGTTCACACTCAGACATCACTTCACCTCATACACGTGCACACACACACACACACACACACACACACATACTGAAAGGCACTATTTTAGACCCCAGCTGAGGAATGTGACACATCTCAGCCAGCTGCCTGGGCAAATTTTGGAGATCCTGTGTCGGCTCACAAAATTACACACACACATACACACACACACACACACACACACACAAAGAAGGTCACCTTAGGAAAATTGGAAATTCTTATACGTAAATGGCACCCAAACACCCAAACATATCTCTCTCACAGAGTTGGTGACTTTTTATGGAATTTTTTTTCCTTAATACAAAACACCACCATGATGGTGGCTTATAACTTAGACAGACAGACAGACAGACAGATGTATAGATACACAGATAGGATAGATAAATAAAATTGTGAGAATCAGATACAGAATGATTATTGGACAGAGACTGATAGATTGATATAGAGACAGACAGACAGAAAGACAGACAAAAAGGAAATAGACATGTACACTCTTAACAGTCTTAGTACTTGGGTTGCAACCCGAAGGTGAACCTGAAGGTCGTGGGTTCGAGTCTCGGGTCCTGCAGGGATTGTAGGTGGGGGAGTGAATGACCNAATGCAGAGCACAAATTCCGAGTATGGGTCACCACACTTGGCCACATGTCACTTCACGTACTAGATACAGAAAGATATTGACAGACTGATACCCAGACTGATACTCAGACAGGCAGACAGGCAGATGTATAGATAAATATAACTCTTCAGAATGAAACAATTTAAATAAATGCACCTAAAAGAAAAACAATAAATGTGTTGAATACATGAGCTCAGCTCAGCAAAACAGGACTCATGCTTCCACTGCACTGTGATTTGAGAGTAACACACACACACACACACACACACACACACACACACAGAGCACTGAGCTGTAAATGCATGGAGATGACATTAAGTCCAGATAGATGAGTCAGAGAGCCACCAGTCCATCACTTCTGAAATTATAGAGCGGCAAGAGGAGTGGAGCGCGCACACACACACACACACACACACACACACACACCAACCTTCCATTTGCAGAGCACAGAATTAATGAAAAAAGCTTTCCAGAATGGAAAACAACATAGATTAAAAGTGATAGGTACAGACTCAAAATGTGCGTGAGTGTGTGTTTATAATAAACAGGAAAAGAGTAGAGAGAGAGAGAGAGAGAGAGAGAGAGAGAGTGAATGAGTGTGTGTGTGTGTGTGTGTGTGTGTGTGTTAATTGGACAATTATATCGAGAATGTCCACTGCTGGGACATGATTTTAGGAGAGCGTCAGCATGGATTTGGCTCAACGTCTCTTATTAGGAGTAATCCAGACTCTCCTTAGAGGCACACAGAAACGTGTGTGTGTGTGTCTGTGTGTGTCTGTGTGTGTCTGTGTATGTGTGTGTGGCTGAAATTCAGCTTGAGGGGAAAACATAATTGTTTGCAAATGGAAAGAAAAATGCACTGGGGTGCAAATATGGTCCTAGAAGCATGATGTTTAACATTCTGCACACACATGATAGAGAAAAGCAGAGAGAGAGAGAGAGAGAGAGAGAGAGAGAGAGAGACCTAAGAAAAAGACACTTTTTTTTTTTTTTTTTTTTTTAGAAGTGTGTGGGGGTGTGGGTGTGTGTGGCAAAAAGCATCGTATCACGTATCGTTCTCACTTTCACAATATGCATCACCTGCAGAGATTAGAGTTTGAACACAGAAACTAAACGTTCTCAACATTAAACATGACTATAAACGGATAAAAAGTATGACGTGCCATTCTTTAACAAATTGCTTCTGTATAAGAAGAATAAAACACTTACGGAGGTGCTGTTATTGCAAAATAATCAAGGGCAGCGTGGTGGTTGGGGAAGATAAGAACCCATAATTATCAAGTAAGCCCTTAAAGAACCCTTGAAGAACTTGTTTTTTTCTACTGGGCAGGTTATTGGTATTTTTTAATGCCCACGACCCAGCAGGTGTTTAACCATTTATGTAAGCTGTCTTGGAAAATGGATTCTTTAAGGGTCTGTTGAATGATTACGTGCTCTTAGCCTTTTAAAAGGGTTCCACTTGGAACCATTTCTGATAGAGAAATACACTGATGTAGTGTTCAACACAGAACCAAAGGTTCTAACTTTATAAAACCTTCCAGAGAACTCATTCAGTTTGCACGTACAACTGTACAACCGTGTTTCCGATTCAGTAAAAGCCCTTAAGGATGATAAGAAACCTTAACTATGCACTTAAGAACTGTTTTAGGCAAAAGTCACTAGTACAAATGTGAGCAAGAATAAAACATTTTTATGAACTTTTCAGAAAGATTTTTAGACGTATGTAAATTCTGCCCAGGGTAGCTGGAGACATGGGATTAAATGCTAAGTTAACTTGAAGTGAATCAGCATAAGAGAGAGAGAGAGAGACAGAGAGAATGTGTGTGTGCGTGTGTGTGTGTGTGTGTGTGAGAGAGAGAGAGAGAGAGAGAGCGAGAGAGAGAGAGAGAGAGAGACGGAGTTACAGATTTATGGACATAACTAAATAGTGCATGTGATTCACAGTCACTCACTCTGCTGTGGTCCACAAAAATTCCCAAGCATTTACTTAGCCATGCACTCAGGGGAGAAATTACAGGAGTGTGTGTGTGTGTGTGTGTGTGTGTGTGTGTGTGTGTGAGAATGCGCAGGCAGACGCCTCTCCACCACATGCAGTGCCATGTGGGGGATTTGTTCCGATGACCTCAGCGCAGATGCAGGGAGGAAATTCAAGCATCATCAAACCACACAGATGCCCCCTACCTTGACAAACACCTCCATCACACAAGCACACACACGCAAGCACACACACACACACACGAAAATCACAAAATCACAAAATCAAGGTGCCTAAGCATAGAGAGAAACATCTGGACATATGATACGCTTTGATGTTGATTTAAGGTCTGCCTGCGGGCCCGTGCTCTTCTTAACTAACTGTTAATAAAATCTGGAGGTGTCAGGTGAGGGATAAGAACTTTACCAACACTGACTACTCCGCTCCCGGCCATGTAGCAGCCCCATACCTTTCTTTTCATGGCCAAGCCAACAGGTCTGGCGGAGAGAGGAGGGGGCATGCGGGCTTTTATAAGCCAACAAGTTTGAGGTCATTGTCCCACTTCAAAGTGCAGCCATTTTTATTTGGCCACTTTTATTGGGCAGACAGACAGACAGACAGACCAAGGGGGTCGCTAAGGGGGTGTTTGACGTGCCAGTCCTCAAAGATCAGGAACAGAGGGAGAAGTGAGAAGAGAATAAACTTTGCCCTTTCACATTGAGTAGGTTGAGCGAACAGAACCTGTCGTCGTGCTTACACGGCAAGAAGTGAAAGGCACTTCACGCGACAGTAACGTTTTAAAGGACGGAGATCGCAAATGTGGCAGCAACTCTGGACTTTTTACACCATAGACATATCCGACATCATTCCGAACACCAGACTGGAGTTAACCCTTAATCGTCCATTCCTTACTCTCGTAGTGATCTACGTTTTCTAGTGCTTTTACTGTAGTTACTAAAGCTTTCATTACAAAAATTAGTAAGAAATAAAAACTTGTCAGCATGCTGTTATAGGAAAACAATCAGCAATAGAGTGGAGAGGTGAAGCAGAGTGACTGTTAGCACCCTAATATTGATTCACTTCCTATAACAGCATGTCCCAAAGTGTTTTATTCCTCTTCTACCACAGCAATTTGTCAACAATTACAACTTTTTTTTTAAAAGAAGGACGCATAATTTCCTCCATTTATAGTTATGTTTACTGGTGTGAACCGTCTGCGAAAGCAGTCAGCTCCTGTTTTCACTTGTGTTATAGCACCTCAGTTGTTCTTTCTCCAGCCTCTCTTTTTCCTCTTTCTCATGAAGTTAGTAAGACACAAAAAAAACAGCTTGTTACAGAGAAACCACAAAGTGCAAACTCCTTCCTAAAATTAGTTTAAAAAGCAATATGCTTAAGTCTATGTAGAAGTCTTATTATGGTTTGGGCACTGATCCAGAATCTTTAAAAGTCTTCAAAAGTCATGATGTATCCTAGAATAAGTTTTAAGTTAATATATTACTGGTACCTAAACTCAACTGTAGCAGTACATCTTGTGCAACTGGCTTGAGGACACTACCAACAACTGGCAGCACAAATGTGAAATTAGTTACACTCAAACGAGATTACACACAGGCACAACCCTGGCCTTACACAACTACCTTCCCACACACATACACGTCAGCGCACAATCAAGCCAAACCATAACCTGCATGCCATACAGTGTTTACATGCACACATAGTAACGGATCTGGTTCAGTTAGGTGCACAGAGGAGACGCTGAGCGCCACTGGATAGGCACTACGCTTTTACAGCAGACAAACAACAACGCCGGCTTAATGAGCTACAAAACTGAACGAAAACCGGAGAAACAATACACACATGGCCATATCTACACACACATACACACACGTATACACACGTATACACACAGACTCTCTGTCTCTCGTCCTGTCTAGTCTGACAGATCTCAGCTTCCCTGCCAGACAGAAAAAAAGCAGAGAAAAAGTGAAGCAAAACCAAGTATACCCTGATTACTATAGCATGTCTGACATCCTTTTACTATTAAAAACACGTAGTAATGTCATGGTCAAGAGAACAACAACCATCAGTTACCATGACGCCATAGTAAAACTGTATAATAATCACAGCTACCTTAAAGCACTATAGGTTAAAAAAAAAATGGTGCTTTTATATACTTTTAACAGAACCACAGTTACTAAGAAATACCATATATATATATATATATATTTTTTTTGTGAGGAGCAATCCATCTTTGTTCTTGCCCTTTCTCTCTCTGGTCGCATTTCTAAAGCACGGCCAGTGAAAGTGGAAGAGGGCCAGGTTTGGACTTGTGTTGTCATGGCGCGTATCGATGTGTTCCAGAGAAGTCAGAATCTGATCTATGCTCAGATTAGACAAGGCTCCTGCTGCCAAAGAGCTTGCAAAACATAACATCGGGGCTTTTACTCGTACAGCCTGCATGACATAGGGATTTTGGTATAAGTCAAGACGATGTATAACTTAAACCTCTTAAACACCGGCAGGTCCAGACATACTTTCCTTGTTTGTGTAACTACATGCCTTTTCTATTAGTTTCACTTGTGTGAATGAGTGAATAAAATGCTTTAAACTGAATAAATAATAAGTTTAAGAGATTTAAAATATGGAGATCGTACGCAAGCGTGAATGTTTTATGCATATTAAATTATATATCAGTGTATAGATGGGTGACAAATTAAAGGTTTAGTGCTGTTACGCGGCCATGGTTAGGTTCTGCGTGTTCCTTTAGAGCGAATCAGATCAATATGGGCGTGGTCTCTTCCCTGATGACCCTACCACACCCCCAACCACAAAGTAAGAAGGCTGACAATGGTTTGATGAGAACGAAAATGATGGAAATCATCAACCCCATCTCAACCCAAATGAACGCCTCTGGGAGATTTCGGAGCGACAGAGACTTGTAGAATTGATGTCATGGCGCGTTGAAGCGGTTCTGAGAGCTTGTCATCACCCAACACCTTACTAAGACACTTTATGTTGGTTTTTCCCTTTTATTTTTTCACCTGTACGTACATAAGGGAACTTACGAGTATGCTACAAATATGCAATGGCTCCTCATGGATCCTCTTCTTTGGATGGCAAAGAGATTTTCGGATAGTTAAGGATTCCCAAAGGGGCTCTCGTTAGTATCATCTCTCACAGGAAAAAAATAAGGTCACCCAAGGAGGAGAATGTGAAGAATACTTGCTCTTTATTCAGAGCAAAACTGCTACATGATCTTCTCTTGCTAGAACAAATAAGCCAAGTTCTAGGAATTCCATTAAGCTAAAATGTTAGTGAAGGGTTTTTTTTTCAAAGAAGGTTTAGTGCTTGCTTAAGTGTTTAGTGAATAAGTGGGTCCTCAGTCTTCGTTTGAAGACAGACAGTGACTCAGTGATTCAGAATTCGACAGCCAGGCAATAGCCAGTGCCGAGAAGAGTCCTGATGCATGTCTTTCTTAATGAATCTAGACAGAACCTCTTTTTTTCCCCTGTAGAACACCATATTTGTGTTTTCAACGTACGCTCTACATCATAAACAGGAATCTTCATTTTGTAGTAATGTCAAACCAGGAAAAAGTATGCATGTTCGCATTTCACATACCAATTTCAAACACGAGACACTCAGTCTTTTTCCATGCACACATGGCGTTCGCTTCTCCGTTCTGCCATGTATGCTGAAAGGACACTTCACAGACTGCAGGCTCGTGGAGAAGGAAGATAAACAAACCCAAGCGAGGCCTTCTAAGGCCAAAGAGGGACTCTGTGCCACTCAGAGAACACACTGTTTTGGAAAGATCCGTGTTTTCCTTGTAAATCTCAGACATGTCGGTCCAGCCCTTGTATCCTGAGCTGGCACTGAGAGAAGAGCGCTCTCGCAAACAGTCTCTCACATATGTTTGGCAGCTTTTGAGAAACTGAAAATTGTGCTTTCAAGACTATCATTTTTGTATATTTTATATGTTTCGATAACCAACTTAAAAAAGCCCCAACACTTCAAGAAATCCGGATTTTATAAATATGCAAATCTGAAACTCCTCCAACTCTACAATCCCGCCCACTTTAGAATAACCCACCTGTGATCCATGACCTGAATTTGCATATCAGAACATGACAGGCTCTTATATTTTAACATGATACGACAATTTTTAATAAGAAAATCATCAACATTTTCCTAAAACAGGAGCAACACAAAGTGTTTTATTCCATTTATACTACAGCAGTTTGCCAACGATTACAGCTTTCTATTTATTAAAGAATGACACCATATTTTTTATCCATTTATAGTTACTCTTACTGTTGTGGAACAGCCATGAAGCAGGTTAGCTCCTGTTATCACTAACAGCCATAATCAGTTGTTCCCTTACCAGCCTTTCTTTTTTTCATCTCTCTTGAATACAAAAAAAAAAAAAAAAATCCAGCTCGTTTTGTTAACAAGACCACGTAAAATGCAAAGCTCTGTGCCCTTTCCCATGGAGAACAACCGTACCTCTTTACCTCTGACTGTTACAAAGCACTGACACTGGAGACTCCTTCCAAAAACAAACATTTCCTCTCAGAAACCTTCACCATATCAACCATAACATTTTTTTTAAAATCAGTGTACGTGGAGCGTCCTTCATATAAGTCTCTGTGAGAGTCCCTGTGTTACTATAAAAATGCTAACACATTACAACCAGCATGCTAATATAAACTACTGTCAGAGCTCCTGTTATAGAAGATCAGAATCAAGCATTCAACAACACTGTGTTATAGTTTTGCAAAGCCAACAACGAGAACACACACACACACACACACACACACACACACACACACACACACACACACAAATGGCTAATCAGGGTTCACTGTTACACGCCTGTCTGGAATCTCACACAGGCCTGAACCCGTGCCGATAAAAACGAAACAGTAAAGCAGTGAAACTTCTCTGAAGTGCTGAGCCGTGTTACTCACACTACGGCTTCATTTCCTCCTCTCCATCCTCTTTGTGGTGTTCATTGGCCACATCGCTGTCATAAACACCTCTGCTGATTTAATCTGGTGGGTGTTGCTATCGTAGGACGCCAAAGCCACACTTTTCTGCTGCGTGTGGTTTTTACTGGTTTCACTCGTCTCATGTGATAAAGCAGTGCTCTGGTTCAGCGAGATGAAGAGCATAACAGAGCAGAGGCACTTAATTATAGGCTCATTTATCACCTCTGGATTCGCTTGGCAACCTTCCCAACGCTCGCTTTCTCTTTTCCCATCATCCTTTCCTTCTCCCACATTGCTTTCATCGCTCCATCTGCTCCTCCTGCTCTTTTGGCTCCGTTTCTCCTGATCCTCCTAATGTCTTTTCTTGCTGTCTCTCACTCTCTCTCTATTCCTGTGCTGAACTCTTGCATTTGTAACCGTTGCCTGACTCTAAATCACTGGATTAATATGAGAGGAGCTCTATCAAGATAGCTTAGCTAAGTTTAGCCAGTAAGGTAGTGGCTCGGATGCTGCTGTAGTTTTCGACTGAATTTACAAGAATCTTACAACTGAATAAGATTAATATGAGAACTCTACCTATATATGTCAGATTTAGAGCTCTAGATAGACAATTAGCATTAATACAAATACAGTAATTGCCCCAGTAATAATTATCTAGCTAATGCTTGCTAGCTAAACTTACCTAAATTAACTAGCTCCATAAACAAGCTAACATCATTTACTAGCCTATGTTTGCAGAGAAAATTGGCTAGCTAAAATGAGCTAAGTTAACAAGCTACCTACATTTGGCTAAATAGGAATGCAAGAGCCATAAACAAGCTAATGTCAATTACTAGCTTATGTTTGCAGAGAAAATTGGCTAGCTAAAATTAGCAAGGTTAACTAGCTACCTATGTTTTTAGATCTATGAACCAGCTAACATCAGCCACTAGCTAATGTTTGCGGAAAAATGGGCTAGCTAAACATAGCACAGGCAACTAGCTACCTATGCTTGGCTAAAGAGGAATGCTAAATCCCTGGACAAGCTAACATCAGTTACTAGCTAATGTTCACAGAGAAAATTGTCTTTCTAAGCAAAGTAGTTCACTTAGGTAAGTTTAGCTAGCTTAATTTTCTCTGCACACATTGGTTAGCTATTTTAGGTTACCATATAGTGCTAAATTCAGTAAGGAACTCAGGTGGCTAAGATACATTTGTAACTAAACATTACAACAAATTTACAAGAATTATGGATTTATTAAGGAAATACAGGTCAAATTATGAGGTACATTATGAACACATAAATGTAAAAAATATAAATGTGATGCTCTTTGCAGAAAACAAAAAATACTTTTAATTCTGTTGCACTCTAAAAAGAAAAAAAAGAAAGAAATGGGTGAAAATCAATGCATATCCAGGTTCTATGTACACTATAATTTATGTAAGTTCATAATATGGTTCTGTCCTCATGTGGTTCTCTTTAATCCCAGACCAGCCTTAGGCTTGCTCCCTTCACATATTTCATCAGACAGCACCTTCAGATCAGATCTCATAAGCTCAGACACAGGTTAAAGAAACACTGTGCACTGACATTCACACCCACACACCTAGACACACATATTCACTCATGTTCAGGCCTGCAGGAAGGAGAATTAACACACCATGAGGGTCTCTGGTTAATATGAAGAGCATCAGGAGGACTGTTACTCCCAAATCGTGCGTCACCCCCGCTCCCACGCCCACGCCCACTCCTTCTCTCTCAACACTCAGGGTGAATAAAGTGAGGTGGTTCAGATTAGGGCAGAGGATTAATGAGTAAAATGGGAGAAACAGTGTTGTGTCATGGATGTATTTTTTTTTTCATTCACTGCCTGAACACTTGGCGAGCGTTTTGTTGTAGATATTCTTGTGCGTGAAGTTTAAATTGGGTAAGAATGTTATTTCTAGGTCAGTTTGGATTTTTAGCTCAGCAGGCGAAAGAAGCATAAAGAAAATTACTGATCGTAAAGCAGCCGTCAAAATGAAAACGTCAGATCCCAAAACCGAGATCTTAAATCTTCCTTTCTTATATGAGCTTCATCCGAGGCTGATGCGGGACGTGCCTTTGGGTTTGGCTCACTCTGACTCGACACATGACATATGACATTAGAATTAGCGCACGACCCCCTGGCCGCATGCGGTTGCTTTTAGTGCTTATGTCAGAGTGGTGAGATGATCGACGATCGTCATGGACCTCAGTCGTCGACAAACATGTGCGCTATACCCGCTGATTAGATCCAACACTCGCTGCCAAGGCTCTCGATCTGGCCCTGTATTTTCTCACAAGAAGACTCTGAAAGAGAGCTGCACCAACCTCAGAAGTTTCCATGAGGCACTAACCATACTAATGCAATGTACATAAACTTTGTGTGTGTGTGTGTGTGTGTGTGTGTGTGTGTGTGTGTGTGTGTGTGTGTGTGTGTGTGTGTACTTTAAGTTTCCCATCATTCTCATCTCAACCATCAAAGACCCAAAGACCTGCAATAAAAGCCAGTTAACACAGCAAACACACCAAGGCATGACACCTTTAAATAAACCCAATTAACTCACCTTATAATTAACTCAACTAACTCAGCTTTTAATTAAAGATCCACCGCACACCACTGACCTCACACATCCTCAATTCAAGTACAAAAAACACTTGCAAGCATCTACAGCTCGGAAAGAAGACGCTGAGTCCTTCCTCCGTCTGATGAGTTCTATGAAAAAAATGAAAAATATGTGCCAGGCTCAGACTGAACATGTTCTTTTCATTAGTCAAGAATAGTCAAGATTTCAGTTTGATGGGTTATGGTGTTAGCATTTTAGCCTGACCTGTGGTTTTGCCCACTCAGCCATTCAACAATCTGATAGCCGATTTATAAGACTATAAATGTGAAATTTGGCACATTCTGATTTGAAAGAATGGTCTAGAATGCATTTGCTGTCCCGATTTTCCTTGTAATTCGCTCTCATGAGGTTTTCAGCTGACCCTCACTAACTCTGTTAGCTAATTCAGCACCCAAGTTCATCTGCTTTGCCAGTGACAAATTACAGAGAAGTGCTACAAGTGTTTATTTTGGATTTACTATGTTTATTTTTATTATCCTTTTTCAGAAGCAAATTGTTTTTTTTTGCGCACAGTAGAAGTATCTGGCTGCACTGGGCACTTGCCAGATTCTGCCATATTTTCCTTTCCTGACGCCCTGAGATGGGGATGAGTGAAGGGGTGTGTCTAGAAAAAGACTGACAGGAGGACTATGTAAACACTGACAAGCAATCTAGCCTGGACCTCAGTTTTCCAAGGTTTTTCAGTATAATTATTTTTTAAATCATGTTTATAAATTATTTGTACTAATTAGTTAATTTTTAAAAAATATTAAATTGACTATTAATTTTTTGTATTTAACTAATGGGCATACATGAGTTTTAATAAATCATGCATCTTTGCTACTGGAAACTTCATTTACATAAAGTCTAAACCTAAGTGTGTGTGTGTGTGTGTGTGTGAGTGAGTGAGTGTGTGAGTGAGTGAGTGAGTGAGTGAGAGAGAGAGAGAGGGAACACAAAGTTTTAGACTTAAAATGTCATTTTTCTCCTAAATTTTTTCCCATAAGACAGGCATCATGCCTCTTATTTTCTCTGTCTATTTCTCTCTCTTATACAATGGACAGAGCACTTATATCTGACAGACGAGGACTCAGAATGGCAGTTCCCAAGGCGAGGAGTGTCATGAGCCTGTATGCGGAGTGTGTGTGTGTGTGTGTGTGTGTGTGCGCGCGAGTATAAGTGACAGGCCAGTTTGTTCCACTCTCATCTCATTTCTTAGCGTGGCTCTTAGGGAGTAGTGCAAGACAGGGAGAGGCCGTCAAAGCCCACTGCAATCTGATCCCTCTGACACCAGTTTCTGTGAAAGTCAGTGCAATTTACTCCCAAGGCTCTTTTCTCAGAGCATAATCTTACTCGAAAGCACTGAAGACAAAAACAGGATAAAAGTTTTTACGAAGTAGTTCATCAAGTAGCAGCAGAAAAAAAAAATAGCCACTCTTTAAAACTAATTTCACATCATTTCTTTTTGGATCTTTCTAGAATGTAACAAATTATAAAACGAACATATACCTGATCCCACTTTTAGTATAAATCTGAATATTTGTAGCATTGAACAAACACAGATACAGATACAAATAGTGGCACTGTATGACAACACTGGAATACATCATTTTAGCTATTAGAAACAGTAATTAGTAATAATGTAAAGCCCCAAACTGAGCAGAAGAAAAAGCACTCCCGCTTCTAAAAAAGCTCTAACTTGGGTACATATATATATATATATTTTTGGAAATAAAAGCATGGCCATAAATCGAGACTTCAAACAATAACAAAACCATGTATATTCTGTGATTTTTCACACAATATTTCACCAAAAACTTTCACCTAAAGTTACAGTTAGCTACCTTTTTAACAGTGGATGATTCTTTATATTCCACTGTTTGCCATTTTTGAACATTTGGGAAGAAGATCTTTTCCTGCTAGTATAAATATGCAGTAATCATTGTGAAGTTATGGCCTACTCCTTGCCTATGAAATATTTTATGTGCTAGTGTGTGTGTTTGTGCTCAAACACCAATAAAAGATATAGCCATACAGAGAAATGGCCCAGCATGTCACCGGATCAGTCACTGACCTGCACGCTGAGCATCAATTGGCTCTGGCAGAGCAAACAGGAAATAGAGAAAGCAGTGGGGGAGGAGGTGTGTGTGCTTGTGTGTTTGTAGGTGGGTGGTACACAGCAGGGAGGTGAACATGGTTTGGCCAGCATGCCAAAAATGAAAGAAATCAATGGACTAATACTGCAAATGTGTGAAGTTTGCTCAAAAACTCCCACTTCATCGCTCTTGCTCTTCTGTCTTTCTGATCCTCTACAATGCCACTTCATTCTCTCTTCTCTCTTCACTCTCTCTTCTAACCATGATTTGTAGGTTCCTCTTATAGAACG
>JAKKZN010000020.1:3073859-3090507 GCA_033441825.1 Pangasius elongatus | reverse complement strand
TTGTACCTTCCCTCTAACTGTTCCCCCATGACCACCCCCTTCTGAGCACTGCCCCTATGTTCTGTGCCATCAGGGTCTCAGCCAATCATAGCCCAACTGATCTGAGTGTCCACTTGGAAAGGAAAATGGGGACACAGTGCAATGGACTTCTGATTAAGTAAAGGGAGATCGGACAAGTGTCTGAGGGAGTCTGATATACCACAGATTTCAACAACATCTTAGAAAAAGCAGTAAAATACGAGTCCTGCAAGTGGATGTCAAACAGAAAAGAAGTAAAAACAACTACCCTCTCTCCCTCCTTCTGCAAATAACTAATGAAACCCAATCTGTGCAAGCACCAGTGGAACACAGTCATTCATCACAGCCATATGAACGTGCTTTCACTTCAGCTCCAGCTCACAGTATGACTCCTTTAACAGCCACGCACTTACACACCGGACCTCCTGATCAACGCACAGCAGGAGCTGAGTCACAATGCAATAATCACCAGGCCCCATCATTTACCGGCACAACAACAATTCACCCCGAACGACATCAAAATGCAGGAAAAGCCTCCCATATTTGAAACAGGTTCCAGGGGGTACCTTTCCTGTTTAATAGTCTTTGCCCCGAACCAGTCTTGCAACATTATCGAAGGCTAAACACTAAATCTGCACACAATGCCAAAACAAGTACCCAACAATGCCAAGCAAGATCTTTTGAGTCTCTATTATTATTTCACTCCTAGTTGCAACTTTTGCTGACGTGGGTAGAGCGTCAAAGCAGGGGTGTGATATGCAAAATCTGACTGCA
Source organism: Pangasius elongatus (assembly GCA_033441825.1). Taxonomy (NCBI): domain Eukaryota; kingdom Metazoa; phylum Chordata; class Actinopteri; order Siluriformes; family Pangasiidae; genus Pangasius; species Pangasius elongatus. Next base: position 3,089,715 of record JAKKZN010000020.1, on the reverse strand, counting down.
CTACAGTATTTTTGAACCCACTTTGCTCTAAATATACATTTACATCATCACTGCTCAAGAACTCCTTTTCACACAAACGCAATACCAAACCAGTATTGTCCTGACCTCAGGCACAAACATCCTGTCCCATTTCTTACAATGCAATTTTACAATTCTATTGTTTCAGTTCGATATTAACAGGCTACCTTATTGAAATATATATATATTGAAATATATAACCTGGTTACAATCCACCAGTGCGAACTGTGAATACTTGTAATATTTTCCCTGGTCTTAAGATTTTGATCAGGAGTCAAAATCTTAAGACCAGGGAATAGCTGTGTTGATGATTTTTCTATAACAGCATGTCCTGAAGTGTTTTATTCCTCTTATACCACAGTAATGTACCAAAGATGACAAGTTTTCTTTATTAAAAACAACACGTCGTACCTTTTAGCCATTTTAAGTTACATCTGATATTGTGGAATGTCTGTGAAACATGTTAGTTTCTGTCAGTATTTTAATAAATACTATAAATGGTTACTCCCTTACTTTCTCATGAAGTTAAGCCAAAACAAAGGTGTCTTGTTCCCAAGAAACTTGTCCGTGGCAGAAAACTTAAGCTGTGGCACTGGAGACTCCTTACAAAATGTAAAATAAACACTCAACAAAACTAAACCACACTTGCTAAATTTGATAATAATCATAGAGACATAAGAAATAAACATTATGCCACATCTACACGCGCCAAAGCCACAATCTTGTGAGCTTGTTTTAATGTTTGCATTATTAACAGGAAAATAGGGCTTAGTGTCTGATTACAATTGTGCAGACATCTGAATTTGAGAAGCCTGCCACCACAACCACAAAAAATGTCAGTCCTCTCTGAGTACACTCATAGCAGCTGATTATTCTCTAAACTCCTGAACATGCTGATTGTGAGTGTGGGCCCATATGAGACTAATAAGTGACAATGGCCTTATTTAAGTGGTTAAGAAATATAGGCAGGAGACTGTTTCGTGCCAATCGCAGTAAAAATTCCACAGCTGTGTGCATGGCTGTGTTGCATGGTTATGTGTGGGCTGGATACCAGGCAACCTGCCTCAAACACCTACACAACGGTCATATGATATGAAATTGCCAATATTAGACACACATTGTGTTATGAACCATTGTGATACTTCACCCAAAGACAATTTTATGGCTAATTTTGATTCTCTCATTTCAGAGAGGCTAAGTAGTTTTTCCTCATTTTAATTTGTTCATTTGTCTTAAGCAATTCATCCTGGTCAGGGCTGTGGTGGATCACTGGGTGCAAGGCAGGAATACAACTTGGAGGGGACACCAGTCCAATGGAGTCCATGCACCCACATTCACACCTAGGGTCAGTTTAGAGTCAGCAACTCAACCAAAGGCATGTTTTTGGAAGGTGGGAGGAAACCAGAGAACCCAGAGGAAACCCACGTGTACACACGGAGAAGTAATTAGAGATCAAGGTGAAACCAGAGGCCCTGGAGCTTCGAGGCAGTGACGCTACACGCTGTACCACCGTGCCGCCCATGCTAGCGTTCATTCATGGTTTTCGGTTCATTCTGATTTCTGGTACACTAGCTTCAATTCATGATAGCATGATAGAGTAAACTATACCTTTAATTCTGCAGTATCATGTACTTTATTAGCTAAAGTAATAAAGTATTCCATAACTTGAATCACAGTGAATCTTTTGAACCTAAGCTTCAAGAAACTGAGCGTCCTGCACGTCCAATGGCACTAAAAAATAAGGGAGGAAAAGAAAGAAGAGACGACGACAGAAGAGGAGAAAAGGAAGCGTTCTCTCCACTCCTCCCACATACTTGCTATCTCATCCCTTCTTATGTCAGAGTTAATTGAAGTGATCCATCAATCCGACGTCTCTTAGTGAGAGGGAAAACAGGGACAGTAGAGAGAGAAAGGGGGGTGGTGGAGGGGATATCACTTAAATACTCCTAAAAGCTTCTTGACCCATCAATGTAATGAATTTACTTTGTCAAAGCAGAAGAATAATCTATCATCCACATAGCCTCTGATTGAGAGGGCGAGAAAGAGAAACCACTCTGCTCTGCTTTCCCTTTTCTCCTCGGGGATCTGAGATGAGAGACAGCAATGGAGTGAGATAGGATCCATATAAAAACACATTCGAAACCGGATAATGAAATCGGACACATTAAGCATGGCTAGGAAAAGTAATCAGCAAAGGGCCCTTTTGACATGAAAGAAGTTGTGTTTTGTTATTAACGGGGTTCGAAATCCATGTATCAAAAGCAATTTCCATGATGTCTTATATGAAAAATGTGAGTGATATAGTCAGACATACGGAGGGAGTCGGTGACGCTCCAAAATCATACGCTCAGCTGTTAAAGTCATTTCTTTCCACTTGTGGTTTCTGAGTCGGGCTTCAGGGACATCTTATACACATAATCGAATGCCATGAGACAGTTCCTGTTTTTTTCTACTTCATCCCAAACCTGTCAGTAATAACGCTGCTAGAAAGAAGACTCTGCTTCTTAAAGTTTTAGCCGAAAGCCATTGCTCATAATCCCTTCCCTAGCTGAACAGAAGCTGAGTAGCGTGCGGTTTTGGCTTGTGTGTGACACAGGGGCGTAATGCAATGCCATTATCTTTATCTATATCTGTTTATTCATCCAAATATCTGTATCTGGACTTAAACATGTCGTGGGGAGATAGTTACTAAGGATGAAAGAATGAACACTGAATGCATCAGGCAGCGACTCGCGTCCACGTCTTTAAACATGTTCTTTCTATGTCCCGTGAGCTTCAGATCTGATCCGCATGATCGATTTGCATGTCCTAATGTACAATTCTAATCTCAACCAGATGCTTTCTAAAAAAAAACCAGAATAATATGCCTTCTACTCATATCTGTATTTGTATCTGTTAAGAACACAATACGTATAATGTATTCGTATTCGGTTACATCCCGTCTGCGACAGCAGTGTGTCGTAAAGAGCACATGCTCACGCCTTCACCACTGCTGTGGCTAATATGTAGCTCACAGAGTACGGGCGTCCGTTTACAGCCTTTCAACAGGCCACAGTTTTCATTTTTCAGGGAGACAGAGTGTCTTAAACCACAACCTGAGTTCAGGCCAAGAGAGAAAGGACTACACACTGCACTACACACGTGCATGAATGCACACTTGTGCACACACAGGCAGCCACACACATGCACACACATCGCTCACAGCTTGGCAGGACCCTGTCTAATGGCAAAGCCTACAGAATCCACACTGTAATTGGCTGTGTGTGTGTGTGTGTGTGTGTGTGCCTGGCTTTTATTAGGGAGGAAGTTGCAACATGGAGCTCAAGCTGAAAACGTTCTTAAACAGTTGTAGAAAGTTCTGGTGCTGAAAGGTAGTGGGAGAGCAACACTCTTTCAAAAAATATTTCATCTAGCACCCTAAAAGTTCTTCGTTCTGGGAAAACCCCTTAAAGGTTGTATGGAGAACTCTTCAAAATATGGTTTCCCCATTAATGAGGGTTCATTAACTATCCAAGGAACCCTTGATAAAACTTTAAAAACCTTAAAAACTTAGTTTATGAGTTCTGCAAAAATGTAGCTCACTTACATTAAAGCTTGTCTTCAGTGAAATGTAGCTAGCTGCAGTGCAAGCTACTTTGCAAAATAATTTATTTCATTGACTGATGTTACTTCTTCTGATAATCACAAATATTAAACAAAAGAACATTTTGCACTGATGGAGAATCAGCCCTGCAGAAAATCTTCAACCTGGTTTCCCCAGACTACCAATGACGCTCATGCATTTGCATTCATTTTAGAGAAACCTAAAAATAAGAAATACTATACAGATGTAATTAAAGACCTTATACCACAGCGCTGTTATATTCTCGATTCTGATTGGTCGGAAGGTGTTGCTTAATTTACTTTTCATTTTTTAAATGAATTTTTCATTCATTTTCATTTTTTCCATTGTTTATAGCTGTTACAGCACAAGTGATAACAGGAACTTTGTTCACAGATGTTCCACAGCTGTAATTATAAACAGATGACATAAAAGGACACAATGTGTTGTTCCTTAATAAATGAACAAGTGATGGCATCAGCAGATTGCTGTGGTGTAAGAAGAGTGAACCGCCGGATGGTGAAGGGTAGTGTAGTGCCAGTTCGTATTGTTGATTGCTCACTGCCAAGATTGCAGAGAGAGGAATAGGGGAAACAAGACGGCAGAAAGAGAGACAAAGGAAAGAACAAACAGTCTAGAGATGGACGGGAAATGCTTTTCAAATACGAAACCAATGTAAACACTCATTTGTCAAACGCTCCACACGATGTGATGCCTTTTGGCCATGTTGATGACATTGGCGATGATGATGATGATGATGCTTCTGATCACGGCACAGGAAAATAAAGGGAAATGGAAAAAAAAGAAAATTGGATGATAAAAAGGAGAACAAGGCAAAACATTACAAACACACTTTCCGACAGATGTTTGCGATCTGTTTACCCTCGTGATGAAGATGCCACTCAGCGGAAAACTCCACGCTCTTTGCTCGTTACCAAAACACAGCCTCAACGGACTAATAAACACAACCTTGGCTAGTACACTACATGTATCTCACATTGGGAAAGATGATAGAAGCTTTCATATCTTATAACATGTCCAGAACTGGTTCAGTTACTTGGTTGTATGTTATCAATTCCCTCTTTTTTTTTCTGAAACTTTCCAAACCTTCTGATCAGAATATCTCCTGGGAGCGCAGGGCCGATCCCATCTTCGATCTGTCAATCACAGAGCCATGATAAACCTCCCTGTAGCTCCGAGCAGGCAAATCAGACAACATGGAGATCAAGGCTCTCACTTGAGCTGCCAATCAGGCTAAAATGGAAGTCAGGCTTACCCTATGGATGAAGAGTTTATTAGCTGAGTAGCTTTGGGTTTAAAAGGGAAGTGGTGCTTAAAAAAAGAGCAAGAGGTCACGACCTGGTTTCTCATGAATCTTGGAGTCTTTCGCGTCTGTTCTTGCTGCTTCTCTCTTCGCTCTTCTTTTCTTTCCGTATTTCAAATTGAACGCAGCGTTCTCTCTTTTTTATGTCTTTCAAAAGCATTGCGGTTACTTTAGACTTCACTGCACATATGGATCGGGGATTTCTGGAGAAATGCATGAAGTACTCGAATCCCTCCAGCTTAGTTTTAAACTTAAACCTCAAACTAAAGCCAAAGGTCATAATCACGATGCGAGAATCTTTAGGAAATCTCTGTGTGAGAAATCCTGTCCGGACAGCAAAGTCCACAGTGTTGATTCACCGTTAGAGAGGAACTGCGCCCTAAATGATAACAGACTTCAGAAATTCTTGCCCTACTTCTGTGATATGTTACTGGAAAGGACAAAAACCCCCTTTATACACAACCTCAACTTCCATTCTAAATGAACCAGAACAGTTACAGCGATCCCGTCTGTCCTCGGGTAAATATCAGCGAAAAGAAGACTGATAGTTTGCAGGCTGGACGTGTTGCCTCAGCAGACAAGAAGAATTCTTCTCCTCTTGCTCAAGCACTCTGTGGGTTTTTGGGGTATAAACATACAACAACACTCATTCCACTCATCAGCTCTGAAGCCTCTCCAGGCCCGATGATGAGAAACACATGGTTCCATTACAAAGCCTTTAAAGAGGCCAGAACAATGGAGGAGTCAATTAGATCATGCTATAAAATGCAGCAGGACGGTGGAGGTTCTGCAGGATGGTCATCCTATTCAGTGAGTCTCACGCTGAGTCTTTCTCCCCCATGTACACACCAGCGCCTGCTCTGGGAGATCTCTCTGTGTGATACCGTGGCACAATCAATCAGCCGTTATTACCTTTTATTGACAACACCAAGCTGAGCCCTGATAGTCCACACACGTATTGATTCCTACCACACAGATGCGATCAGGACCCAGAACTAGCTTTTCCCCCTTTGGGAGAATACAAGATTCAAGCTTATGAATATTTAATTTGGAGTATTAATATCACAAACTGAATATTTATGCAGGAAAGTGGAGCAGACAGATAAAATAAAGGAGAACTTATACTCATTGCAGGTCCAGCCAGGGTTGAAAAGGTGGGGATGATTCCAAGGAACGAAGTAACCCTAGGAAATAAATTGTCCTGGATAATGAAAAGTGGTCAGGGGTGCACGACCCTGGAAATTAACCTGTCAGGAGGCCCAGAATTCCTATTGGCGCCACTGGTCCAGCAGATAAAATTCTGATCTCAAATCAGACTACAGAGCTAATTTAGGTTTAATAAACTAGGCTTGGATATTAATGCTGATCTCGAATCAGAATGGTCCTACTAACCTACATTAACATGCTCATCAAAAGGTCCAATTTCCACCTGTGCAAGCTGTAATTACTTGTAATTACATTACAAGTCAGTGTTACTGAACCTAGAAAGTCTGGTGATGATTTCAGACAAGTTCAGTTTGGCCCAAGATTGATAAATGAGGCGTCTTGTCTAGAAGTGGACTTCTAATGTTAGCTAGTTATCTAGTGTGGTCCATGGTCCATGTTTTCTCCATTTGTGGCACCTCTTTAAACAAAGAGGTTCTTGAAGGTTTCTTTGGGTGCTTAATGGTTCTGTCTTTCTAAATGGCTGCTACTTGGTGAAAGACAAACCTTCTGTTGTGGGGTGTAGGGTTCTCCCTGAGGGACAAACCGAAGAACCATCAAGAGTACTAGATTTTAACTTTTTTTTCAAAGAGGCGAATATTTCATCCATTTGTAAAACTGCACAACCAACATAATTGCGTCTGTGATCTGACTGGTTGGTGTATTTAGTGAAATAAGAAATCACCAACCATCAGCTAATGAAATAGTCTTTTACTTCACTAAAATTAAAGCTCATTTAAACATAAAAAGTAAACAAACTCAGGTATCAAAAGTGCATCCAAGACCACCAGTATGAGAATTATGAAATAAAGGGAATTCATGTGCAACTTTCAGGTCAGAAACTCATACTAACAGTAATTCTGAGCGTGCATGAGAGCAGCATTAGTCACATCCTTTATCATGGGTAAAAGGAGGAGGAGGAAGAGAGAAAGTTGGAAAAACTGCGCTCCAGAGGACTGGCAACTCTTTTATGAAGTCTAACTGCTGGGAGGAAAGAGGCAATGCTCTCTCTGACAGCACCATGTAAACTTCACGAGGCCGGTGTCGGCTTGTCCGCCAGCTCCGCATCGCTGGGTTTTATTCCTAGAGGAAACAAGAGGAAGGAAGGAATCCTCCTCCTTTCCTCCATCACTTGTTCTCCCCTCTATTTTCCCTGCTTCTGTTATTCTCTCTTCCAGTCTCCCTGTCAGGAGACGCATTAAGCGGCAGCCACAAGGGACTCCATGGAATCCAATTCCACTCCAGCAGATGTCATATATATATTAGGGAGACAGCGAGGAAAAGAGAATAAGAGTATGAGAGAGAGAGAGAGAGAGAGAGAGAGAGAGAGAGAGAGTCACATCTGAGAAGAGAACAAAGCATCATCAGCTGTCTGGTCTGGAAAACAGACTTCAGTTCCTTTTGTTTTCCTGAAGTGTGTGCTGCATCTCGGCTCAGCACATCCCACGTGTCTCGCACGTGAACATGTGTATCTGCATGATGGAGCTTGGTTTAATAATTAAATCATAAACAGCAGCAGGAAAAGGTAGAAAGAAGCTATACTGCTGTAACACAATCCTGGTCTCCTTTTCACAGCTTCTAGAGAATGACTTGTGTCCCAGAAGCCCCCACGCTCTTCCTGGTCCAGGCCAAACAATAGAAAAGGCAATTAGCAGCTAATGCAGTCACTTCTTTATTAAAAGGCTATCCACCATTCTCTTTGTGCTACTGCGGTTTTTAGTAACTGGTCTGTCAAGGCGATGCTCTTGGCTCCGATTCAGGGGATAGAATTATTAGCTTTGGCAGCAGGACACAGAACTCACACAACCTTCTCTCTTTGGAACTTTTAAAGGAAAAAAAGCATGAAAAGTTCTGAATATCCAGTTAAAGTCACAGATAATCATGATATCAGATAATAATTTTTTTCCAAGGAAATTCAGCCCAGGAAATCAACTCCTGGAACTTTAGTCTGGGATTCAGTTCCTGGTACGTTTCCACTGTAGTGCTTCCATTGCCAAAACATCAAACCAGAGCTCTAGAAATGATATGTGACGTGTAGAACACCGGATTTGAAATGCTGAAACCCAAAACGCTACATTAAAAAATGGAGCTGGTTCAGAAAGCTAAGTTTTCCCTGCTTGCTCATTAATCCTATTTTATTGATCCCTCCCAAACATTTTTTTGGAAAGTTCAAAGTAGAAGTCGGCAGTTTGGAAAAGTCACTCAGAACAGCAGAAACAGAAACCCGCCAGCTCTTCAGCGATTTGCCAATAGTGAAACTTGAAGGAATCTCTTTCACTACTACTATGACTACTTCCTGTTTCACCTTTTATTCCTACTTCCTGTTTCACTTATTACCAATTCCTGCCCAGCTTATTTGATGGACAATGTATACGTCTCTGAGAACCGTCTACTCTTCTGAAAAGCCAAGAACGTTCCAGGAATTTTCATATGAAACACAAAGCAGATTTTAGGTTTTCATTGCAAAAAGGACGGTTTTTGTTTTCTTTTAAAGGAGCAGTTTGGAATTTTTACAGCCTTCTAGTTCCTGTGAATTGCAAACGAAAACAACTCTTCCTATTTCCACATCTCCTCTTTTGAAATTCCTTTTATGGAAAAAAAGGCAGAGCTACAAAAGTTTGCTTTGGCTGTGGAGAACCTAATTTCTTGCAAAACAAAGAATCTATCAAGATCCACTGCATGGCACTATTTCAAATCACAGCTTCATCACAATCACAGTTTAATAAGATATCTCTGGAATTCAGGTTGCTCCTAATAATGGACCAGGAATTCCAGAAGCAAGTTCAAGCGTCAGGTTTGGCTCACACTGACAGATGCTAATGAAGTCCATTACTGGAAAGAAATCAATAGGTGTTTCCCAAATGAAGACCTATTAATTTGTTCAAGTCAAACATCATTAAAGCATGCAAACAAAAAGAAAGCATTAAATCCTTTCTAATGTGGTCTCACATTTCATTCATTCACAGTTTTTCCTGGTCAGGATCGTTGTGGATCCAGAGCCAATCCCAGGAACACTGGATGTGAGGTGGGAATCCATCCTGGATGGGACTCCAGTCCATCAGAGGGCATCATGCGCACACACACACACACACACACACACACACACACACACACCCCTAGGGCAATTCGGTGTATTCAAGCCACCTACCAGCATGTGTTTGGAAGGTGGGAGGAAACTTAGAAGGAAACCCACATGGGAAAACATGGAGAACTCTGCACAGATAGTAACCTGACCTCAAAATCAAACCAACAACCCTGAAGCTGTGAGGTGGCAACACTACCTGCTGCAACACTATGGAAATTCATAATTATCTGCAAAAGACTTAAGTATTATGAATAGGCTACATTTAGGATTATGAAATCCAAACACATTTCTTTCTCTTGCTCAAGTTTAATGAAATTTCTCAAAGTCAGGTTCATTCTATCACTTTCTTTTACCTCTCTGCTCTTTCTTATCTCTCATCACTTCATATATTCCAGATGGCAGACAGTTCTGGGTCGGTTTTGGGCTGATTTTAGCAATATCAAGTGTATTGAGTGCTGAAAGTGTCTCAACTCTAAGCATTTAGGGATTCCTTAACATTTGGAATCTAGGCCAGAAATATCCCAACTGCAACCAACCGCATCTAATGTTTGTGCTGCGTTTTAATCTCAGGCCGATTACAAGTTCTGGTCCATATCATGTCTGAGATATGGTCTCATCAAGAGTAAGTTGTGGCTGTGTTCTGGAGACCAGATTCGGACGAGTTCATCAGCGTCATTCCATAGCGCTATGCGGGCAGATGACAGTGATAAGTGTGGATCGGCACATCGCTCATTTACTATCTGTCTACTCTCTTCTCCTTCTTCTAGCCTCTGTGCTCTAGTCTATTGTCCTCTTGTCTCCCCCTCTGTCCTGTCCTCAGAGAGTGATTAAGCGTGTGATTCAGGGTTAAAGGCCAGTTCAGAAAGTCTTGTGCTCCCAATGTGCCTCTGTGTCACCTCTCCCTGTATTCAGTCCTTGCTGCGTTAATGCATCCGGAAGCTTTTGTTTTCTAAAAAATAAATGCCATCGGTTCCCTTTTGGAAAAAAAGGGCAACAGATTAAAAATCTCATCACCATCCAGGCTACGGGCCCAGACAAAGAAAAAATAGGGCTGAAACACACACACACACACACACACACACAAAACATTTTACCGTCCACCATATCACCATCCCTGTTGTGTGTGAAGACACAGAAGCTCTTCTGCTCTCAGAAAAGCCATTAAGAAAAAGAGATTGATTTCTAAATTTATCCGGGGAGAGGCAAGGAAACAATTTTCATATTTGAATTTCAAAACAGCATTTTCCACTTCCTGTTCATTCTGCCTTTCCTTTCCTTTTTTTTTTCCACATTCTTCTCCACTTGCTGACCACAAATGATTTTTTTAATCAGCAGCAGAGCATCCAGAAGAAATGACTGAAACCGTAATTATACATGTTAATATATTTTTTAAAAAAAAAGAAGAAGAAAAAAAAAAAAGAAAATGCATCAGATGGGTCAAAGTTCTTTTTTTTTTGCATTTTTTGAAAGACTGTTCATTTTACAAAAATCAAAGAATAAGTAATAAATAATGCATAAACATGATATGATGCCATTACTTGTCTGTCATCTCATAAAGGTTATTCGAGAGGGAAAAAAATGCATATTAGCTTCTAAGGGAAAATTAGGTTCTTGTGCAAAATAGTTATTCAATATAACAATTCACATTATAATTCAAATTTATGTTTGAAAATCTTAGTCATGAAAAAAAATTTTATTAGTTGACCTGCATTCATGAAATGTTAAAAATGAAAAACATTATATTCCTCCAAAAGTGTTCAATTTGTAGTAATACTTTTTATATTTTAATTCTAAAATCATCCAAAGAAAAAAATTGTGCAGATTTAATTAGACAATGTCTAATTAACATTGTTAGACATTGTAAGTATTTCTGAAGTCTTAAGCCATATATTACGCATATTACACAAAATCTATAGTTATGTGACAAATTAAAGGAAAATAACAACATAACGCGTCTTAGTAAGGTGTCAAGCCAAGATAAGCCACCAGTACAGCTTCAGTGCATATTGGGATAGATTCAGAAAATAATAGGGCTGGTGGCTGTTTTTATTTATTGTTGTTTTTGTATTATTTTATGTGACCAAGGGGCCAAGGATGAAAGTATACAAGCGTTACCTTTAAAGCACTGAAAGACTTTCAGACCCTCAGTGGACGAACACACCGTGCTCCCCCGGGTCACCAGAGCAGATGAAGTCATTCGGAGAAGGGAAAGAGTGTGCACTTTACATGGGTTCTGTCTGAAATGTGCAAACCAGATGTGCCTCCAGAGGAGGGGGGGTGCAGGAAAAAAACGGCTGACAGGGAGAAAGACAGAGAGAGTGAGAAGAAAAAAGATGTATGGAGAGGAAAGCAATATTTCACCTTATTGCTTCAGCAACTTAAAGAACAAATCAACACAGCGCATTTATAAATGTTACCATCACACGGTGAGTTGGTGAATCGTCTGGGACCAGTACTGAGAATTGAGCTATCAGATCAGCACTTACAACTACATCTTTATACTTCATATAACACAACATGTGAATAAAGAGAGCTGATCAGGTTCATCCCAGAGAGCGGGAGTGAATACGGATGAGGGATCACGGCTACCGGTTTCACCTTCAGTCACCTTTACGGATTATGAGCCCAAGGTCAAATGTCTCTCATTCTCTCTACTTTTTTTTCCTCCTAGGTCCATGTCATAACCCGCATAACCCGCTTCTTCAGGACATTTATTCTTCATATCTCAATAGATATTCATACTCATAGAGGTTTCGGTTAGCAGCTGTAAATATGCTAAGTATATTTACAAATATATAGCCAAAAATATGTCTTTTCTAAGTCATTTGACAACATATCTGAGAGAAATGTTGATATTCCTGACAGTTCTGTCTCATTTTTACTGTCATTATGTCTTTACAAAGTCTAAATAAAAGACTACAGCTACAGTATGTGCTAGCCTCAGTTCTTAGCTAGCTACCGTGTTCTCTGTGTCAGTAATTCCTAGCAACAGTATTCTCGCCACATGACCTGGAATTCACAAAGTCATTTTTTTTATGTTTGAATGCAGAATTACTTTGAAATCTGAATATCCGTACCTGTTTAAAAAAACATATACTTTTCGCAACTCTGTAAATGAGTGCCTTTATATTCCATATTTAATTTACAACTTCTTTTGTGCAAGAACCCTGCATTTGACAAACACTTTATCCAGGAAAGAAGAGCATATTTCAAGTGTACAGCTGTTTAAGGAGCTGAAAAGGACATCAGCTAACAAACCAGAAGTGAATTTTAGGAAATGTAGAACTCAGGAGTGATAACAAGCAGTCCATCCAGTCATGAATACTTAAATGAACGCCAAAATGCACCCAAAAATAATGACACTTGAAGATATTTACTGGTGTGCCACCTCAGGCAAAAACAGTCCTAACTAGGTGCAGCATTTCTCCTAGAGCACAGGATCAAACGAGAGCAAAGTTAAAGACTATAAAATCAGTTCCCATGCGTGGCTAATTGTAGCCGAGAGGTGCCTTCTAAACTCAACAGACATATGTACTATGTGAGATCGCTGCTTGTTAAGCTGGAGCGGCACTAGATTATGCTTTGCACTGCGAAGGTTCAAATCTCGCAGATGCAAATAAAGTCATGCGGAGAGCTAAACAAAAACCAAGACTTCAAAGTAATGCGTCCGTAAATGGAGGTGTGTGTATGTGCAACAGGTCAGCCCCGAAATCCCTCTCCCCAGGCTCCCTTGGCCTCAACGCCAGCAATTATCCAGCTAATGCACACCACTTGTAACTGGGGCTCATGCGCACACACATTCACATACACGATATTAACATTTCTGACACACACTACATCACTTAGAATAATTGTTCAACATTCATCCACACACACACACACACACACACACACAGATATACTCATGTTCTCTGCTACTGTTGAGGTGTTGAAATTTCCAGACCACCAACCTTCCAAACATATAGGACATGATGTACAGCACTGTTCTGTGCTCGTCAGGAGGTCGGCGTTCACACCACATCAAAGCCCTGCTCGCTAACACGCTCAGGAGCGAGCAGAAGGCCGCAGAGGTGGTCTAATTGGATGTGACGTTTAATAAAGCGACTCCAATCCGCTTGGCATAAAACTCAGAGCCAAGGGTCTGATACCATCTGCACCCCGGGCCACAGAGCAAACAGTTACAGGCTTCATGAAGACAACGGGCTGTCTAACCTCTTAACTCCCTCGCTGCTGATAAAACAGGCTACAGTCCAAACAGGGAAGTGATGCAGTGTTAGACTGAAGAGCGTAACTTGGAATTTCTGACTTTCGATTAGGAAGAAAATGTCCCATCAACTTGGAATGTCTACTCTGAAATTTAGGAAAGTGTCCTCAACCCCAAGTTCAGCATATGACATCATATCAATATGGCCGCCCACACATTCACCAGTCAATAAATAAGATCATACCACAGTGCTGCTGAATTTTTCAACGGTTTATATTAATGCGCTCATTCTAAAATGTTGTCGTTTCTGTGGGAAATTTATTTATCGTTTCCAGAAGGAGTCTCAGTATCAGTCCCTTTGCAACACTCAGAGGTAAAACTGTTCGATCGAGGTTTCCGACACGGGAAAGTCCACAGGATAGAGGACGTTGTGGTTTCTTGTTAACGCACCACATTTTCTGTCTCATTAGCTTTAAGAGAGAGGGAAAAAAAGAAAGCTGGTGAGGGAACGTAAGTGATAACAGGAACTAACTTGTATTATGGACTTTCCACAACATTAAATGGAACTGTAAATGGATATGTACGTATAGGATGTTTATTTCTTTATTAAATAAAATGTTAGCATTGAAAAACTGACGTGATATGAAAGGAATAAAAACACTTCAGAACGTTTCAGGAAAATAATCAAATTCGGGGTAACTGTATCTCCGTCGCGGATTACTTTCCAGCACATTCCGAAGTGTTTTATTCCTACAATAATACATGCTTAAAAATATTGGCACCACCCTGCTGTTGTATTTGTGATCCCTTTTTTTTTTTTTTTTTTTTTTTTTAACCATTTGAAGTTACTAGCATCCAAACATGAAAATTTACCCGGTTCAAGTTCTTCTCTTTCTTTGCTGGTTTCTGCTAGTCTACTGCCGATCTGCTCTGCTCACATCTTTACACATCTTTTCCATATCTTTCTCACTACCCTTGCGGTACCCTTGCCCCAAATGTCATAACCGAAATGCAAAGAAAAAATTTGCGATAGAACAAAAAAATATATACCATGGCATGGCCATTAATGTGCTTGAAGGTCCCCAAAAGAATATCTGCAAAAGGAGTTACAATTTGTCTCCTAGAGAAACAGGACTGTTCTGAAATCAGTTGTAAAAGCATACTGCTCAGTTTTAGCCATGACCAGTTTCTCTTGATCTCAGTGCTAGCCAAACCTTCCATCTGAAAAGCAGTAAATCTGCATGGTTATAAGTCATCTCCTCATGTCACATGCAGAACAAACAATTTTCATTTCTATTTAAAACAAAAAAAATGTTTCTATAGACTTGAAGAATATGTATATCCCCATCGCTGCAAGCAGCTTTCTGGCCGTCTCTATCGGCACCATATGGGAGAAGCATTAGCATCGACACAAATCACACAATGCTCCACTGCGCCACTCTCTGACCTTGGATGCTCCTCAGATCGGGGATTTAACCACACTGAGGGTAAAGTAAGAGCCCTCTGGTGCCCCACTGGGGTTCCGCCCCTCATTCTAATTCCATTTTCTAAACATATTAGTGACAGAGTGGTTGGTTTTTCTGTTCATTACGGTTCCTATGTGCAACCTGGAATTCACACAGGACGGGGAAACTCTGCCAAGACAAAGTGAATTGGCTTGCAGCTCTTTTTATGCCAGAGTTGCGCTCTTAAACGCTCTTATGGGATATCTGCTTAAACGATGTTATTAAAACAAGCCACACTTTTTCACTCTGAGTCCATGCAGAGCGTTTTAAGCTTCCTGATCTGGGCCGAGTTTCCCAAAAGCACTGTTAAAGCTTGGTCGAGCAAGACTGACAGTGAAGACTCCCTCTCTAGCAGTTGAGATGATTTGAACTTTACAGTGCTTTTGGGAAACTTGGTCATCTCTTTAGGTTTTTTTTTTTTATAGCAATGCAATTACTGTAAATGTTTCAAAACACCCAATATATCCTATGCTCATCTCAAGGATCAGCAATGTAAACATTATTCAAATAAATACATAAAACTCGGTCATCTCTGGTGATTCTTCTAGCCGTTGTGATTGTGAATAAGAACTGAAGAGCAAATAAAATCACATTTTTTTGTAAAAAGTAAAATTTAATTACCACTCTCAAAATTGAATGGAATAAATAATTTTTTTTCCGATTTTATTTTTCATTAGTTTCCTTGTAGAAAAAGTTTTAATGTTTTTTTTTTTTTCCCCAATTTTCAATTCATTATTTTGGCTCAAACAGTCTAGAAAGGTTAAGTAAAAGTTGTGCGCTTTAGGCAAACATTATTTCTCATTTGTCATCCTCTGCCTTGACAGAGAACATAGCGAAACAACAGTGAATGTTTTCCTTATATAATGCTGCGTTCCATTCTACTCAGAACTTGGGAACAGACGAGCTCGGACTCAGG
>JAKKZN010000020.1:3051481-3064893 GCA_033441825.1 Pangasius elongatus | reverse complement strand
AGAAGAAGTGAAAAGAATGAGACTATGTAAGTCAGACTCTAAGAGAGTGTATGTCTGTGTGTCTTTGTCTCGTTGGACTCCGTAGACGTGTGTTTGCTTTCTGACCTCTCTCATTGGTTGCCAAGGCACTGAAAGTATGTGAATAGAGGCATCACCGTGGAAACAGGCTCAGGGACGAAACTTCTGTAAATGTCACTGCTGATTTTTTTCTTGGGCAGCTGTGCTGTAGCTCTAACACTTACAGACTTATAGACTGTAATCAGGGTTTCTTTAAGGTTTCAGTACAAAAAGAGCAACGTCACAGCGCCACCTGGTGATCATTAACCTCCTGAAGCTGGCCTTCTGGTCCAAAGTGCGGCATTATTTTGGGTTAATCTTAATCGTAGCTAATCTTTATCTGTGAGATCAAACACAAAAGGAAATGCAGTGCCCTTTAGAAAACATTCAGTTGGGGAATTCACTTTAGATGGCTCTTGATCTGCGAGTTCACAGCTGTTTTACTGTAACGTGACCCTCAGGTGCTCTGCAACACCTCCCCCGGAGGAAATGGACACGTGTGTGTGTGCGTGTGTGTGTGCGTGTGTGTGTGTGTGTGTGTGTGTGTGCACTCGCTCTGTGATCACAGGAAGTTGGAACGAATTCAGCTCTCCTATTAAGAGCTATTTCCTGCCCCCTGCTATCAGAGGCTGCTCCTTGAGCCATGACATGCTAAACATTCCAACACACACACACACACACACACACACACACACACACACACACACAATCCCACAGTGAAAGAGGCTCATCTTCTCCTGTCTGGGATGCCCACTTTACAGCATTCACAGCCAAACTGTAACACACACAATTATGGATTGAAGACTGATATAATGCCACACTTCTAAAACACACGCACACACGCACACGCGCACACACACACACACACACACACACACACACAAATACTATTCTGGCCATCAGCACTGAGCAGATCATTCTGACAGACTTCTAAAGGTGCTTAAAGATGTAGTTTGTCATTTTTTAAATGTGTTTCTAGACCAGTAATAATCATATAATTGCAGAGATATCACGGAAAATGTGATTTGTTATATTGCCCTGTAAATGACCTGCATAGTTTAATCATTTTAGGCTTCTGTTTGCATTTTTTTTCTGGCCTGGAAATTAGCTCCGCCCTCTCCTGGAGCAGCCATGCCTGGCTCTGCCTCTTTCCCCCTCCAAAATAGACAAGGGCTGGGAAGAAAGGGAAAGCTTTCCAATGATATTACTTTTTTATAATCTAAAAAAAATCATGTGCCACAAAATCCTGATTATAATGACTTATTGTGCGCTAAATAGCGTCGCCGCCTGAACTGTCAGGTATATCATTAATACTGTATATGTTCTAAATTCGCATAGGGTTATGTCATAATTACTATGTCACATTTTTCAATATTAATGTTCTTGGTCTCTAACGTATTCTATACGTTTAGAGCTGTTTTAATATGATACCATGTGACAGTTAAACAGTTAAAAATTTTAGCTCTAAGTAGTAGGAATCACAGAGGCCACGCCTCCTTCACTGAGACTGACAGGCACAGAGGCCACGCCCCCACTGAACTTACAGAAACAGAGGGGCAACTTTTCCCCGATACACGCAGTTTTAAATCATCACAACCACAATGTAAATATTGAAACCACTGAACTTGGAAGCATTCAGTGTGCAAACTAGACCAACTGCAAGTGCGACTTAGCGACTTAGCGTCAGTTTTGCTGTGTAATTTTCTCAAATTTCCGCAGGGGCCTCGCAGCACTTCTGTTACTGTAGCGCTTGATGTCTGGTCACGAACAGGTGGCTTTCAGAGAGAGAGACAGAGAGAGAGAGAGAGAGAGAGAGAGAGAGAGAGAGAGAATAATCAAAGAGTGTTTTTGAAGTAGTTTAGCCATTTTGATCCCCTCTCACCGACAGGCTGTTGTCTGAGTTATATCTGTGTGTCTCCAGGTGGCATGTACATGCATCAGTTCTTCTCAAACGTCTCTGAATGATTACCAAGCACTTTTCATTTCCAGGTAGAACATTTGCTGCTTCAGTCCTATTTACCTGCTGTATAGAATTTTTTCAATTAAATGTGTTAATGTGTATAGAATTGAGCTTAGCAGGCTATCTGCAGATTCTTATCTACTGAGGAGACAGCGTGAACATTTTTAAAAGTTCTCGGAAATAGGTAGCTGAGACTTCGATGCAATACTTCGGAGTTTGTACTAGATGACGTATTCAACAGACATTGTTATATCTTTATAGAAGTCTAGATTTAGATCGCTAGTAAGCAAGCCCGAGGTGACAAACTTTGAGTGACTCAACAGGGAACCCATATAACCCGTATATAACCCATAAATAATATATCACACATTACAGTACACAGGTGAAGAAGAGTAAAGACAAACAGTACTAAGCATGAGCAGATTGTGAATAAGAGTCCTGGGATGAACACAGAGTCTTTATGATTACAGCAGCAGCTGTTCTTGGGTACAGAGCTACACTATCTACAGCATCCAGGTGAAATTATCCACTCACGCAAGGGTGAGACTTGGGCGTAAACTGTCTTTGAGAAGTGCAAATCTTTAGGTCATCCATGTCAGACCATCCACTGTAGCAGAAAGTGAGTTGCTGGGGCGGTACCTTAATTGTCTGTACCTTTATGTATCATTCCCCAAGAAATGTGGACACAGTGCAAGCTTTAAAAATGCTCTACATGATACACACTAAAGCTACAAAAGGTGTATGTTTGAGCGTACCACTGCAGCGCCAAAGAATAGCACAGTTTAGTACTTCTTTTCTGAGAGTGTTCAACCTTATGTCACAATTTTATAAATAATCTAAACGTGTAGACTGCAACTACACGCACCTCAGTGTGACGAGAAGGCCAGACAGCGTTGTGTGTGTGTCAGTATCGAGGCGACGGGACAGAAAGCCTATCAGGATGTTAAGCAGCTGCAACCGCTTCTAACATTTCAGGGGTCATCTCAAACTCAGCCAACCTCTGACCTCTGGGATCAGGGGCTTTAAGAGAACGCGCCCGTTTCCCACACACTCCTCTGAGGGCTAATCAGTAACGTGTCACATCATCCGAGTGTGCTGGTGAGCTCCGAGTGCAGATAGCATCAGTCTGTCTCATACACAGCCATGTAAAGAAATTCCATCCCAAAGTGTGACAGTAAATGGAGGCAGTGTGTTAGAGGATGTGAGTGGAATTTTCCTCAAAGCATCGCAGATCATGTGAACCATTAGAGAGAGTGTTGGATGAGATGCTCTCTCTGCCATTTTAGTATCAGCTTAAAACTTTATTACATTCATCACAGACAACGTGGTGTAAAGATTTACAGATTTATTCAAATGGTGAACAATAGTATAAAAATTGCCTAACATTTTATCACAATTTTTTTTAAAAAAATATAGTTTAAAGGCATACTTTATAAATTTATAGTAATTGTTTAATAAATAAAATAAGCCATAAAATGCTGGTAGATTTTAAACAACTTTAAATAAAATGAATAAATGAACTTTAAATAAAATTTAAATGCTATATAAGTTTCAAATACAGACAAATCACAGGTTTAAATTGAAGTGTAAAATGTATAAATTAGACCACAAATATAAATGAAGGTATATTTAAAGCCATATATATGATATGTAAAGTTTAAATATCTTCAATAATGATTTTTAACTATTTTAAAATTTAATTTTAATGAATGTAATTATTGACCAGCAAAGTCATAAGAATTTTTACGAACATTTAAAATGAGGGTTGTATCTTTTTTTTTTTGGCTACAGAATAAGTGAATTTAAATAAATAAAAAATAAACAATTTAGCTATTTTTTAAATGATATTTTCACATATATAAACATAAAAAAATTCACCATTTTTAAAATTAATTTAAATATAATCCAGCATAATATTAGAATCTTATACAGGGTCAAATGAGCATTGTATTCTTTTGTTTATTAATTCACATAAAAATTTACACACATAAACAAATAAATAAAATGTTTGTTTATTTATTTATTTATTTAAAATTATGCACGAGACTGTGATGAGAAAGGTCAAGATTAAAGGTCGAGATGAAATAGCGTAAAATACAAAGTAAACCTTTAATTACTGCGATGTTTCTTTTCTCAGCGTCTCAGCGTGAGATCCACCTCCAGCTCAGCCTCACAGCAGGACTGGGCGGAACAGCTCGGTTTTACAACCAGGAATAATGTCAAACGCTACACATTCGCTCTAACGCCGGCCTTTTTTTGCAATCACGAGTGTATAATTACGTACCTCGAGAATCGAGGCTACTTATACACTGATAAAGTTCAGGCAGGAGCTAAAAACGTACGCTCATTAGAGACGCCTTCGTTCTCGGGATGCTCGAGACAAACTTGGACGAAGTCTGTGATTAGAAAACTCGGTTCTCTGCCCGTGACCTTTCAAGGTTTCCAGACTTTCTCTGAGTCAGGTTGGATTAAGCTATTTGGAGGTTAGGGGTGGGAACCACGTCACCGCACAATGGAGCGGGACTCGGAAAAAAAAGTGAAGCTATTTGTCCCTGGAATAGTTACACCCCCACTTTAAGCTGCCTTTGTTCCAGATGACATTTCAAAAGGAGGATTGGAGTCATTAAGGCCGGGGTTAGCCGACGTGGGAGGGAATTAAAGTAGATGAGCCTTTAAAAGATCACTGTAGTGCTTTATGTATGTATGTATATATGTCTGCGTTTGTCTGTGTGTGTGTGTGTGTGTGTGTGTGTGTGTATATTTATTTATTTAAATTTGATTTATATTTCAGGAATATGTTACATTTTCCCAGATGTGGAAAAAATCAATGTGTCCAACTGAACATGAATAACACTGTAACCATCCTTGATTAAGATGGATTTTCCATCTTTGACAGATTTCTTAAGGAAGAAATCTGAGATAGCAGATCCAAAAAGGAAAATTCATTCAAACGATGTGCGAGGAAAGTCAAGCACTCTCGAGACAACCTGGAGTTTAACAGCAAGTGCCTGGTTCGAAGGCAGACGGCTAAAGAGACGAGGAAAGACAACACTGGCACAAAATGAGACGGAAACAGATAAGAAGCAGCAAGACGTCGACATCCAGCCAGGGAAAGTTACCGCGGAGAAAAAGGTCAAGAGGGGAAATCTTAATGGACTTTAAACTTAAAGTATTAAAAGGCGTTTTTATCAAACGGTCATAAGTGAATGCTACGGAGAGGTAATGCAGTGCTCGTGTTCATGTGCATGCACAAAAAAAAAGCAAAAAAAACAACAACAATCGAGTGTGATCATGTCATCATGTCTGTGCGCATGTCAGAAATGGAAAATGCTACTATGTTACTGGACATAAAAATCTATTTATCTCACATGACACCAGTAACACACACACACACACACACACACTTCACTGAAGAAAAGGTGAAGTATGCAAATATGCTCAAATGCTCTCACACACACTGAGTACCTCCTGCAATCATTAGCCCAAGAGTTTTAGAGAAAGACAGAACACACACACACACACACACACACACACACACACACACACACTTATTTTTCACACACACATTAACTCCCCTCTCTCATTGTGTAAAATATGTTTTATTTGATTCATTATATCCTAGCGCAGTTATTGTTACCTTGACGTTTTCCTCTATCAGTACATCTCAATGTGCTGTTGTTTTTTCATTTGATACCTAGCAATAACATTTTTAAAAATGTATTTAAAGAAAAGTACATTATGCTTTTTATCCTTTTATATATACATTTAATGTTGTGTGATGTCCATGACACTAGAAAGAGTCTATTCTAGACAAAGTACATGTAAAATATAGCATGTTTTTTCTTTACATGTGGTCTGAGGTCAGTCTGTGGCTTTTCTCCTAAAGGCTGATGTGAAACCGATCTGATCTGAACGCTTCCCTTTCCACCTTGAGTGAGTTAGAAAGAGGGAAGAGTCGTCCGGCTCGCACGCACATCGATCCTGAGCAATTTGTTGCAATTGAATTAATCGGCCTGTTCTCGACAACAAAGCCGACTGTTGCCATGACTACCACAGCTGACAAACAACAGGTCATTAGGTCCAATCAGATGCACACACAGGCATGTAAACACACACACACACACACNCACTGACACTGAATCACAAAGGTTGATCCATGATTCATCGGTGAGGTTCGAAGCGAATCCATTCAGAGCGTCGCGTCAAAGGGCACCAATGAGACCAGACACTTGCTTTAGCTGAGAAGCTACAGGAGGTAGTGCTAATATACAGCCCAGATGCATGTGGATAGATGTCCTCGACCCTGCTCAGCATGGACATGCTAATCTAACAGATTGTAATGCAGCTCAGCTACTCGTATACATGTGTGAGAGAAAGTGCAAGCAGTGATCTGAATCTCTCAGAGAGACTGAGCATCAGGGTCCGTCTCCTCCTTCAGCCTGGGTGAAAGGAGCGCTCCATTCATATGCCACAGAGCTCTGAGAGAATGATGTAGCCGGGTTGCTGGTTAACAGGCTGCCTCTGTTATGCAGATCTGATCGGGTTAGCAGGAGGACACGTCAGTATCCACAGCTGCTTCTAGAAAGCTTGGAGTGAAGGTTTCTCCAGAGACAGGCTCCTAAATCTGACCTTCACCCTAACAGAACAGCCACCACACCACTCTGAGAGAGGCGGCCATTCTGGGTGCAGCAGTGTGATGAAATTTTAAAACCGAAGACCGTGTATCAATCAGCTCCGTGTGACAAAAATCACTCCTTTTTGGTGTACGAGTATGTATTTAAGCTGTATTATTCATAATAATAAATAATGTCATTTTGATAACTAGTTAAGCTAGTTGGTTGCTATAGTCTGAGGAGGTATATGGAGGTAATAAATGAGGAGATGAAGCTAGTGGGTGCGGGTGTTGAGGATGCAGAAGATAGGGATAGGTGGAGAGTGATGATTCGCTGTGGAGACCCCTGAAGGGAAAAGCCGAAAGAACAAGAAGAAGAAGAAGACAATGCAAGTCACCTTTGGGTGAAAGAGTTTAACTGTAAAGTGCTTCATTTAAAAATGAACATTTTAAAGCTTATCAGTTTTTAAAGAGATGGGTACGGGTATCGGCTGATGCTCAAGGTTTTAATATTGGCATCAGAAAAGAGAAAGAGAAAGTGGTATCATGCCATCTTTAATCTGTACAGTGGATGTAGTAGAAATGAAGTATAGTGCACGACGTTTCCAGAGAAACAGGACGTTTCAGACATCACCTGTGCAAGCATAGTGTATGTATATATAAAGTATATTCACTTTATATATGTGTTGAATTTGTATCGAGCAGAAGCTGAACATCGCAGACATCAACAAGATGCTGGGAATCTATGAAGATCATGTATTCCGTAAGCTGTGGACCCATGACGTAGAGTATCCTGAGAGATTTATCCACTCCTTCTACAGACTGAGAGTCAGTGTGGAACGCTGTGTGAGTAAACATTTTCTTCTCTAACATGACACAGCTACATAAGAGTACACTCGGAGAAGGGTTGAGGGTTCTGTGGTCTCAGTGAAGGAACTCTTAAAGGTTGAGTGTTTATCAATTAAAAAGCAGAACCTTTAAATGAGGCTAAGAATCCGTAAATATCCAAAGAACCCATGACAAACCCACTGTGTATGTAGTAATTATTGCATAAGTCATGTAATAAGAAGCAAGGAGAGCACACCTGAAGCTCTTCCTCATGTGTAATAACTCCTAATCACCAATACCATTTGCTGTGGTGGAGAGTGAGAACCTGTGTACATCCAGTAACAAGCTCCCTGTCATGGTCTCCGTTAGGAACTGTAGTCTAGATACCGAGCATACAGCTGAAACCTCACAGAAGTCTAAGAAGTCCAAGTTCTCAGGCCATGGTTCTGCATTAATCATGTACCAGTGAATGATGCTTATACATACACATGGGTTACTATGTTAAAAAGACCTTCATGTTTCTCCATCAGAAGGACCGTGGTCAAGCAGAACTCACTCGCTATGCAAGGAAGAAGATCAAGGGAATGGAAGAGGCTTTCAAAAAGGTATGAAGGCCCCACTGTAAAATCCAGTTTCTTCAAAGAGTAATGCTGTTTGCTAAAAATATAAGTCATGCTATTATTTGTGGTGTCAGGATTGTAAGCTGTGGTGAAGTACTGGTTATTGCGTGTAACCACTCATCAAATAATTGCTGATGCTCCATTTATTCTTTCGGTTACTCATTCCTCATTTTAACTCACATGCCGCAGTAGATACTGTGTTATAAGGACAGTCGTAATGGATGTAATGGATTGTCAAAAGGTCTGTCCGTTCATAAATAACCTCATACTTCTGTATTTTGCAGCTGCAATCGGAAGAGCTGTCAAAAGCGGCGGGGGACTTTGAGACAATACTCCGCTGGATCAGTCTTTACACTGACAAAAAGCTGTCACACAGCAAATGCCAGTAGTCTGAGGCTGTAAACTGTGACTGAGTCAGCATAGAAACAGATGTAGCGGTAGGGCTGGGCAATATGACTAAAATATCATATATATATATATATATACGCTTGTTCACAAACTGCCAGCGATACAGAAGTGTTGCATTAACAAAAACTGTTTGATGATACAATATTCAACGTCCAAAAATTATTTTAAAAAATCTGTAACGATTTTAACAATTTTAAGGATTAAGTACAGAATGCGAACACCACATCAGTCAATTTGTAATTAGAGTCATTAAAAATATTTTTTTAATTAATTAAAAAAAAAAAGGTATTATAATATCCAGGATATCTCAGAAAAGCATACTTTGATAAACATTATTTATCCCAATATGGATATTCTGTGGTCATATCGTCCAGCTCTAGGTAGAGGTTTATATTGTGAATACTGTAGCAACATGATCTCATGACTAAAGTGGTACGAAAAGGTAACAAAGTCAAGGTTAGGCACGGGGGCATGGCGCACGTTTGTGCCTTTTCTTGAGACGTTGTTTGATATGGAAAAATAATCCGGTCACATCACCCTTGCTTGCTTTCATACGAATGTCTCATGCAACCAGGTGGTAATATTACACCTATAGGCTCCTGTTCACTTTGCACACCTGGCTGTCAGGTGGCACCATGAGAATGACTTCACCTACCACTGAATGATGAGTCAAGCTGTGGGGGAACCTGATAGGACTTTAGGAACTCATGGCGACTTTTTATTAGGCCCTGTAACTTAATCCAGTGTCTTCGTGTTGACTGAATGTGTGGGGCAGACAAGATGCAGCTATTTACCTGTCTGATCCTGTTTTATTGTGACGTAAATATTTATTGTTTCTAAAATAACTTATTTTTTT
Organism: Pangasius elongatus; assembly: GCA_033441825.1. NCBI lineage: Eukaryota > Metazoa > Chordata > Actinopteri > Siluriformes > Pangasiidae > Pangasius > Pangasius elongatus. The sequence continues at coordinate 3,055,552 of JAKKZN010000020.1, read as the reverse complement.
CATAAATAATTTATTACATTAGGCTTTTTATTTATTATTTCTGGGTTTCGGCTAGTACTGTGAGTAGACGTTGCCTGAATATACAGGTGATGGTTAATATTTGTAAGGTTTGACTCATAGGAGTTTGTATTCTTTACCTCTGAAATAATAAATACCTCTGGATACTATAAATACATTAAATATGTTATAAATCTGTATTGCAGATTTGCACATTTTCCTATTTAAATAAAGACTGAAAAGAACTTTCAGGACTGTCTCCTCTCTCATGTTTAACACAGCACAGAAGAGGAAAAGCCAGAAATCAGGAATGGCTCCAATCATAGAGTTCCCGATGAGATGCCTTTATGCTTCTGTTATGTAGCAAAAAGACGCTCGTGTAAAACACCTTCTGTTTGGTGCTATTTTTTTAAATCCTGCTTTCATTGGACGACTTAAGCTCAAACGTTACATCAACATACTAGGAAAGTTCAAGGGACAATTTAAAAAATGAATGAGAAGATGGCAAGTGTTAGACCTGAAAATCTAATATATAGTTTTGGTCATAAGTTTACGTACAGTATGCCTTGCAGAATCTGCAAAATGTTAATAATTTGTTAAAAAACTGCGTTTTGTTTTTTATTTAGTACTGCCTGAATAAGCTATTTCACATAGCAGATGTTTACATATAGTCCACAAGACTGTTTTCAGTTACTTACTTCACTGTTCATTCATCTTGCATCTGGCACTACATAAATTATAATGTGATATTTTGCACCACTGTACCTACATACATGCATATGTGTGTGTGTGTGTGTGTGTGTGTGTGTGTGTATGTACATATTCATTGTATATACTCATTTTTATATTCCTGTTCACATTTTATCATATTCTCAACATGACTTCACCACTGTACACTGATTGTACATACATACATATATATATATATATCACATTTATCCCTATTTATAATACCTACTGCACTTCCTGTACACAAATCATCCATTTCCTTGTACATATCACCCTCATAACTATATATCCTTATTTGTAATTTATTGTAAATATGCCACTTATGCACTTCTGGTTAGATGCTAACTGCATTTCATCGGCTTAGTATATGTACTTTGAACAATGACAATAAAGTTGAATCTAATCTAATCTAATCTAAGAGACAATAATAACTGAATTTACACAAATGAACCAGTTCAAAAGTTTACATGTGCTTCTTAATACTATGTTGTTACCTGGATGATCAGTGACTGGTTTTATGTTTTGTGACAGTTGTTCATGAGTCTCTTGTTTGTCCTGAGAAGTTAAACTGCCCACTGTTCTTCAGAAAAATCCTCCAGGTCCTGCACACACTTTGCTTTTCCAGCATCTTCTGCATTTTTGATCCCTTTCCAACAGCAGCTATATGATGCTGAGATCCATATTTTCACACTGAGGACAACTGAGGGACTCGAACACAACTATTACAAAGGGTGCAAACGTTCACTGATGCTCAAGAAGGAAAACACGATACATTAAAAGGCGGGGGGATGAACGGAAGGCTTCATCCTCTTCAGAAGGCGGATGATAGGTGTAAATTGTTATTACTACACATACTGTGTGTTGTTCCAGTAAATTCAGTCATCATTGTGTCTTGTGGTCTAGATGTAAACATCTGTTACGTGAAATAGTTTATTCAGGGCAGTACTAAATAAAGAAATGCTATATTTATGAACACACTTTTTTTTATTATTAACATTTTGCAGATTCTGCAAGGTGTATGCAAACTTATGACCCCAACTGTAGAGCCAATATAAAGCATATCAGATACACATTTCTGTAATGTGTTAATATATTTTCCAAATTTGGACAGGCTGTAAAATGATCTTCTCCATTAGAGCAGTTCAGATGCTTTTACAATTTTCCTTTGTTCCTTATTTTTCCCTCTTATTCTCCCTATTTCTGATCTGTGCAGAATCTGTTAGTAACTGAAGATAAGTATAATCCCCAGCAGTAGGGGATCAGAGTTAAGGAGAAGGCTCTTCATTTAACTTCTGTGCATGAACAAAATAAACACTTTATTTAAAATGATGTTGATACATGAATTGGTTGCACTCATTGAAAAGCTTGATCCCAGATAACAGTACTCTCTCTTGTAGAAGTGAACTGGTAAACATCTTGATATACGGAAGGCACTTTCTAAATCCAGGGCTGCACTAATCATGCACTCATTTTCAGAGTTTTCAGCTTCAGCTGGTTAGTTAGCAGTTAAATGTTGGGGATACACATGTAGCACTGATAGACAAAATATAGGAAAAGAAGGTTCTTTAAATGTTGTTGCGGTAACAGTAAAATCAAAGCCGCCAGCAACACAAATGTCAATGTTTCAACATAATTTCATTCATTCATTCATTCATTCATTCATGCTAATTACCAAGACATGTAGAGAAAGAGCAACAGAGACAAGGTAGATGTGTGCATTGGGACAGAGATCCTGCGGGACCCATGGGACACAACAAAAGAGCTGCAGGAGCTATTTCACTTTCTGAATGATTGTGGGACAAAGAAAGGCCATGTTCATTAACATGACACTGCACAGCATGACGCATCATGACGCATGACTCATCGGGATCTGCTATACAGACTGGCTTAAATTGCAGATGTAATTACATTTTAAGCTCTGCATTTAACCCATCCAAGTGCACACACACAGTAGTGAACACACACATCCGTGAACACACACCCGGAGCAGTGGGCAGCCATTTTAGCTGCGGTGCCCGGGGAGCAGTTGGGGGATCGGTGCCTTNCCGGACCCGAGACTCGAACCCACGACCTTCAGGTTCACCTTCGGGGTACAAGTCCGACTCTCAGACCATTAGGCCACAACTGCCCCAAATTTTGACAGACAGACCCAAATAAGTTTGGCAGTAAATATTGTGTCCAGGTACAGACAATAGTAATACAAAAAATTAAAAGAAAATTCCTCCCACACACATTTCTAAGGCAGGGCAGCCAACTATAAAAAAGGTACTAAACTGTACCTTTTAAAGCATACACCTTTTGTACCTTTAGTATATGCAGTATCTTTTACCTAGAAAAGTGCATACAGTGAACCTTTAAAGCTTTGCTCTAAAAACTAATTACAGTCCAGTTAGGGACCTTAAGTCTTAAGGTGCACTCTAAATACCTTTACTTTGGCAAAATATTGCAAACCCTTATATGTCAGAGTCTGGTCTAGAGTCCAGTTTCTCAGTGCAGCCGCTACCTGTTTCTGACCATGAGTTTGTCTGCTGAATTGCATTTTTAATAAACAGCATTTACAACCGTCTGCCTCCACCGTATGACACCTCGAACCATCACCATCAATGTAACGCATTAGACACCATGTTCTGCCTCTGGAATCTTTTTAATCCCAGTGACTGGATATACTGATCATATGCAAGGGAACTGTATGTCAGAGCACACAAGATTATACAATGCACTCGGTTTCTGACAGTTTTCTTCTTCTTGAAGAAGAGCTCCACAGATTAAAAATAAATAAATAAATATAACGTGAAGACATTAGGCTTTGGATTTAACAAATTTAACATAGTTTACACTGCTGTGAAAAAGTACTCCGTCATCTGGGTTTCCCCTATTTCCTAACACAAAATATAAGACAAAGGAAACCTGAGTAAATATAAAACCCATTGCCCTTTAAATTTAATAGCTGGTTGGTGCCACCTTTAGCAAATGTTACTTAGACCAAATATGTTTGGCAATCTGGGAAAATCCGTCGCTGTGGTTGAATTCTGGAAAATAGCCAAAAATGATGGAAAAGAGTTTTTTGAGCAAAATTTGGATAAAATAGGATTTTTCCTACCAAAATGTCACTGAATGTTTTTATTTGCTCTATTTCATAACCTTGTCTTTGCTTTCTGCCTGTTAAGTAGCCAGTTTAACATACAGTCCAGTTCGGAAGTATTTGGACAATGACAGAGTTTTTGTGATTTTGCCTTTATACCCCACCACAATGGATTTGAAATAAAACAAGTGTAGACTTTCAGCTTTATTTTAAGAGGCTCCACAAAAATATGGCATTTACCATTTAGGAATTACAGCCATTTT
>JAKKZN010000020.1:2963976-2977577 GCA_033441825.1 Pangasius elongatus | reverse complement strand
GCTACTGGCTAGTGTTTCTCGATCAACAAGGAAAAGAGTAAAGTCATCCTTCCCACCCAGAGAACAAGGCCAATTAGGCCTTGTGACAGATGACAGATGGCTTGCCACATTGGGCAAAACTTGCAATTTCCCAACAAGACGACAAGCACATGAGATCTTGTGAGTTTTTGTGAATCCTTAAAACTGAAAATTCTATGTTGGAGAGGACGAGAGGGAGGCAGTGGAAGAAATGATGAAATGGAGGGAGAGAGAGAGAGAGAGAAGCAGTGAGCCAGAAAGAAAAATCATAAAAAAAATGCATCCCATCTTACTCTATCTAATCCCATAGTGACTCTTATATGACTCCAGTGGGATTGGAGAGTCTTGGCCAAGATGCTAAACCATAGCTCAAATATTCAGCTGTGGACTGTACACAATATTTTCAATTATGAACCCCATCCCTACATGCTTTATTTTATTTCACAGAGCCTTACAGCAAAAAACAGCATAACCTTCTTGCAGAAATGATGGGTTTTTTATAAATTTGTAAATATTTGTGCATCAACCTTACAGTACAGTACATTAGTGAAAAAATCGTCATTTTTGGCTTTTTTGCCAAAAAGGTACAAAGTAACAGTGGACTCTCGAGTAAACTTGTTGATATATTGCTGGGTGGCACAGGCATGAAACAAGTATTGGTGCCTCACTGCTCCTGGGTCACCTGTTCGATCCTGAGCTCTGTTTACTTTATATGCGTTTTTCTTGTTCACCTGTGTTAGCGTGGGTGTCCTCTGGGTTCTCTGGTTTCTTTCCACCTCCCAAACATTGGCTGGTAGGTGGATCGGCTACTCTAAATTGCCAGTAGATGGGAAGGTGTCTGTGAAAGCCGCCCTGTGATGGACCGGTGTCCCATCCATGGTGTACTCCTGCCTCACGACCAGTGTTCCTGGAATAGGCTCGGAAACCACCAATGCTTGCCTTATGAAATACAAGTATGGGCTGCTGGTAGACCTCAATTCTAATCCATTTCATATTTTCTATGATCATACGTTATAGGCTCAATAAACTGGATTTCGAAAACCGCTAATAAATGCTTTTGTGCTGATGAAGCAAGCACAGAAATGTGATGTCTTGCTTTGTCCAGCTGGCAGAGGGAAGAACTACAGTGAATTGATGCTGAAACTACAGCTGTGAGAATGAAGAAATTCAGTCTGGTGGCTTTCTTTCTCTCTGTACCTCCCTAAGGCATTGACATTATAGCCACAGATTGTCTGCTGTGAACATTTCTGTTGCCAAATAGAACAATGGTAGAAACATCAAAATCCCTGTAGCCGTATACCCACAATTCCCCACGTTCAGCTAAGGGATTGGACAAAAGTGCATTATTAATATCCTTTTGTTGTTTAGCTATTGGGGAGAAAGTAATACTATAGAAACAATTTTATACATGTATTCATTCTTAGGAGAAAAAAGGGGTTTTGAAACGGGTGTTCTGGTTGAACCTTTAAGGGTTCTTTCTGAGGAACAAACAAGTTTTCAGGGTGTTACATTTAACCTTTTCCCCCTCAAAACTGTAAGCCAAGGTTCATGTCCAAGTATGCTGGATGCAAAATAAGCAATATATAAAAATATAAGGTTAATTCTAGGACCCTTAAAGGTTTGTCTGCTTGTCCCTCTGGGGAGACCCTTATAGTAAGGCACATTTACCAGCAAGTGTGTGAGAGCTATTTCGAGCACGTCTGTGTGAACGCTAGATTTCAGAAGCAGCAGGGTCAGTTGGGTCCAAAGGTCAAAGGTTGGCTTAGTGTGAAAGTCTGCGGCCAGAGGTTTGGGGAAAGGCCAAAAAAAAAGTTTATTTGTGGAGCATCGGCAGTCCCTGAGCAGGAGCAATGAAAGCAAGTGGTAGTTGTGCAGTTGGTACACTCCACATAGAGCAGTTTATTTCATATGTGAATCTAGCTAATCTCGGACATCTAGTAGAATTGCAAAAACGCCGGTTTCGGACGGTTCGTGATCTCCACAGCTTGTGCTATACCTATAAACCTTCACCTCACATTTATTTCCGAATGATAATACAACAGCGCAATACTGTGTTCAATTAATTAACTATGATAGCTTTGAAAGGTTGAGAGAGCCAAGATGTTTCTGCTGAAAATTACTCTAGTATTTACACTGCCATCAGTTCCAATTCACTCGGAAGGTCCACTTGTACTGGAAGACAAGACTTACCACAAGTAAAATGTTAACTTACTCAAATGAGGGTACCTGATATCCTGAGACTCTGGATATATTAGAGCAAATTGAACTGCAATGTTTATTTTACTTAGATTTGACTCTCTGGGGGAAACCTTAAGGTTCCATGTAGAACATAACAGGATCCATAAATTAAAGGGAAACCCTAAAGATTTAGAGTAGAAGCCTACATCCAAAGAACCCTTGAGGAACCTTTTTTTTTCTTAAGAGCGTAACTGACATTATTCAGTTAGTCGACTAATCAAGAAAAGTACAACAACGGGGTCAAAGTAGAACTTTGTTCCTCAAGGGGCACCCTTAAAGATTCCATGTAGAAAAAAGTTGAATTGGTAACCATCCAGAGAACCTTTGAGGAATCCTTTTTTTTTCTTAGAGCATGACAAACACACAAGTCAAATTTTTTTATTAAATTACTGACATTAAAGTTCTTGGTGAAGAGTCTTCCGTCTTCGTTCAGACAGCCAGTCGTTTGAAGATGGTGAAGACGGTGACTCAGCTGTTCAGACAGCCGGGGGAAGTTCGTTCCACCACCTGGGTGTTTTGTCCAGAAAACCTTTTTTTTTCTAAGAGCATAACTATAAGATCATGCATTTAGTCAACTAGTCTTGGAAAGAAAACGTTTAAAAAGGTAATTATCAGCAACTTAAGCAAGAGCAAAATTCCACAATCAAGTAATGATGCTTTAATGACAGAAAAAAACTGCTACACAGCTGCCTTCTTATAAAACGACCCACCATTAGGAAGTGGTTTCTTTTTATATGCGCGGTACTATATAACTCGTGGTTAAATCACTGGTATAGTTTCTGATTTTTACTGTGAAGTTGCCCATTTCCATTGACTCTCTGTCCTCCAGTCCCCAGATTTACAGCTGACAGCAGCAGAATCTCTACTGACTCGGACTTGAGAGTTCAGACTTTATTTTAGTCTCTTTCATGAGACCACGCTCTTCCTTTGTAGTTTTGTATACTGAATGCTGCCTCACATCTCTTCTGCGTCTGCGGTTTCCTGCACCCATTCATCTGCACAAGCTTTTCAACAGCCACTAAAGACAAATACAGGCCGATACAGGATACATCTATATTTACGAAAGAAAAGTTGGTTTCTGCCTAAATTTGACATCAACACGTCATCTGTCAAACGAGCAAACAGGTCTCCATTGCACACAAAGCTGAATTTAGAGAGGTTTTCCCTCTGGTGCATGATATAAAGAATTTTAATCTTGTAGGCTGACTTCTGCTGTTGTGGATGGTGCCACTTGGATACCTTGAAGTTTTGCGCTTCCCAAAATCTAGCCAAGTCTTACACAGGGTTCAGTGGAAAATCTCATCTGGAGACTGTAGATTTGCACCCAAGCCTTGCTGCTGTAATCATAAAGACTTTCCTGTTCTCATCCCAGGACTCCTGTTTATCATATGTTTTAGATGGTGAGATTTCAGTGGTCTTTTAAGATTATTACTCGCCACACTGTGACAAGATGACCCAAATGAAACCGTAGCCGAATTCTGTAACGCAGCGTGCGATGATATGCATTCTGCATATCAGGGTAATGCGCTGAAGATCCTCTAATGAGCAGTTTATTTCTGAAACTTGTTTTGCTTATGTCATTAATGAGGTGAAACCTGGGCTCATGCAGAAACCCAGAAACAAGCCCACGCTACAATAGTAGCAACATTATGCCTAGACAAAACCACAAACTGGTGTTCTTTTAAATCCCACGTGTTTCGTTTACGTTTCGATTACCATATTCATAGCTGTCCCGTGAGGTTTGCGTAAACCTGTGCCTATTTTAAGACGCTTCCAGAACTTTATTGTTAACCTGCTTTGGTCTGAATGGCATTAAATCGGTGAGAAAGTCACATTACGCATTCTAAGTATGCAATTTTTGCCTTGGCCGTTCTACACCTGTGTAGTGTAGCGATTCATCATCTCACTATCCATCGTCACCCAGAAGAGGACTGATTCTGTTTTGAGTCTGGTTCCTCTCAAGGTTTCTTGCTGTCTCTTGCTGCTTTGTGGTGATGTCTATTGTTAAACGTGCTTTTACAAATAAAAATGAATTGAAGGAGCTAATTGTCTTTCTAAACAGGAGGGAGCAAAAGCCCTGACCTCAGCGGAAGCTCCAGATAATGATAAAAGACCAAAGGAAAGGAAATGTTGTCCTATTACATGTTCTTATCATGGGAATTATAAGGGGCTGAGGGGATCTCCTTAGGCAATATGACACAGGACAATAGGATGGTAATAGTCTCCCTTCTCCCTCCCTTCTGATACTAACCAGAGCAAAAGAACGAGGTAAAATTTCTTTTCAGGTTTTACAAAAAAAAAACAAAACAAAACAAAACTGCTGCAACCCAAGGTGTCTGGATCAGTTCTTGCAGCCAGGTTCAACCACCTCGCTCAGGTGTTTTGGTCAGCACTTGAGTGCGTTTGCTGTCTTCTCACCTGCCTAAACAAATTAGACAAAGGGAACAAACACACCAGGGTTCAATTCAAGCAGGCTAAATACTGCATATGTGAAAGCGCTTTGAGCGCACCTATTAAGTGCACTCCACACTCTTTTAATGTTTGTGCCAAATGCAAATGAATCAGACAGGATCGCTAAACTTCTAACCCAGAGGTGCCATTTGCCCTTCAGACACACACTCCTGAAGCGCTGTGATCTGGTTTGTGTCCCAAAATTATACCCTATCATTTTGTTATTCATAGGCTCAATTGGATGACCACAGCACAACAAAGAGGATGCAATGGTAGGCCATCTGTTTGAATTCTTTCTAAAGGGATATTTTGCTGCTCATATATTTCTGGATCACTCTGAAGTTTCAAAGCTTTCAATAAAGCAGACTTTTATTGGATTTCTTTAAAAAAAAAAAATTCACCCAGAAAAAGCTAAGCACTTTCGTCATGTCGGACAAAGGACGCAGGATTTCAGATCTGAACACGAGTTACAGACTGTCATGGTTACCTTGGGAATTAGTGGACTTTTCCCATTTGGTCGTTTCCTTGCCAAGTACTAATAGAAGAGTCGTGATCTCATGACCTCTCGTTTGCGGCAGATAAAGAGTCCAAGCTACTCGGGATTTGAGGAAGAGGATTCAAGATGCTTTTCTGATGTTACATCGTCAGAGAGTGTATTATGGTAATTTTTTAACATATTACCAATGTCATTGATTAACTGTGTAGCAGCATTGGTGCCGTCGGTGTTAGTAACTAATCTAAAAATCTTAACGTCTATTAAAGTTATAGGTTCCACTCAGTCATAGAACCACTGTTGCATATGTAACCTTCAGATTGTGACCTTGCAGTTGGGTTAATGCGAAATTCCCGACTGCTGCGCAGTTTGAACACAAACGCTTATAACTCGAGTTCCATGTTTTCGCATATTTTGCCACGAATGCCCCAGCTAATGGAAATCTGGGAAGTGATTCCATTTGTTTAATTTGATTCCAGCCATCATTTTCCAGAGTGACATCTGGAAGTGGATCAGTTTGGGCTCAGTTATTGGTTGTGGTGAGCCCTTGTGTTACAAAACCATATGAGTTTTGAATTTTGTACTCTCCTATTCTATGATATCCAACCACTAATGTGCAAATGGTTATTGTCTTAACATATCCCAGTCTCTAATTTGGATTAATTTCATGATTAGCCCGTGCTAGCATCACCTTTTCTTTGGGTCTGTTATACAAAACTCAGTTTAAACTATGCATGATTCTTTTTCCTTACAGTAGTGACTCACGAGTCACAAATGAGCAACAGATGAACAGATGAGACTTGACTGGTTTTGGGCTAAGAGCGTTAAGCTGGTGCAGAACCTGAGTAACCTAATTTCAGATGAAATCTTTTTCAGTACCATATTGAACAAATCTGAGTCTTTTGCTGTATTTGGGTACTCATCAGAAGACCGTACATACCAGACGGCAAACAAGTAAATACGACTTGATTCTGTTTGGATGCTTGTCTGAAGATGTGCTTGCAACGTAGAAAGGAAGGAAGTCGGTTTTTCTTTGCTATATTAAAAACAAACAGGAATGATTATGCTTCTTGCAGTTAGGTGGAAACCAAAACTAGAGCACGTCATCTATGTTTAAACGTCACTTTTATCGTTATGTATAGCAGCTGAATGATTCCAGTGGATCAAACTGAGCACTTGAAATATACAACAGCAGAAGTGATCAGTGTATGAAAAACTGGCTGCACTTTAACAAGGTTAGGGAAGAGTTTTCACTTACGTTCACAGATTTATTTATTTATTTATTTATTTATTTCAAATTTCATTTACCCTCTTGGTCTACTTAATGAAGACAACATGGCTTGTTAAAAAAAAAAAAAAAAACTGACGCCAGATTATTAATGATGACTGCGTTTAGTCTCGTCAAGTTCAAAATAAATATCTCATCAGTTCAGAGTCTGTGACACTAGTCAAAGTGTTGATGTGAAGCACCAGTGCATAACAAAACATAACCACTTCTAATTGTCTTATTTATAGCCATAAACTAATCTCGAATTGTTAAGCATTAAAAGGTAACTGGCCTTTGCTCACGGTAACGGTAGTTTCTTATCCAGAAAAACAACAACAACAAAAAAGAATTCTCTCTCTGTCAGCTTTTCAGAAACATTTCTGCTAAAAAAAATAACTGGAAGTCCTAAGTCGAAGCCCTAAATGATGCATATCGGCAAGTTCACATCTCATGAACTCTGATTGGCAAGTTCACATCTCATGAATTTTCTTAAATTGCACTCTGTTCAAAAATCACAATCTTGCATCTTTAGATCTCACACGATTGCATTTGATGGCATAGCTCGTAGGTCAGTTTCTCCAGGGGAAGGAGCGCTACAGCTTGATCAGATGTCAGCATGGGGAGAATAGCGCAATAAATTAGGATTAACCTTTTTTTGTCAAAAAGAAGAAAAAAATAAAAACAGAAACTTGTTCTCTGTACCTAAAATATGTTCTACACCCATACTGAGAAGATACAAGGCAGGGGATTTCTGAAAATGTATGAGTTTTCTATTTCTAATTACTGATTATTGTTTTTGTGAAATTTCCAAGTAGGACATTTGGTATTTTCCAGGTCACTGTTTGTTTTCCCTTTCAAATCTGAATTCCAAATCATTCTTTCAGGTTTGCGCCAAATATGGTTGCCAGAGTGCTTTCTTTAAGTAGAGGAAGATTTAATTTAACGCTGTCTTGGTTTTTGTCCACATTCATCTGCAGTGTGGAGTCACAGCCTCCCTCTGAGGTACATGTTTTACATTTCCTATTTAAAATGAAAACCTTCATCCCTATTAATTCGGCCCGACGCCACGGTTGGTCGATTGGGTCTGGACAGAGAAAATAAGTCGTGCATGTGACTACGAGACCTCAGACATTGCAGAACTGATGTTTTTTTGCACTACTTCACTTACCGAGTTCCCAAGGATCCATCTGCATACGGATAAAAGCAGACGGTCTGTGTGTCCTGAAAGTAGCCAGTAATACATGTGTTCTTACCTATAACCAAGGTTAGGGCTGTGGACAAATTAGAACCATACTTGCTTAAAAATGGCCTAACATTTGGCTTGTCCATAGGAAAAAAAAAATCTCACCAAAACCTTTAACAAAATTGCAAAATAATGATAGAGTTTGGAGGACATCCAAGAGGAAGTATGACTTTCAGAGTGAGAGTAGGTCGTGTTTAGAGAAAGCCACGCTGGCCAGAGGGGATCTTGCTGGAGCAGTTGTTTAACAGGCGTACCATTTTTAAAAGAATAGATACAGCTGTGTGTCCTGTTTTACATTTCAGAGGATTTTCACAAACATGGTTTAAAAATCCAGCCATTAAGACTTGACACAGTTTCCAAAAACAGTGTGCTAAACTCTGCCATTGCTTGTCATTGAGTTGAGACCCTCAAGGGTGCCTCTTCAATGCTTTAATGATGTAACTTGATAACGCACCACTTGATGAAAGGTGAGTGTGGTGTACCTGTCGAACATATTTAACGTACATAATTAGAAGGGTTATGGTTGTACTCGGACACTGGGCTGTGTATTCAGAATGAAGTTTCCTGTACAAAGTGAGGATTTAATAGAGAAATTGTGCAGCTCAATATTCAGACCTCAGAAGTGACTAAAGACTTGAGTGTCACATATGAGGTAGAGTTTTGAGGCACGTCTCAGTTACGCAGCATTCTGACCTTTCAACTTAGATTATTTTATTTACTCAAGAAATCGAAACAGCAGGCAAAAATTGTGATCAATAGGCTACATCCTGTGCACACATTACAATTTCTTGACCTTGATTTAGTATCTTGTGGCTACATCAAGTAAAAAAAAAAAAAAGTTATGAACAAATAAAATGCAAATGAATAGGATGTGCATCAAGTGGTATTTTATAAGTATTATTTTATAATAATGATGATGATGATGATGATGGAAGCCATCATCATGTAACCTGACTCCTCAAAACTTCAAGTTTTGAATTGAAGTAGCCTGAACTGTAAGTTTTCTAGATACACTACTTTCACTGTGGAACTGTGTGGAATATACATTAAAGGACATTAGATGCAGCCTTGATGGTCTCCTTCCAGAAGCAAGTAATGGTATGGTCAGTATTTGTAATGTAATGTGATGAAGTATTTCATTTGTTGTATTTGGCGAGTAAAAGATTTGATATTGCTTTATTCTTTTTGTTCTTTTTGTTACATGACCTCCTTGACTTTCTCTCTCCCTCCCTCCTTCCTTCCTTCCGACCTTCTGCGTGAACTTAATCTTATGTTCATCTTTCCTTCTTTCCCCTCCATTTCTCCCACTATCTGCTTGGCTTTCGCCTCGTTCTCGTACATGCTGTAAGTGGAAGGATGTAGCGATTACCTCCTGTTCGGTCACTTTGTTTATGGGAGAGTCAGGAATGGCTCAGATACGGACACAGTGTCTAGTCCCTGTGGTCATCGCACCGGCACCCTCCCATCCTGCCCAATGAATGAAAATCAGATTACTCCCTTCAAAAGCAGTGCCGATGATCATACTCTGCTCCATAACCGGTAGCCTAGCAAATAAACTCCATATTCAGGAGCATTATACTCACTTATTCAGTTCTACCTCCTTACTTTTTCTGAGTCTTTTTTTTTCCCCCTGTTTATTTTGACTCTGAGCGCAGGTCACGGAGTGGAAGTGAAATTGGAGCATTGGACACGATTCCAGATGTGGTGTGGAGCATTTGAGGAAGCACTGCTGCTTGTTTGTGATTAGAAAGACCCACACACACCTTTTCCCATCCTTCTCACGGTTAAGACATGCTCCTGATGCGTTCAGGCTCGCCTGAGCATGGAAAATTCGTATTTTTATTGGGAAGAGATTAATGTACTGCGTGCAATAATGGAGAAATCGTTACTGCTAGTTTCCTCATTGAGTTCCTATTTCACCAGCGTGAATACATGTGTTTATCTAGAAAAAGCAAACAGCCAGATTGTATACAGAAGAAATGTGATGGATCATTACACAGCTATAACCCAGGTTAGAACCCTGTCCAAATCAGAACCACATTTAATGAAAAAGTGATCTTACGGTTGGAATGAGTGCAGGAATGTTTGTCAGAACTTTGAAAGTTGGAAGTTGATGACAAGGTTCGGAGAAGTATGAGGAACCATGTGAATGTTGATTTGACTTCCTTATTTAATAGATTTTTGAGAATCTTTTGGGAAGAGGCTTGGTCTAACAGGTGCTTGCGTCCGCTTACACCGTCAATCAGTGTGATCCATGCTTGTGTAGAGAATTCTGATGTTGCCCATCTTTGGTCTCATTAGCACTGAATTGGCCACTGGTCTCAACTCAGGACCAGAAAATTGCAACTTTGAAATTGGGCTGAAAACCACGTGGTGTAAAGTTGGCGTTACTCAAGGTGTTCTTGCTTCAGGGTCTTGGCTTAAAGTGGAAGAATATGCTACCTTCTATCCGAATGGCCCCAGTTTCTCCATTCCTTCCAGAAAAGATCATATCTAGAATAACACTTCATTGATTTTTCTCTGTACACTCTTTAAAAACAGGGTTCTTTGAATCGATAAGAGATGAAGCTTTCTTGCTAAAAGGGTCCTACTTGGAACCTTGACACAGTTCTGCATAAGACTTTTCTCCTAGAGGAGCAAATCTCGAAAAAGAACTTCATGACTCTCAGAAAGAATAAGGCATAAAAATGAAGTAACTGCTTATTTAAAAAATACCTGGTCTTGTCCACCATCTTATTCTAGGGTTTGTGTACTTCTTCTTTTTTTTTTTTTTTTCCACTGCAAGCAAATGTTAGCACCTTGGCAATAACATTATCATTTCCACCGGCGTTAGGATTGTGACTTTCACTTTTAACAGTTCCAAGAAAGGAGTGAATCAAAGAACTCATAATGGTACAAGAGTTAACCTTTATATTGCTACTTTTGTATTAAACCTCTTTGAATTTGTTTCAGTCTTGTTAAAGTCTTTCAGGTTAAGAATTCCTGCTAAAAGACATCGTTGCTCCTGCAGCTGTATACACATTTTGTAAGATGCTTTGGCTAAGAGCATCTTCCAAATGGCTGAATATAAACACCAAGTAACCACAAGATCATTGGTTTCATGCCATTAGACATCATCCTCTTACTGGTGTTCCAGAGAAACAGATTTTCAGTAAGTAAAGATGCCTTCAAGCCATCAAACTGCTTGCTTATATAAGCTACTAGATGATAACTCTAGTGGTCAATGACTTTATCCAAAGTTACTTGCAGGATGTGCAAAATACAATTCACACGGCTGGATCGAGCAGCTGCGGAGTAGGGATCTTGCTCAAGGGCATGAGATCTGAACTATCGCAACTATCCACTCCAAAAACCAAGTTATTAGCACGGAACCTTATCCACTAAGCTACTGCGGCCCACCCTAGAGATGCATAAACGTAATGATCCTATCTTATCATTTCAGTCACTGTAAATGTAAATTGTAGTGTCGCAGTCGCATGATTTTTCTCTTGCGGTACCCATACTGCTAATTAACCTGGCAAAACACATTGTGCAGAAGCTGAGCGGATCTCAGACTGTTTCATCCTGAGGAGAAAATCTCTGTCGATGTCGAGATCAGATGACTTTCGCTAATGTTAGCGATATGTACTGCTGATACACTTTCCAGCTAGCTAACATAGCTATAGCTATGAGGCAGCATGACATGGCATAGTTATGAGGCATAATGACATGGCATCGGTGGGTAAAGCTGAGGAAGGTGGGGGTTTAAGTTACCAAGCTGCCAGTATTAGGTGCTCGAGCAAGGCCCATGACCGTGTCTGCTCCAGGGGGGCCATCATGGCTGACCCTGTGCTCTGACCCCAGCTTACTTGGGTATGCGAAGAAGAAAAATTTTACTGTAACGTATATGTGATGACTAAAGTCTTTCTGATTGAAGATGATAGTGAGGTATAACAGGGCAGTTGATTATCAATATACAGGAAAATGGAGCTTCTTAATAAAGCGTAGACACAGTAAGGTTGATGCACTCAGTCCCACAAAATGGCAGCAGTTCTACAGTGTTAAATCAGGTGAAATGGGAGGATATTCAGTGAATAACGTTTTGGTGAAAATGCCCTTCTGATTTTGTGAATTCCACTTCACAAGCTGTTTATTTGAATAAGGGCACTGAGTAAACCTTTGCTGGCATTCCCATAACCAAAGTGAATAAGACCTTTTCACCAAGTTCCAGACAAATCACATGTTTTAAATCATCCACTTCTATTCCACAAATGCTGCGCTGTCAAGATCAGGTATCGAGTTTCCTTTGGTCATCCATATGCAAGTAAAGAATGAGCTCCATGTCCTTATCTCAAGCCACAGAAACCATTTGAAAGAACAACTTCTTTCACAAGTCCAGCAACCATCAACGGTGTGGGTTGCAATTTGCAGCGGAAGGCCAACATGCTTACAAGAACCGACACAAAACAGGTTGCGGTGATGTGTTGCTCTGCTTATGTCTCGTGAGCTGCTTATCCACTGATAAACCAGCAGCTAGAATAAGTCCTGAGGGTGTTCACTTTGTCTGGCCTCTCTCTGTCTGTGGAAAAAAATAAGGATTTTCTGTTGGAAGAGACAGAACAGAGCTCTAAAATGACCCTTCCCACTGATCTTCAACCATTTCCTCCTTCCAATCATCTTGACCTTTTACTCTGATAAGAAAACTCGGCTTTAAGCCAACATCCTGTAGTAAGCCAACTACACCTTCTACCAGTAATAGTCTAAAGCATTATGGCAACACGCCATGTGACTAATATGTGCGGTACATACCGGAAGTTGGTAGAACATCTTATTACGCTTCAATTATTTCAGAAGAACAGTGATTCAGCAGTTACAGTACATCATATACGGTCGTAGAAATGCATTACTAATTCAGCTGATGACTTTGGCCAACGTTTCAGCCATTATTACTAGGAGCTGTTGTGTTCTGTCCTCGGGTCATGCATAACGTGTTCGAGTCTAGTTACCGTTTAAAAAGGTTTCACTGGTTGTTGAACCTTCTTGTCTGCCGAGCAAATGCAAATTGAAAACCACAAGCTCAGACATAGGCTTTGTCCACCCCTGCGGTTAAACTGACTGAAAGATGAATGAAATCTTTGTCCAGTAGAAAGAAGTGGATAAAGTACTTAATAATTAATGGATAAATGGAATATATGGAAGAATAGTCACGTTTCGTTTACTTCAGAATGGACTCTGTCCATCATGGCTGCTGTCAAACAGCATTGTGAGGAAACTAAGTTTGTTACAGAATTTAAATTTTTTCAATTTCTGTGACGTTCTTCAAAATCCGATGGGACACCTTTGACTTTGTTCCAGATTACCTGTTACAGTTCAGTTCACAAATGGAATGAAATGATTCCTGTGTGTTTGTGGGAGAATCCAGCCAGTTTGAAATTAGATCCACGAAGTGTGTATGCGTGTCTACATACCACTGGATCTGGTAAGTGCGATATGATACCATTTTACATTGAGGTCATTTAAAATAGTTTTATATTATGTCTGATAATGAGTGTATTGGGTGGTGCAGCAGTTGGAGCAAACCTCTACCTAAAAAGGCAATCTCGTTATTTTCATCATTGTGGCCTTGCCAAAAACAACTTATTACAAATATAACAAAAACAGAATTTTTTTTCCCATCTGACACTCAGCTAATGAGGTCTTAGAGCTATTGATAGTTACTTCAAGCCTCTGGAAAAACACGTGTATATTAGCAGCCAGCAAGTCCTACACAAAAACACACATGTACACACCATAAACCAGCATACACCAAAAAACAGGCAGCCAAAACACACTCAAACACTCATTTGAACATCTCTCCTTTGGAACTTACATTCTTCGAGTTCTGGATATGAGACAGTTGCTGTTGTGAAGCT
>JAKKZN010000020.1:2931700-2942971 GCA_033441825.1 Pangasius elongatus | reverse complement strand
AGATAGTGACATTGTGTTACACCTTTACTCTACATATTTATTGGATAAAAATTTGTTTTCAAAGAAATTGCTGGAATATTCCTGTAATTCCTTTTATAATTGTGATTATAGCATTTTGCATTTGTGCATCATTATATCTTTCTGTTTTCCGTCTGTCTTTGAATTAATCACATCACACGAGGACTGAAATGTGGCTGAACGAACAGTGAGGCATTGTAGGTAAATCGAAATGGCTCCTGAATAACAATCCCAAACCCCCCCGCTAACTGCCTTGCTGAAGCTACGCGAATCAGAATTACGGGAGGTTGAATCTTGATTAAAAAGTATTATGAACTGCCTAATGATGAGGGGAAGTTAATTACCACATTATGCCTTGATTTTCATCATGTAGAGGTTTAAGTAAACAAATCCAACAAAAAAAAAAAAAACATTATACATTGAATACAGATATGGATGCGAATAACAAATGTAGCTGCCTCCAAAGTATTATGAAAGCAACCTCAGATAGCCCTGTACTCCTTTTCTCCAGTCTTCATCTTGTTAGGTTCTTTATATCAGAAAACAGAACGCACTCGGCTATTGAGCAGCTAACCCTGTAGAAAGAGAGGCACCTCACTGGATTTTTAATAGCTTGCTACTCTGTGGTGAGATTATTCAATCTTTCCTCTCCTTAAAGCAGGGTGGAGATATCCTGCTGTAACTACCAGCCACTTGGTACTCTCAGAATTCAGTTTTTTAATCAAATGATCGTTCTTGCTTCTCTGCTGCTTTCCCCTCTGTTTGCATAATGGCCTGCTGACATTTAACGCGTGCAACTTGCATTGTACAGACTGTAGACTTAACTCATAAAATTAAGACAAAAGTGAAGATTGTGTATATATATTTTATTCTCACATTATCATATTTTAACTTCATGTTCCCTTCATTCTCGTAAAATGATCACCTCTGAATGTACACGTACTGCAAACTGTCAAAAATATACAAATGAATGCAGACTTGTGCTATACTCTGGTCAAATGTGTAAAAATCATTGGCACCGAGGGAGAGAAAGAATGAAATAAAGAAGAAAGACACTGAAAGTGTAAAGACATGCACAGCATACATGTGAGCACCTGGTGAGGAGAGATGCTCGGTGCATGGGTGTGGTCTCTGAAACCGAAAAATACTATAATCAGACAGTAGTTCAAAAGACTGCCCTTTATAAAATAAAAACCATCAAGAATGGTACTATTAGGCACATAATCATTTTCTTTATACATAGTCGTCAATCTCTGATAGATGTAGAACTGTTTGTGAAATTGTAGGAAAAGAAAAAAAAAAAAAAAGAAACAGCCAACAATTCCTGGAACGTACAGCAAAAACCATTCTTCCGCTGTTTGTTACAAGTTGTCAAGTAATCTGTCTAGGAAAACACAGGAATGTCAAATTCATAGCATAGTATACAGGGTCCTCAGATGAGGGCTTCTATGGAGCGAGGGCATGTTTGCTGTTCTGCACCAGTCTATCAGATGCTGAGATCTTTGGAGCTCTCTTTGTAGACCTTCCTCCTGGGCTCGGGGAGTGGGTTGTTGACTTTGCCATAATTGGACTTGAGTTTGCTGTAGTAATTTCTTACACTGCTTTCCTTTTCTTCCTCCTCTGAGTCCGCCATGTTTCGGGAACTTCTAGCAGGCAACATGTCTGGGTCAAGACTCCTGGCTCTGTAGGAGGTTGCTTCTGGAGTCCCCGACCGGGATAATTGGCTCTTTCTATCGGGAGAGCGACCCCTTAACAGCGAACTGTACTTCTGGAAAGCTGTATCTGAGTCAGGGGTTTTGAAGCGGGGAAGGCTCTGGTCCTGGTAGGTTTTCCTGGGCTGACTGTCCCCATTGTATGAGCGCTCCATTGTCAAAAAGCGGTCCGTTGACTCTCGGGGAAAAGGAAGGCTTTGGGGCAAACTGTCGTAGGACTCTCGGCGAAGAGCTTCATTTCTGTTCACACGGTCATATGACAGTCTGGGTAGCGGGTCATCATGGTTCAAGTGGCCATAGGACTGTCGGGGGTTGATGTCATCACGGTTCCAACGATCATAGAAATGCGGGAGGCTATTACCATTGTTTACAAACTGTCGGGGGAGGGTGGTGTTACTGTTCAGACGACTGTAGGACTTTCTTGGTAATGTCAGGCCGTTGCCACGCTCTAAACCATCATGTGTCATCCGTGGCAAGGGGCTCTCACGGTTTAGTCGATCCACTGCAGGCAGCTCATTCAGAACACTGTCCAAGTGGGAAGAAGTCTCAGGAGATGGAGGCTCCTTCAAGCCGACATCCTCCCGCTGTGGTTTGCCATTGCGTCTGTCAGAAGAAGGGTTGGGTTGCGGATGCGGGGAATGGTATCTGGAGCGATGTGGGGAGCGATATGGTGATCTGTGACGGTGAGGGGACCTATGGCGATGCCCTGACCGATGTGGTGAATGGTGCCTTTGAGGAGAGGAGTGGCGATGGTGGCGTCTTTCTGGTGATCGGCCGTACCGACGTTCGTGTCGGCTGTCCAGAGTGTTCTCGGCGCTTCTTGCCCGGCGCCTCCTCTCCGGAGAATGGTGCCTCCGGTGGTGTTGATGGTGGAACGAATCGTCCTTGCTGTACCTCTTCTCACCTCTCTTCTTATTAGCACTACTGCTACTTTTCTTATTATGGTACCTGTTCCTGCCCCCTTTGTCTGTGGAGCGGTGTCTGTGGTTGCTATGGTGATGGTTGGAGCGGTGGCCGTGCGTGCGCTGACCTGACTCGCGTGTCCTCCTGTCCTCATTCCGGGATGTTTTATGAAGTTCTTGTGGAGAGCTGGAATCCAATGGCGGGTGGGGCTGACTGTCAGGAGGTGCTGTGTTCACTTCCGAAACAGTTTGAGCCCCGCTGACGGGGCCGTTGTCGTCGTTGCCGTCTGGAACATACACAAGGAATTATGTGTAAAATAAAGCAAAAAATAAGACCTAGCCTAGCTGACCTTGCCTAGGGTTTACTTTGGTTTTCATACAATTGACTAATGTAAACTCTGTTAGGAGTTCAGGAATGAAACAGTGCTGTACAAGTTAGTATTTTTTTTTCCCAGTTCTAGCACAATTGACTCAATTTAGTATCTAATTTTCTTAGCGCTTGATGAGTTGAAGCATGTATATTAAGAGTTCCCTGACACCCCAGCTCTAGAGCCATTAACATAGGGAAAAAATAGCAGCAACATATCTAACGGCATGAAAAAGTAGTCATTAATCATGCTAGCAAAACCATATGAATCATTTCAGCAGGTGATAATGGCTTGGCCCTAAACTAAATTTGGGGAGGAGATAATGAAATATTAGTAACTGAAAGCTAGGATCCAGTGTCTTGTCTGATGATTCAGGCAAAATGTACATGGAATAAATGGTAAATGGTTATATGAATAAGGTACAGCAACGATTTTGAGCTGCGACTGAGAGAATTTCAGTTTTTAATAAAATTTAAAGCAAACCTAAGGTGTTCATGCTTTTAAGCTTTTCACACTTATCGTATGAGCACAGTTTGGTCTATAGCCGTACTCAGGTAGGATGCTACAAAACTTGCAAAAAAAAAAAAAATTTAATGCATCTGTATAAATGAATTCTTGAGGCAGATTTCTGGACAGGTCTTGGTCCACTTGATCTACTAAAAATCTTTCACAGGTGTATGTTTAATCAGTGGCATTGAAAAGGGCTTACAGACTGGCTAAAGCTCTTTGGCCTGGTTTTGACTTTCTTGGGTAAAATCACCTATAATGTGTGAAGTACAGCCTTGCAAACCCTTAGCGTACATTGACATTTCAGGCTTCTTTGCACAGTTATTGCTGATTATTTTCTCAGATTGGTCTGGCTTGATTTTTCACATTCATAACCCGTATGTGTCTTTAATGTAAACGCACATGCCCCCTGAACCACCCCTCATGCGCACGTCGCTTTCTTTTGCAATTGTTTCACTACACTATTCAGTTTTTTTGGGTTCCTTCCAGTTTTGCTTGTATCGATTCCCAAGTATCAAGTCACCAATTTCCCCATCCTTCCACTTAATGAAGTCACTGCTGCGCTCTCTCTCGACACACCGGATGATGACGAAGCAGTGATATGCGCATGCATGACACAGTGTGTTGGGGGGGAAAAAGCCACATCCAAGCTGACCATTCTGATTCATGTCATAGTACCTAAATGTGTCTGAGGACCACAGACAAAAGTGGCTCAGGTCTGATTTGAAAAGATCAGATTTTTGTGTCCACACAGTGTCATATTAAGGCAGAAAATCATATTAAGTGTCACTTCAGCCTGGTAATATGGCATGGAAAAAATTTCCCATAGTGAGAAACAGGCAGTGTGAATACGTGAGCACGGATTAAATGTGCAAATCCGTTGACTTTTCACTGAAATGAGAGGAGCGATCATAGAATTGGATTGCAATGCATTGTGGGTGAATGGATAGCATGAAATATGAAGGCACGGCACAGCACGGACACGGCAGCTACAAACCGTGGTCTGGTTTTGGAAGAAACCAGCCTCTCCTGCCTTTTCGTTTCTCGCGCTGGCTGTGGCTTGAGGAGCGGCCATCGCTGCGAGAGGAGGTAGAGAGACCACCACAACCGATTTAAACCAGAAAAAAGAAAGAAAGAGAGAAGCAGATCATTTAGATACCAGAAACCAAAAAAAAAAAAACGAGTGTGATTTTTTTTTTGCAATGGAAAATGTGTTTATTTTGTTCAAAGAGAGATTGTCCATAAAATGCCCCCACCATTGAGTGAAAAATAAACATTAATAGGAGAGAGAGAGATCCAGAACACCCAAAACACCATATACACCAACCCAGCAGCAAACAGACAGACCCAAGCCCCATAGACAATGTGCAACATACACACACATGGCAAATAATGCAATGTACATTGCAAACAAAGTGGCAGCATGTGGATGAACATAAAAGAAAAAAGTAGAAAAAAATGGTACAAAAATATACAGAGAGATCATTTGCGAGAAAAAAAAAAAAAGTCACATTCGGAACTTGACAAAATACATGGAAAGAAAGAATGCATAAAATCACTGGCAATTGAGATAACAGTTACGACGAATCTTCCATAAATATTATGGAAAAATATTTTTTTTACTGAAGACGTCATGCAGCAACAGACATTATGGCTGGATGTAAATCACATGACCTGACGAATCCTAATGAACAGTGAGAGCGAGTGGATTTACTGAAGCGCCTTTGGACGTTGACTATGTGTGGCAAAATCCGCGAACAGCTCTACTACAGTATCGTGGTGGAGAGGGTACAAGGATGCTTTCGTAGTCTCTTAAAGTCTTCTCAGTAGCGTACATTCACCTTCAATAAATAGCATAAATATGTTTACTTACACCACACTGACTCCAAACGTTAAGTTTGTGTTTTTGGGTACTTATCAGCATAAAAACCTACAACTTCTCGAGGCCTCCGAGAAGTAATAAATCCAGTTATACTTTTAGAAATAAATCTTTCTACGGCCTGTCACTTTTTTCTTTTTTTTTTTTTTTTAAGCATGTGCCCATGGAATTATTTCCCAGCGTCCCCTGCACAGATGCAAAGAGAAGGCCAAAGGCAACATGAAGAGGCCCATCACCAAATAGCAGGAGGCCATGACAGAGAGGGCTGGCACGTGTGTGGGGCAGAAGAGAGGAGAGTTGGTGGTCTGTCATGGTGTGAAGACTGGCGAGAAAGGGATGTTTTCGTAGATGGACCCACCATATTCGGGTACAGAGCCATCACCGCGCTTCAGCACGAGGTGCGCCGTCCGGCCTCCGCTTTTGATCAGCTCGATGGCACGGGTGTGCTTCATGCCTTTGGTGCTCTCGCCATTAATCTCCAAAATCTCATCTCCTACCTGAGAGAAAAAGAATATGAAAGATGACATACAAAGATGGTCCGATGACATTGCCTACATTTATTTTTGGTTTCAAAATGAAAAAACTATATATATATATATGCAAAGAGCTGTTCAAAATATCTCAGCAATAGCTAGAGTAATAAAAGTTTCAAAAAGCTCTTGTATTTCTCTGATCCTTGCATTTCATACTTTCAGATTCAGTTTGGGGATAAAATTAATAAATGATCTTTAATGGCTCGGATGTGGATCAGCAGCTACTGGGTAGCTGGGAGCGAGAAGAGTAAAGATCACTGTTAGTGCCTGATGAACTGCTACGAAGCATCACTACACGTATTTTAAACCTAGTAAGAGTGTGATGGGGCCTGGGGGGTCGACATGGCATCTGAAAATACAAGATCAAAACATTTTAACACCTGTATATGGCTCCATGTGATGATGCCATCTTTGACATCTTTTAGCTATTTTCCCCCTCTTTCCTGTTCAGATCCTCATATCTTCCCCTGCTGTGTGGATGAAGTGAGTTTAAAAAAGTGACTTTTTTTAGATTTTCCTATTTCCCATTTGACTGGTAAGAATGGAAAATGGAGACTGATGAAACACGGGTGCCTACTTATGCTTCCAGGTCGACTTTGAATGCTGAGATGTAATTCTCTTGAATTTTTTTTTATAGTTGGATTCATGAATATTTGATTTCTAGACTTTTAAAAAACAAGTCAACATTATATACTTTTTGAAATAATTTCGTGGAGAAAAAAAGATTTTCCTATTTTAATGTGTGCCAAGAAAAACCGAAATAAAAGTTTCCTTGTATTCCCATTTTCATTTCAAAATGAAAAATGAACGTGACATGTACGGACGAAAGAACAGTCGGAAATCGAGAATGTCTTCGTACAACAGTGAGAGCTCAGAACTCACAGAAACAGAGTCGCTGAGATAATAAAGGGGAAAAGGACAATGTAGAAATCTTTTTGTTCTATTTTCCTCCCTGCCTCGGGTTATCTGTCAGTCCTGTTCTCCAGGGAACACCGCTTCGGCAGCGCTCCTCTGTTCCAGACACCTTCTCGCCCTGTTTCCCAGAGCCGGGGTGCCATCACCCTCTCATCTCTCCGCACTGCTTCAACTCAGCCACACTCCAATGCAACTCCAGTGATAACTAGCGGTCCGAGCCGCATATGCAGCTTATTAAATATGGCTACAGGTGACCCTTCCACTGCCCTGAATCAGAACTCAAAAAGAACATGGTGTTTCTCTCATTCTCACTGAACTGTAGAGTTCTCTGACTGCTCACTGCAGGAGAAAAAATGAAGTCAGCGCTTTGGCGTTCAAAGCAGCTGAGGAAAACCTGAGAGAACAGGAGACAGCACTGTACTGTCTCCGGTACAGTCAAAGTTTAAAAAAAAAAAGTCTTGGTTTTCTATAATCTTGGCAAAATGTCACGGTACAAGAGGAATAAAACAGTTTGCAATGTACCGTTCTATGAAGATAATCAACTTCAGGGCGGTAACAGTAACTCTGCCAAGTGCTGTATTCCTTATTATACTATGAATGACATTACTGCTGAATGGTTCGGATTATCGCTTGGTAAATGTTCAAAGCGATAACAGTGCTGCTTTAAGATGATAAAGTACTACACTGCTTTTGGGATATTTAGCCCTGCGGGTCCAAACAGGGTTTAATCTTTGTGTCTCCGCGTGTGTTTATTAGTCAACACGTCCAGTTTGGAGGGGAGTTCAGGCTTTGGGAACCGGTCACAAAAGTATCCAGTGGTTTGCACTGGAACATGGGTTCATCAATAAATCTGATTAAGATCTGTTCAGACGTACCCTCATCTTGCCGCTGCGCACTGCTGCTCCGTCTTCGGCCAGTCTCAGCACGTACAGGTCCATGTTGTACTCGCGTCCTCCACGCAGACTGAAGCCGAAGCCTTTACTGTCTCTCTCCAGGTCTACCGAATACAGCTCCCCCTCCTAAACACACACACACACACAAAATTCAACTTGCATGCACAGACCCACATGTATACAAACGCAAACGCACTTCATTAAACTCAAGGTCATCAGGGCCTGGTGTGTTTTTTTTTTTCCTTTCTCTTGTTAAAAGCTCAGAGCTCTGGTTTCCAAATTCACCTGCAGGAAAGTCACCCACAGAGCTGATAGCGGTGATGACTGTGCTATGGCATGAATAATAGATAACAGGAGCCCCCGTGTGTGTGTGTGTGTGTGTGTGTGTGGAAGTATTTTTGGTTTGGGATAAAGTGGTAAGAGGACAGGGGGCACCTCAAAAGCACCACAGAGAACAAAACGAGAGGACGTAAACACTTGGCCAGTGTCGAGCTGAAGGTTGAGGCAGATGGATTACCTCAATTTATTTTTCAATTTAATGTTAAATAAGTTTCAAAATATTTAAGATGTTACAGCTGATAGTACATACTTTTCAAATGTATACTAATGTGGCAACACCGACACCAACTCGCAAAAGTTTGCCACTCACCGGTCATAGCCAAAGGTGAAAACATAAGCCACCGTTTCAAATTTAAGATAAGAAGCAGGGTCTGAATGAATTAGCTAGCGTAAAATGAAACATGCTAGGAAATATCAAAGCTAAAAGATCAGCTTTAGCCAGCGGCACTTGGCGTGATGACCAAAAAAGAAAAAGCCTTGACCCTGATCTACACTACTGAAAATGAAAGGTTTGGGGAATTAGTCCAAAATTTCACATTTTTAAAGTTGCTGTACTTCTATGGACATGGTATAAAAGGCATTTTTTAAGATTAAAAAGACAAAAAAGTGCCATGCAAGTAGTTTATTCATTCAGGCACTTCCACAGTTATTCTATATTTATACCACATCTTTGTTCAATTCTCCTTTCTGATTGGTCAGATGGTGTTGATTAGTTTTCTATAGCAGCAGCTCTGACAGTAGTTCCAGCTGCAAATCACAGGTTTATATTAATGTGCTCATTATAATAACACTGTTTCTATGGTAACAGCATGGTGTGTATGGCAAACGGTCCACATAAATGGATTAAAAAGCATGCTGTTGAAGTAACAATAAAATCGGTAGTATTTGAAATGTTGATGTTTTCTGTAATTAGACATTTGTTTAGCATTTAGGGAAGGAGTCTCCAGTGTCAGCACTTTGTTACGGTCAGAACGTTTTCCGCCACGGGAAAGCCAGAGGACGTTGCGCTTACCAGTTTTTCCTCTGCAACATGGCAAGCTGCATGTTTTTGTCTTAAATTCCAGAGAGGAAAAAGAGAGAAGGTGGTGAGAGAACGATCGTTTATAGCGGCTATATCGCAAATGATAAAAGGAGCTAACTTGTTTCGCAGACATTACGCAACATTTAACATAAACAGATATGTCGTTTTTTTAAATAAATTAAAAAAAAAAATAAAAAATTATCATCAGCAAATTGGTCTGGTATAAGGGGGAAACAATACTTCTAAAATAATCAACTTCGGGGTAGTAACAGTAACTGTGCTTCACGTTGGGCTGCATCATTGATTATTTTCCCATAACTGCACACCCCCAATTGTTTTATTACTTATATAATCCGTTTTTAGTTTCATTACTAATATATACAAATAAAAGGTGACACCCTGTGGCTGTAAATCGCTCACTACTAACTCAGATTTAGTGCTTGTGTGTGTTACAGAAGTGTGTTAGTGTGACCGTGTGTACCTGGTTTGTAGCTTGTGTGGGGGCTGGCGGAGGAGGAACCTGAGGCGCTTTGAACTCGAAAGACTCCTGTTTTGGTTTGCTGTTGTTTCTGAGATAAACAGACAAATAAATAAAAGTCAAGTCGAATGGAAGCTTGTAAGAGCAAATATATATATAAAAAAAAAAGTTTTCCAGTCGAGCAGCAGGTGTGTGTGTGTACCTATGTACGCTTGGCCTACCTTGGCTCAGGTGCAGCTTGCTGTTGAGGTGTGTGTGTGGTAGTGATGGTGGCGATCTTCTCAGCGTTGGTCAGCAGCGCTGCGTTTGAGGATTCTGGGGACAGAAAGAGATGGAGTGTTATAAACCAAGAAAAAGAGAGAGACTGAGCAAAATGGAGAAAGGTTGGCAAGTAAATAGCTTAGCACTTTTTTTTTTTGGCGAGTGTAATACACGGTTCTCTGTAAGTCCTGCTTGAGAAAAGCATTTCCAATACACTTAAATGCTAATGCATAAACGCACCATATAGATTAAAGCTCTGCTCAGGAGCCGGTCTGACACAGCAGAGGTGTACGAGGGGAAAAAAATAACCACATCCATCACAGCAATTGAATACTGTCACCGTCGCTGGATTTCATTCTGCACAGACGCTCACTCCCAGAAATAAAGGTAACAAACTGTATTTTTCCTTGTTGCTGTGGTCTGTTTAACAGCTTTCTTTTTAATGAAATGTTTAAATCTGCGATTACTGTAAACTTTAGTAAATGTAGCGAGGATCTGTCGATCATTCACACCTTCCTCACAATGACTCCACTAAATTGGACTGTAATTCATTTTTCCTCAGCAGCCATTAGGTTGTAGGTCCATTTCAGCAGGACTGGTCCATACCGCCATCCTCATTATGCGTGTGTGTGTGTGTGTGTGTGTCTCTCTCTCTCTCTCTCTCTCTCGATGTACCTATCCCCCTGCGCCTCTCTATGTCATTTCCACTCCGCTGATCATAGCAGGCTTTTGTTTTTCGCTCACTCTTCTCTTTCTCCTCCCTCCTGTCATTGCTGAGAAATTCAGCATGCCAACTCGCGTGTCTCAGGCACAAGAGATGTTGTTGGAAGATAAATTTATACCGAACCAGAAGAAAGAAAGACACATTTAGAAATGTCCACAGGAGGACAAAATTACATCCACTCATCTCAGTCACTGTGCATACACACCAAAAAAAAAGACAAAATGGACTATCCTTCTCCTCTGATTAAAGCTCAGACAGATGCCACAGGCAACAGAGAGTTCGCTGTCGTAGATTACAGCTGAACAGGATGTTACCGAGCACATCGCCTCTACACTCACTCTTTTACTACCCGTTTCACTCCACCATGTTGCCATCTCTCCCTTCCAAAAAGCTTGTGCTGGATTGCTTGTCTGAGGAATCAAAGTTCTCCTCTGAGTAGAACATCTTGCTTCCTTCAGCGCGTTCTCTCTTCATTACACCGCTCTTAATTAAGCCGAATGTGCAGTCCAGGCCAGGGTCTGGCCACACACACCTACACACACTCTTAGAGAAATAAGCTCTAGTGACTAAAACAAACTGGAGTGGAACTGGCTCACTCTCATAACAGCTCAGCGTAAGCTTATTCTCGAGCACTAATGGGGAATTAACAGCCAAATGAGAAAACAGGTCTGGAATAAAAGAGGGAGCAGTTTAGCTTGTCAGGGAACAATGTGCATAATAA
>JAKKZN010000020.1:2909625-2931600 GCA_033441825.1 Pangasius elongatus | reverse complement strand
GTGTTTCCCGCCTCTTTGATGAGGTTGACGATATCCGAGTGGGACTTGTTGGTGATGGAGCAGCCATTGACGGCGAGGATGCGATCTCCCACCTTCAGCTTCCCGCAGCGGTCTGCCGGACTGCCCTCGATGATCCTCCCTATTTTATGAGGCATGGCCACACATGTGTTTCCAGCTTTTTTGGCATTTGCAAAATGGTGTTTTCATAAAAAACGGAGGCCCATAAAGAAGAGAGAGCGAAAGGAGAGAAAGAGAAGGCAAAGGGGTTAATACACCAAGCCACCCAAGATGGAGTGGAAAAATTACAGTGTAATGTAGAGTGATCACATGTAGAGCTCCGTTACAGCCCAACTCCCAAAGAGAGAAAGGTGTAAGAAGTATGTGAGACAGGCATGAAAAAGTAAGGACAGAAAAATACCACCACTTTTGTCATTATTAAAAGGTGGAAAGCATTAACTCAGCCCTGAATGATGAGAGCAGAAGGTGAGGTTTTGAAATTTAGATACATCAAACGTCTCATATTTAGCGTTCATAATCCCTGCCACAGTCTCTGATTTATTCAAGCCATCTTTTCAAACTCGAAAAACTATATTCCAAACTCACGCTCATCCCTGTAGAGCTGTGCATTGTGCCCTCACTGTGCTGGCATGATGAATTATGGAGCACGCAGAAATAAATTATGAAGATGGTTTAGGGAAAAAATGCACATTGTACATAGCTCAAGCACAAGGCTTGCTTGTATGTAAGAAGATAATCACACAGCTAGCAAAAGTCACTCAATCCTCCACAGACACACAATTAGCTAGAATGAAGAACGGATTAATAAACTGTCTGAAATAATCACTCTTAGGTCGTTATTATTTTTTGTATGGATTATATTGTAAAGACACTTTAAAGTACTCAGCACAGTAACCTTGGAATTCAGAGAAAAACATGCTATACTGTGAATATCCTTGACATCTGTAAATACAAATACTCAGAAATCCTCTTACTCCATTAAACGAGATGCAGAGTAGTATGTGCTGTATGTAATTTTTGTGAAATATGGCCTTGTGTGCTGCATAAAGAACTGAGTACATAAGACTCTCAGCATCTCTGCCTTTGCCCTGAGGCTTTCTTTCCACCCACACGCTTTACTGCCCTGCGCCTCCATTCTTCATTACCGAGAACGAATGAACGCTACTTCCCTCACTCTTCATTCCTCTCCAAGACGGAAACCCTTCACCGCTTGATCTGTGTTGTTTCAGAGCAGAGGAGCTCTGGTTGCCGGCTTAGCGAGGACATCTGCTCATAAACTGAGCAAACAGACTCAAGTCATTCGGTAACACCGGTTATTGGAAACAGAGAGTTGATAAATCCTCTGTTCTCGCCTTTTCTTCCTAGCTGAACTCTGTCTTCTGTGGCTGTGAACACTAGGGTTTTCATCCCTGCATTTTATAATTCTCTTGATCTGTGGTGCCTGTGGTGGAAAACTGTTACTGGAGACTCCTTACAAAACCTCCTACATAAACACCTCCTCACAGAAAACATAGCCATATCGTCACATTGTCTATTATTAGCCTTTGATGACATGGAGCCTCAGCCATACAAGTCCCTGTGTAAGCTGTTACTATAGAAACGATTACGTATTCGAACGAGCACATTATTTGCTTTGCAGCTTCACTATTGTCAGAGCTGCTGTTACAGAAAATTAATCATCGTCTGGCCAATCAGAATTGAGGTTTTACAACACTGTGGTTTAAAGATTTTTTAAAAAAATAATCATTCTGCTCCATAGCGCTAGTGAAGTACAAAAAGAAGGTGGTCTGCACCAAAATATATCAGCACTGATATGAGCATTCATCTCACCAAATGTCGTCCCAGCGTCGGGTCTGGAGACGGACGAGACGATGACAAAACCGAAGCCCTCGTTCTCTCCACGCCGGATCTCAACGTCGTACGGCTGGATTGCACTGGGCACCACGCTGCTGGTGCCTCCTCCTCCTCCACCACCGCCGCCGCCTCCGCTGCCGATGCCGCTGGTGGAGCCTGAGCCCGAGCTGACCGTGTTCAGAGAGTTCTGGCTGCCCTGAGGCGTGCGCTTGTCCTCGGTCAGAGATGTGGCCTGGGTACTGCTGTGATGGGACGAGGCCGGAGACGGAGGAACCTCACCTTCCACCTTCGCCACTGAAAATCAGGAGGGAGAGGCATTAATAATACAAAACAACTGCCTTAACAGGCAAATCCTTATAATTTGGCAGTAATATACAGATTAAAAAAAAACCCTGAATATTTCACCTTTACAGTAAATACTGATATTAATAGGCCAATATTAATCTCTGTTCTAGAAACGTCAACCATCACTTGGTGCCTAAGGTGATGTATAAAAAACTGTTTAAGATAAAATAATGGAGCATAATCATATTGTCTCTCTCTCTCTCCAGAAGGAACAAAATGACATTTAAATTATTATTTTTTGTTTAATTTCTGCAAAAATTTTAAAGAGTTAAACCCTTATGAAGATTATGAACCTTTATAAATAAATGGCAGTAAATGGTGCTTTGACAAAACCAATAAAATAGACTGTTTATGTACTCTTTATGTACTTCCCCCCAAACTGCTGAGACCATTTAAACTGGCAGAAAACCCACCAAATTAGAGTTTTCTTGACACACAAGTCCTCTCGTCTTTTTTGGAGAGCCGTAAAGCATTTAAGAACATTGCTTGTTGCTGAGATAAACTTCCCAGTTGTCCCTTGACGTTGACAGCTAGCGAACAGAGCAACGAGGCAACATGCCAGGAAGATGTGCTGCACCGCTGGCTTGTTGAAAATGTACTGTAGCACGCATGCAGAATGCATCAAAGGATACTGCTCATTATTATA
Organism: Pangasius elongatus; assembly: GCA_033441825.1. Taxonomy (NCBI): domain Eukaryota; kingdom Metazoa; phylum Chordata; class Actinopteri; order Siluriformes; family Pangasiidae; genus Pangasius; species Pangasius elongatus. The sequence goes on along the minus strand of JAKKZN010000020.1, from coordinate 2,928,737 downwards.
ACAGTATCCATTAGGAAATGAATATCAAATCTATAAAGAGTCTGTACTTCCCTTTTAAGATGTCTTGCTCAATATGATCCATTTCTATACTAACCCAAGATGACATATTTGGAAACCATCAAATTCGTTACATAAAATCCAGTCCAGATAAACAATACAGTTGACTCCATTTTGCAGCAGTCCAATAATAACTTGTGAGCTCTCTGAGGGACAAGCTGACCTATTTTCATTTTCCTACAGTCCCACAGATCAGGCACGGAGCATGACGCCGAGCACGAGCTGGTGTTTTGGGCGCGATGGAGGGAGATTCATGAGCTGAAAGTCGTTTAGCAGCGCACCATGATGTCATCTTGTCTAAAGTCTGGACCTTCTCATCAGCAGCCGTGGGGGCGGTGGTAGGACTGGAGCATGCTCGATCATGTTTACGATCGCAGCTCACTTCCCATCAAGGCCACAGAGACTTTTCATGCCCACGACAAATGCTCCAAACACGGTTCTTGACCGCTTAAATGAGGTGTGGATGATGTGAGGCATTTAAGGTGCATCTCAGACAATGCCAGATGGTTTTATCTGGGGACTACATTCATTGTCTGGCAGTTTCATGCTTGCTTGGGTCCAGCACATGCGATTCCTAAAGCGCTTGGTAATTAACCCAGGTAGGTGAGTCCGGTACATATTTTAGAGCAGGAATACCATTAAACTGAACAGGATAGCGATTCCACAGTGTCGGGTCTGAAAACCCTTGGGTTAGGCTGCAGGCTTTGTTAAAGAGACCAGAGCTGGATCAGCGATGGCTACTTCATTAGCACGCAGTGTGAACTCTAATTTAAATAAAATCTGTCCTGTACAGATGAATAATTAGACCATATTTTGAATAATTCATAATCCCATTAAACGGGTGCTGTCACAGGGTATTGCATTAGGAAGGCAGACAAGAGCTGCGATATCAATGTACATAGATACGGATATGCATCAGATAAGAGATATTCAGAAAAGATCTCCTGGATTCGCTACACAAAAGCATATAAAAATGAGCATTATTTCATATAGAGGCTATCATGAACACCTTTGCTGTAAACCCCTACATTCACTAGGTGAAAGATGACCATTCATTTTCCACACAAGCTGACGACACAGACGAAGCCACAAATGTGGTAAAAGCGACAACTGAATTCATGTTTTGTCAGTCTCATGCAAATTATTCACAATGCTGTAGAGTGACAAGTCCAAATAACTACTGGCTATCATATTCCTATCCTCTTAGAAAGAAGACTTCAGTGGTTCTTCATATAGTTAAGGGTTGTTCACTGTCTAAAGTGGTTCTACTTTTCGCAAAGCGACAAATCCAAATGATTGGCTCGACAACCTCATGATCACTTTTAGAAAAAAAAAGTCTTCCTTAATGGTTCTTCAGATAGTTGAGGGTTGTACGCTCTCTAAAGAACCTTTTCAGTTAAACAAATCCAATTGTTTGGTCTGGGAAACTTACTGTAGCCTGACATGACCATTCCAAATGACTGGCTCTAAATAGGTTTTACTGGAACAATGATCTGATAGGAACCACTCTCTAATAGAGTGCTACCAGCAGAACAGGCCAAAGGATGCTTGAGGCTTATAGCTTGGTGTTTGGTAGATTTTACAGAAATAATACTGAAACTAATGCATTTTAACCAAAATAAGTTGGGACAAATTACCATGGAAAGCTCAGAAAAAGAAACCTTTTCCTCATGGACAACAGTGAGATGTGGTACACTGAGGTGGGTTATTTCTCACCTCCATATCCTGTCTTGCGTCTGACAGTCAGGTTGACGTGGCCTTGCTTGGCTGCCTGCTGCATGAGTTGTACCACAAGCTGATGGGATTTGCCCACCACAGCCGTCCCGTCCACGCAGATCAGCTCGTCTCCAGAGCGCAGGCGCCCGTCTTCATCTGCAGCACCATACTTCACAATGTGGCCAATGTAAATCTGGAAAGAAGGAGAAAGAGGAGTTCTAGAGACTACGTTTTGGACCCTCTTTTAGAAAGTTCTTCTGTTGCTACCGCCACCTGAAACTGGCTGATACGACATCCATGAATCCATCAGTGTGCATTACTGGGTGTGAGTTAAATAAAAGGACACTGTTACAGGTCTGTTTTTTGCTGGGCCCTGGTCCACCTTGATTTGACCCCCAGTTTAAAGAACGGAATTAAAGAACTCAACTAAAAGAATTTGTCTGTAGATTTCTTTAGGGTTGGCTGCATTTCTGTGCTCAATTTTTGGTTTAATTGTGATTAAATTGATGACTGGTGCTCGCAACACCAGTACACCCCTCATGGACCAAAATCCCTGTGGAAAAACTTGGGCAGAGTAACCAGCATGTCCATTTGAATGAGATTCAAACTAATTTGGCATCCTGAATGGAGAACACGGGTGGCCTGGGAGATATTTTTCTAAGTTCTAAGACAGTGAAGCCAAGATGAAACCAGGCACTGTGTCTCTAGGATGAACCACACACACACACACACACACACACACACACACACACACACACACACACACACACACACCACAACCCCCGCCATCGATTGAGGCTTTTGTAATGTGTCACGCTGCACATGGAAACGATTGTCATGAGCAAACCGCAAAGGCTGACAGTGAGACCTGCCAAGTTACATTTGGACCATCTTCAAAAAGCTCCAGCTTCATCTTTGTGACCGGGTGAGAGAAAAGACACAGGCTTCAAAAGACAGAAGAGCCTCTGACTGCTCTGATTATAATATTTGATGGACAACACAACAGATACAGAGGCTCTTATTTATCAATAGCATCTGATTCATGAAACGAGTGCAAAGTTGATTTGAGCGCAAACGATGAATCGTCTTCAATCGCGTGGAATTAAGCTCCTGTCCACTTATTTACTCCTGCCCAATTTACCTTCATATACATGCAGTTTACATAAACTGCCCCAATTTTTGCAGCTGTAACAAAAGTGGACTGTTCAAAGGAAATCGTTCAGCAGGCTATCCAAGATCTGATCACTGAAGCCGAGTTACAAGTGCTTTTGTCTGATGTTGCTGCAAATAAATAAACAGTTACGAAAGAGTGGTCAGTCTGTTTCTTTATAATGCAGTTTAAGGTGACAATCAGGTAGAAAGCTGGACCATTTCCATCATCTGTAGTTATATAAACTCTATTCATAGCCAGGTTTGTATTCATTTCAGTCCTCAAATAGGTCAGAATTGACTGAAGTCCTTGTTAAACCTTATTTCATGTAAACAAAATGCTGAAGGAAACTAATTAAACACTGAAAAACAGACTACCACAATGAATAAAAAGGTTTCAAGTGGAATTTAGTCTTGTCCAAAACTCCACATCCACAGCACTTGTACACAGTCTGGGTTTTGTCGTGGAGAAAGAGACAAGATATTTTCCCCAGAACGTGCCTGGCATGTCCTTGACAAACAAATCTGTCGGAGCACGCATGCCCAATGCTGAGATTCAGGTACATAACTTCAGTTGTACCGTGTGCTGAAACCTCTTGTGGCCTTCAAGAAGGACATTACTCATGTTTTCATCACAAAGCAAAGCAGCAGCTAATTTTTATTACTGACTGCAGTCATGATAAAGTACTTCATAATGATGCATGGCTAGAAGGCTGAAAGACTGTACGGTATGCTTGATATTTATTGTAGCACATAAAATGAAACGGTTGATATCAGAGTCTGTTAATGATGTTACTTGAAAAAAGAATTTGGATAAAAGTTCATGCTCAAGTCTTAGAGCTACAGTCTATTTTTGAGCATTTTTCACTTCAATTATTAGTAGGCTTTTAACAATATTATTACAAGGAGTTCAAACGATTTCAGCAGGTCAGAGCAAAAGCAATAACGATATTGTAATCATTTCTAGCAGAATCCTTTTTTTTTTTTTTTTTTTAGATTCATGGCTATCAATCATTTTCTAACACTGACTCACTGGTAACCCTTAGTAACAAGCTTTTTACAAACAATATTTTTTTTTTTTTTTGGTGCCAACTGCATCACTTTTCTCGTCAACTATTTTCTAGACGTGAAATTGAAATATTTTAGGATTTTGAACTTTGATTCTTATCATAAAAATATCTTGGGAGTTTCATTTCAAGAAAGAAATCCTTTAACATTGCTGGTGTGTGTATGGTATACCAGTGTAACATTGTGAAGCGGAATTTAAAAAAAACAAAAAAAACAAAAACAAAAAAAACCTGTTATTAGATACTATCATGTGCCTTGATATAGGGTGTAGAAAAGTTTATGATTCTGATATGTGTATCATTCCTCTGAGGCGAAGTGTCCCTGGGTCACTACAGCAGTAACACAGTGGTATGTTATTTTATACTATTTTAGCATACTAGCATATTAAATAAATAAAAGTGAAAAGATGTGGAAAATTATTATCATCATTATTATTTTAAAAATACACTCACTGGCTCTCCTGGTTCATTCCCTCCGAGGATCCGGAAACCGAAGCCTGTATCCTTCCTCCACAGAAAGATATCCTGCTCCTGGTAATCTGGCACTGAAAAGGAACAAACAACCCAAGGCCATGGTCAATTCACCTGCAGCGTGACGCAAATGGTCTTAATCATTCCCACTGTTCTGTGCTCTCCAGTTCAGCAGCAGCCAGGAACGTCAGTAAAAAAAAAAAAAAAAGCGGCAGCACCACTAATAATGTCATCATTTTAACAGTTGCACCTGGGGTTGGACCCAATCAGAATTACGGTCAGGTTCAATTTTTCATAAGGCCTTACAATCGACAGCCAGGCCTGCAGCGGCAGCTATTACCCTGTGAAAATGATCCTGTAAATCATTGCAGCCTGAATGAAGTAATAATGGACTAGCAGAAATGAACAAAGAATATAATGCAACGTATATCTTATTTATTCAGGCTTCTCACACAGTGACAGGAATAGTAATTAATTTACATTAGTGTTTTGCAAATGAATAAAGAACTCAATCTATGGGATAACATCCAATCAGGCTCTGAACATGAACGTAATTTTGGACCGAATATGTATTTTACGCTAATCACTTAGTCTGTTTGAACCAAACCCCGGTGCATTCTGGAGAGTTGGACCACCGAAGAAAGAGGAAAAATAATCTCTGGATGCGATACACAAAAAAATACTTTAATCTATACTTTAATTATGTTATCTAATCATTTACTGACTCTGTGGGCTTCATGCTTGGGTGAGTTTTAGGATTTCTATGCTCGTTTGATAAAGGTTTACCAATCTTTTTTCATCACTGTAATTCTTTGCCATATGGTTCCTACATGATGGTATATGTGATATTTCACAATGTCTTCCAAGATGGCAATTAACAAGACTCTGTAAACACATTGTTGCTCGTGGGGTATCAGCTTCACCTCATTTGGAATAATGATCTACAGAAGTGTGCTGGAAGCAAACTGACAAATTGCCAGGGGTTACGCATTAAGATTAATATTCAAGTGAGAACCGAGAGATGCTCATGCCAAGGAATGGAGATGAGGCAAGAATTGTTGACTGTTGACATTAGGGTTTGCTTGACCTGTGGTCAGAAATGTCCATCTCTCACGTGAAGCATCACCAAACACGGAGTCCTGCTTTATTACAGTTACCAAACCTACTTGTTGGAATGGAGGTTACTGTTCGACAGAGTCATGGGATTGGATAAAGGGATTTGCATCTATTCTGCACACTCGAGTTGATGCAGCAGGAAGCAATATGGGAGCACCAGGAACAGGAGCAGATTGGGCTGCAATCTGTCCACTGAATCATCGGTAGCCTCTTTTTCCACTTATTCTGTTGAGGGTGTTATTGTTGGTCCCAATGCCAATTAGCACAAGTGTTTTCTTCACTGACCATGGCACTGAGATACTTTGGCATTTCTCTGCGCTAAGTTGACATGCAATGACGAAAAGGGTAGAAGACTCGAAGTGCCAGAGATGTAAGACCAATCAATGAGTACCTACGTCATGAAAGGTTCAGGTGCGCTGAAGATGGTTATCGAACTGTACAGAAAAAATAAAAAGAGACTGAGTATGGTTTGTAATCATCCCGTGCAAAACTGAGTCAAAATGGAACCTCCAATGGAACTACTACTATATGTGTTCAGAACCATTCGGCCCTGCAGTGGAAAAGAGGTCCCGATAAAGAGAACAAAAAGTGGAATGCTTTAACAGTCTTGTCCGGACAGTCATGGCAGTAAATAATATCGGAAACCTGCAGTGTGCTGGATTGTTTGAAGTGACCACATGCAATGAAATAAGAAGTAGATGCAACCTTGTCATGACTTTGAATCACTGGAAGGAAATGGAAACCTGAAATTGAAAAGGGCTCTCCCCAGTTCTTTTGCAGTATTGCTCCCAGTGCAGGTAATGCAGTAATCTGGAAATCGAGGCAAGGTTAAAGCTTGAAATGTCCATTACCCAGGCAATAAGAGGCAGTGACTTGAGAGACTCCCACACCATAAAAACTGACTGCCATTGGGCGTGGTCAGTTTTCCCAAATCATTCAATTTCCATTAGGCCGCAGAAATGAGTCTCCAAATTGTCTATTATGGTGCGCTCCAGCTTTCAGCTTCCATTCACTTAAGCTGAAGTCACTTAATGATACTTTTGTGTGTTTAAGCTGAACTCTGTAATTTCCTCTCAGGGCTTCTCCGGCACAGCTTACAGACTTCTGGCTGGCTTCAAAAGTAGCAATCGACCAGAATCTAATTGATCTGCCTCTAATTACATCTTACTGCACAGAGATTGGCTGTTCCTGGAGGGAGACCTCACATTTCACTGGGTCCACAACTCCAAATCATGTACCCATGCAATAGCAAACAAAGTTAACATAAGCTGTCTCAGAAGCAGCTTTCCATCTTCCTCTTTCTTTATTTCATCTGCCAGGTCCTCTTTGATTCACTGCCCCTGCTCAGATCCGTGGGCAGCGCTGCTGGTCACAGCTCCCCTTCGCTTTAAAGTGTTCAATAATGAAAGAGCTGTATAAAAGCAGGGGTCACTGGAGGAATGATTAGCTGCTGAAATCTGCAGGCCCGAGAACCATGCGTCCTCTCCTGCAACTTCTTGCCAATGGGTGAAGGGTATTTCGGCTAATTAGCTGACTCGTCTGTCCAGCACGCAGACATGAAAGAAATATGGGATTTCACCATCTTCAGCTTCCGTCAGTTATTTGCACGTTTGTCAGAAGACCGTAGGTTTTAAGGGGCACTAATGCGTAAAAAAAAAGAACACTGATAGAAGGATGTGTTATAATTGGCCCAGAGAGCCAGGGTAATATTGGTCAATTTCTGGCACCTTTGTTCTTAAGGGTCAGATGGATAATTATAACTACACAAAGTGTGGACAGCAGAGCATTGCAATATAATGGTCCCTGACAGCAAAATCATACATCAGATTCTCACAGAGAGCTAATGGTTTGCAGAGCCATATTTTAACGATATCTCACCGCGTTGGAGTTAGGCTAAGAGATCTAACGGGGAGTTGTGGCAATTGACAGGTACTACAAATCAAGATTTTACAATATCAAATCTTCTGAAACATAGCAACGCTTATCAGGTTCTTCACCTGCACCGCCAGCAGCGCCAAGCTGCCACCGTCGGGCCCTTGAGCAAGGCCATTGACTCTCGACTGCTCAGTTGTATAAATGAGATAAATCTGTCGCTCTGGATAAGGGTGTCTGCCAAATGCCATGAATGTAAATGTAATGTAAGTGAGGCACCGGTCTGATGCAGACGGAGATACACCTAGGATTATGGCGGGTGTTACTGAGGGATCTAATGGAAGCACTGGCAGAGAAAGCGGTTGTTTGACCAGAAGTTCTGGATCCAACGACGCTGATGATAACTTACACTATGATGAAGAGTGTGCCGGAAAAGCATCCTGAAAGGCATGGAACTGACCAAGAGGGGAAAAAAATTATCATAGGTGTAGCTTTTCGGTATTGAAGAGACCGGAAAGATTTAAAAGCCATGAAAGCTAATGCCAAGCTCATCTTTCCTCATTATTTTACTTGGTAGGTTTTGATGTAATTTTTATCCCACGAAATTCAAACACGTAACATACACTGCATCGTTAGCCAAACAGGAACCACACTTGGGTGTCCACTGGTGTTTAGCCGTTAGCTTTGATCCGTATAATTTTGATTCAGTTACCACCCACGCTGGCGCTTTCAGGATTGTGATGCTTCATCATGATACACTTGCACTGTGACTGTAGAACAGGCTTTGAAGAGAGTTCTAGATGGATGGCATGAGATTTGATGGAGTAGGTGGAATGGACGTCTGAAGTTAGCAAGATGGCCAACATGGATTACAGAGACTTTAACCTGCAATTGGATATGAACTGTATTTTTGGATAAGGAGATAGGGAGCATGGTTAAAATGAAAAAAAGAAAGAAAAAGATAGAAAGAAAGAAAAAAAAGCGTGTTTCAGAGTTTGATGAGAATAAGGAAGGTACATCAAAAATAGAAATGATCAGAAAATGCACCATGCAAAGCATAAAGACCTCTCAGACACCATTACCCTTCCTCTTCTAATTTATTCCCCTTTTTCCAGCCTACTATTGACCCAATAGCTCCAGTTCCCAAGGACCCACTACCAAAATCCCATATTACTTACGCCTACTTTCATACATGCTCCTGGACTGGGCCCAAATTTTGAACGGGTCCGGTTTCTTGGCGAGCGTGCCGTCTGTTGCTGGCTCCTGAGGGGGCAGGCCGGGCAGCGGCTGGGCGGGCGGAGGCGGAGCCGCCGTCTCTGTGGATGGAGCCTGCGAGGAGTGGAGAGGCGAGTCTGAGGGAACACTGCGGTGGCTACCCTGGCTGTCTTTTCTCTCCAGCGGTTGCTGTAGGCATTCAGAGGAGAGTATGAATGTGGAGATTAAGTGGGTATGAGTTGAGTGAGAATTAGAAAACAGAGAAAGATGAAAAATAAAAACAAACAATCTACTATACAAGCTGAGTACAGTACAAGTTGAAGTACACTCAAATCCATGTGACTTCCCATCTCTTCCTATCTCTTTCTACAAATCCGTTCTCAAATATATTTCATGTATATCCAGAGCTACAGCTATAGGTAACAAATAAAAGGGAAAAAAAATAAATAAACAAACAGTGGCTCTGCTATGCTGTGGGCGCATTTATTTATTGTTACTGGGTTTGTTTGGCTTCAGTTGTCCCCTTAGAGAGAATCATTACTGCAAATCAATATTAAGTTCTTCTGACTGATCACCTTTATCCAATAAAGAAACATTTCTTTTCTTCATACAATAAAGAAGCATTCGAATGAGAATGATACAAATCATATGCTATGGCCTTCAAACAAGATCTCAACCCAACTGACCACCTATGAAGTGACATGTTCAACACCACCATCGCAACACCAACTGAAGGAATGATCTTTTAGAAGAACATCGCTCATTGGTCCAGTACAGTTCTAGAGATGTGTAGAATCGATGCCAAGGTGCAGATGCCAAGTTGTGCCGGTGGCTCACGGTGGCCCAGCACCTTAGTAAAACATTTTACATTGCCTTTTCCTTTAATTTGTCACGTATCTGTATGTTTCTGCTATATAGGCGTGAAGCAATTTTCTTTCCCCAGCCTGAATCCTTTTGAGGCCTGACTGGGATGGATAAAGCGTTCACGCTGGCTTACAGACAGAATAAGATGATGTGGGGAAAAAAAAACATACACAGTATCAAGATCACAATTATTGTCATCACTGACTGTACGCACACTGAACACACACCTACTTGAATCCATGCAGGCTGAAACAATTATCTCATATCTGTAGAGGAAATCCCGTAAGAGAAAACAAGATTGCTGGACGCAGCTGAACTAAATTAAAAAGACATCTCTGCATGCAGCGATGTACAAGCTGAGATCCAAGATGATCATAAAGCGAGAATGTGAGTGAAATCAAGCTGTTGTTTTTACAAAGAATGGATCTCCCTAGGAGTTTAATGGCTGAACGTTCTACTTGAAACCTTTTGTAAATGGTAAGTGCTCTGATGTAGGGCTCTACGTACAGCCTTTAAGTCTTCTCCCAAGAGACGAACCGAAGAGCTGCTTAACTCCTAAAGAACCGCCAACTGAAACATTTTTACCCTGAGATTGTAGAAAAAAAAGATTCCTCAAGTGATCTATGCATGGTTAATCAGATCTTTTTAATCAGGTTCTACTTGGAAGGTAAACCCTTAGTTGTAAGGTTCTACATATAATCCTTCAGGGTTCTTCCATCGTTACAGACTCAAGACTCTTTTAGATTTAACATTTTTAAGAGTGAAAAAGGGTTATTTGCATAAAACTGCTTCTAGCTTTCTAATGGAGCTCTTTTGTAAAAGGTAAACACGCACAGAAGACTGTTAGCCAAACCTTTAATGGTCCTACGTAATAACTTACAACTGTGTGCTTCCATTTAAGAGAGCTCCAGTTTCTTTTATCTAAGAATGAACATTTAACCCTTCTTCTAACAGCGTGGATCAGTAGTGCCCTCTGTTGCATATCCACTTCACTAATATGTAGTAATAGTATGACAGATATCTGTATTTCTGTAATTATATAATTATAATTGTTTAGCCTTGTATCTTAAATCACAAGAAATATAGGCCAGAGACAGACATTTTTTTTAAACAGCTGACATTACCACTACTTTTAAGCACAAACTCCTGTAGGAGGTGCTCTGGAGCTTTTCCAGCTCTGCTCCGTCTTTAGAGACGTTTCAAAACCTGGTACTGAGGCGAACACAAACAAACCCTCCCTCCTCTCTCAGGAAATCAGAGTGCAGCATCCCAGGATTCCTCACACTGATCACTGACAACATCCAAACCCCTCCAATTATCTCTGGCACATACTGAATCTCAGCCACACACTCACACACACACACACACACACACACACACACACACACACACACACTCTCACAAACACAGACAGAGTGGAAAAACACACAAATAGAATGGAAGCTAAGCCACAGCGGGTAAAAAGCAGAGACAGAGAAACAGAGAAATAGAAAGAGGCTGAGAAATCTAGTAAATAAAATACTCACCAGTTTTGGGCTTTTCTTGGCAGGAGCCACCCCTAAAAAAAAAATAATAAATAAATAAAAATCAGAGTGAAATATTAATATCGCACGCTTAAATGTCACCTTCCCCACAGGCAACGGCAATTCCAGACCGAACAGATCTGACTGTAGCGCTCAGCGCACAGGCAGCAACAGCCTCCTCTCTCTCTTTCTTTCTTTCTTTCTCTCTCTCGCTCTCTCGTTCTGTCTCTCACTCTTACTCTCTCACTCGCTGTGGTGAAAAATAAAAAGCAGCAATCTCGATCAGCATTCAACATTCAGAGCAGGAACGATCCACCAAACCCGTGCAAAATTCACAAGACAGCCTTGAAAACATCCTTTACTCTACTCAACGCTGTGAAAGAGACAGGAAAAAATAAAGACGCAAGAGTGGTAGAGCCTGGACAGGTTCTAATCTATTACCCATGGAGATGGAATCCAAGCTACTGAACATTAAATTATAGGCAACGCTCAGTTCTCCTCTTACTGAGACCATCTTCCAGCATGCCAGCTCCTCGTGCCTCCTCTTCTGAAGGCTCCCGAATCTACAGGCTCCCCTTCGCTCGTCTTTTCTCCTCCCTCTTGCGCTCTAGCCTTTCACCCTCCCCCTGCTGTGCATCCATCACAAGCTCTCTCTCTCTCTCTCTCTCTCACATCTTATCTCTCATTTCTCTCCCGTCCTCGCTGTCGGTACCACAGGGACATACATGTCTCCCCTCCCCTCCTCTCCATCCCTCTCTCTTTTTCTCTGTCTGCTGGAGGTGGGGGTTGACACATGCAGCGTAAATTACAGGCTCGTAGATAAATGCTTTAAAGATCAGTGGAACAAGAGAACAGGATATGAAACAGACCCGAAAAACACAACATGACCCTAGGTGAGATGCATCAGCAGTACAACAAACGCCTTTTCTTATTGGCACAAGTTTAGGATAAAACTTTTTTAAAGGGACGATAGTTGGGGTCTGAAGTCTGCCTAAGAAATACTATTAGTACATAAACATGTTTATTGGTGAATGAAGTCAAGGTTATTGAAATGGCTTAACCTTACAGCTCTGAAGCAAGAAAATGCTTATTGATTTTGAACTGTCCCAAGGGCAAAGCACTGCTGGACACTGACGTATATACACACACACGGCAGCTCTTATTATCTCAACAGCTTATTCATATTCCATAAGTGCCTTGGTCTGGTTTCATTCAGTGTCTATTGCTCATCATGCTGTTGAAAGTAATGCATGAACAGCAAGTCCAAAACTCAAACCTCATGTCATCGTTACGATTCACAATCTATACGCTTTCATGCTGCAGTTACGATTATCGGCTATTCTGCTAAAGAACAGGATACCAACTCAAAGGTTTTGACTAAAACCTTTCATTTAAGGCCAGGGTTAGTTGGATACCACCAGAAAGCTGAGGTGGCAGGGCCAAGGTGGATGATATCAGAAAGCTGAGGGTGTGGCCATGTGGATGACGCCGGAAACCTTAGGGGGCGGGGCCAGGTGAATATCATCAGAATGCTAAGGGGCAGGGCCAAGAGAATAATACCAGACATCTGAGGGGTGGAGCCAAATTGATAATGCCAGAGTGCTGAGGGGTGAGGCCAAGTGGATAACACCAAGAAGCTTAAGGACAGGGCCAAGTTGATAATAGCAGAAAGCTAAAGCGCCAGGTGAACAACTCTAGATTGCTGAGAAGGAAGAAAAAGCATCGGCAAAAGCTGGAGACGGGGCCAGATGGGTGGCTATTTTAAGATAACAAAGTGGGCAGCATCAGAAATTTAGAGGGGGAGAGGCCAGGTGGATAAATCCGGAGAGCTGAGGGGGTCATGCTTGAACAAAGTCCAGTCAATTACTGCAACATACTATCAAAATTCACGTAAAATCTTACACTCCATCAAGTGAAAAAAATAAAGTGTTTTTCTGACAGATTACATGAAATGATTAAAACCTAAGCAAAGAGACACCAGTCAAGTTGAACTTCTTTTCTTTCAAAGCATTAAACCGCATACTTGAACAGCATCCTGCCTTCCTCCTCCTTTTTCCAGCTGAGATAGAGGCCATTAAACGTTAAAACTCCCTCCTCTTTCTGTTCTCTTATTCTCTTCCCTTCCTTTTCCCTCTTGCCTTTCCCTTCATCTGCTCTTCACTCCGATCAGTGGATGGCAGAGGAGCGGAGCTCGTTCAGACAGACGTCAGCTCAAAGGTACAGTGTGAGGAGACAGCAAATGAGGGGGCTGCACGGCACGGACAGCAACGCAACCCCACACACACACACACACACACACACACACACACACACACACACGAGGACGAACACAAGGTGAGCACAGATAAAGACAGTAAAAACCCACAGGGAGGGCCATTTCACTCTCATCACATCCTCTCTCTTACACAATACACACAAAAGTGAAGGGTACCGAGTGTGTGGAAAATGCTAAGCCACGAAAATACACATTCAGACACGTTTATCTTTGCAAGATCAAGAGATTAAACCTATCCTACAACAAAAAAAAATGGAGAAATCCGCCCTTATGACACAGTTTGCTTGTAGGGGATTGTGGTGATCACTGGTGCCAAAATTACTGTTGAAACAAAAAGGTGTCAGAAGAAACAAAAGTCAAAGCTTGGCTCTTTCTTAATCCAGTGTGCTGGGAGAAAAATACATCAAGAACATACATGAGAAGTGTAAGAAAATAAAATCTTAACTGATTTATACTTAATCTCATTTGCATTAAAAATGCATGTGATGTTGAGAATGTGTTCTTAGCTAGGCGTTAGCTTGCTAATTTAAAAAAAAAGAAAAAAAAAAACAAGAAGTGCAGTGAATTTATTTTAATTACTGTTAGAAAGGGACAGAAGTTACATAACTTGCCTAAGTATCAGATATTGGCCTCTGATACTGGTGGAATCGGTGCATTCTTATTTATATAAGCTACTAGAGATGGATTGTTATGACTAAGAGTTCGTTTTTCTAACCTGTTATGTTATACCTGATGTTAGATTGATTGGGAGGGTGAAGTATGCCAGCAAACAAAGTTCAGAGGTGCGACAGACACGTCTCTCTTCGCTGAACACTTAACTGAAATGGAGTCGAGTTCACATTGTGTCTATGGGTGAAGAACAGCATGACCTGGAACATCATGACCCTCGTCAGGCACAGTGGAAACTAATCGCTGTGTTAAATGAGACGAGAGCATGTGTGTGTGTGTGTGTGTGTGTGTGTGTCGTACTGTGAGTGACGAATTCCAACGGTCAGGTCCATCTGGCGGCATAGGAGCAGCAGACGGTTTCCCTGGAAACCGATGGAGCCTGACCCAGTGCTCTTGAGGTATGAAGAAAGCATGCACGTACGCGCATACACACGAAGAACCTGATGCTCAGCGGCTAAGCACTCAGATACACACTGGGACGGCGTCACAGCTCCAGAGAGGAAACAGTCCACTCGGAACTGACAGAACATACAGGAATGTTAAATGGGTGCAGTGAGGCGAAAGACGACGCGGCAACACACAGCAAGTTTTCCTTGACGTAGCAATGCTCGTCAACCCACACGCGTACTAAACCTTCACAGGCTTCCTAAACATCTGTTCTGATCAATGCCACACACACCTTGCCAAAAAAACATGTGCATCTATTCCTAAGTTGCATGTTTAAAAACCTCTCCTGTGTGTAACTGTTGCGACTGAGACGAGACAGAAACCCAGAGACAGCTGTCTGTTCCTGCGCAGCAAGGTGGCTCTTTGTCTCTTTTGTTGCCATAAACAGAAGCCACACTCGGGGTTGGTGTTGGCTACATTGTCATCACCACCATCAACCTGCGCTCCACTAAATTTTGTAATTTCCAGCCTCTGAGTAAGAGGAACCAAAGAAAATACCCCTCATCTCTGAATTCCTACTCTGAAAGTTGGGAGGGTCTCTTCGACCCCGAGTTCAGCATGTTATCATAGCTGATAACATTTCGATCAATCAACATAGACACTTCAGTAATCTATAACACTGTCCATATGGTTCGCTGTTCACTGTTTTGTAAATACAAGCAAATATATCATAAACTCACGATCAGTAATGTTAGTTAGCTAGCTTGCTGCTAACAAAACATGGAGGTATCCATGTTTTGTTCACACTCTTTTTTTTTTTATTTAGCTTGAACACACCAAGCTCAAATACAAGTTCAGACTTCCCTCTTCTGAGTTAAGTCGAATCCACCGTGAACGTGGAGACGATGCCTGCGAGGGCAGCATGGAGATGAAACTACCCTCACAAATTACTCACGTACTCTGTGCAGTTTCGTAGTAGCCACAGTGTACGAGTGCTCCAGTACTGCAGGTGGCGCTGCTATGATTTTATGACAATTTGCACGACTACGTTAAAATCGCCTGCTGCAAAGTGCCGACAGCATGAACTACGGTGACGCAGAAGTACATAAACAAATGTTCGAACATGAGGAAGAGGAAGAACTGCTCGTTTTATTCCCTAAGACAAAAGGAAAAGATAGATAAGATGCGTGTGGTATGGGAGACCATGAAATGAATCGAGGGTTGAGAGCCAGTGATTGTAACGAGCAATCACAGGCTTGGTCACATAGTGCCTCCGTTTGCTCAATGACATCATGCTGTTCGTGGAAGCCAACAGAACACTGCATGAAGTACGCTGAAGCCTTTAATGTCCGTCATGTCTTACTGCCATGTGACCCCCCTTGGCCCAGCTGCGTTTGACACGCAGCCTTTCTATGTTATTATTTCTGTGTTATTATTTCTGTGTTTTTCCTCCCAGAACCAGTGCTGCTCATTAAAGCTTTGCACACCGTCAGCAAGACCTTAATGTATAGAGTACAGGAAAAGCAGTCAGTGCCTCTCCTTTTAAAACACTAAATCACTCCCTCCCGTCTGCTCTGCGTCACTGTCATTTATCTTCTCCCGCTTCTTGGCAGGCCTGGGTATATATTTGTTAGTTACTCTTTGCTGGCCCTTTGTGAATATTATATCAATATGAATCTTCACAAAAGTCCTAAAATCCATCACTCTTTCGATGGGCAAGATCAGCTTCTGACTGTGTCGAGCATGAAAATGATATGAAATTAGAAATATAATACGGTCTTAAGTTTAAATCCCAGAATAGCCAGGAAGCCACTCTTGGACCCTTGAACAAGGCTCTTTAAGGTACAGAATGTTAGCTTCAGTGCTTCCTCTAAAGTAGCATCCCCCTTTTTTACTTGAAATCCAGGATTAGTCTGATTACTCATTGGTGCCAAAATCTCGGCTGTAATATTAACATTGTTCAAAAAATGGAATAGAAGATCAGTGAGGCATACTGTATGCACGCGCGCACACACACTAACATTGTACCTCATCTACGTCTGTTCTAATTAAGTTAAGGAGGATGGTCGAGCTGCATGCAGCAGATCTTTAAGGCGGATGAGAAACTTGCGCAGACGTCACTGCTGACTGACTCGCGTAATAGTAAGTTTAGGAAACCTAGACCAGATGGATCATACGGGCCTTGTCCTGAAGCCAAGGTTCTCACTAGGGACCAATTAAAGCAACTTAGACCTTATCAGTGAAGCTTACTGTGGTAGGAAGCCTGACACACACACACACACACACACACACACACACACACACACACACACAGAAAAAGATTGTTGCACGGCAGCCAATTAGGAGGCTTCATCTGGGAATCAGAGAACAGCCATAATTGGTAAAAGTATGATGGTATTGTGATGTGCTCTGTCTTTTCCATTCCTCTACACACAAACACACTCGTATACACAGATACACCTGTTCTGGCTCTCTGAGGACACCAGCTCAGAATGCTAGTAAAGCCTGAAACACATTTTAGCACTTGAACCTCTCCGCGTGCGAGTGCGCGTGTGTGAATTTTATGTAAAACAGTAGAGTCAATGTTGTACTCCTAAAAGGATCTTGGCTATAAAAAGCTCGGCTTTTCAGCATGTGGGTGTCAAGCTCTTGACTTAACAATTAAATTACTCTTTTAGGCGCTCTCGACTTTCCTCATGATAAACGTGCTGTATATATCTCGTCAAAATCACTCCTTCGCCGTCCCTCCCTCTGTCTCGTTCCTCCCGGGAGATTCTGGTTGGGTGCTAATTTGTTTTCAGAGATGGCACCAAGGATTGGGTCCAAATGTCATCGCACCTGACACGCAGTGAATGGAGAAGCAGGCATTTGCTACGGCTGGAGTAATCAGATGAGTACAGTGTGCTTGTGTGTGTGTGTGTGTGTGTGTGTGTAGGACAAACTTTGTTGTCTGACACAGAGAACTGTAATTAAGGTTAAGGCAAGAGCAGAGAGTAATGAATGCAGATCGGGCAGATACTCCCACCACGAGGTGTCATACTGAACATCAATCCAGCACTGATCTCAGATCAGCCTGCACATCTATCAGGAATTCTAAAGCAACAGCGATATCACTGATCTCAGATCAGCCATCACAGCTATCAGGAATTCCAAAGCAACAGCGATATCACTGATCTCAGATCAGCCTGCACATCTATCAGGAATTCTAAAGCAACAGCGATATCACTGATCTCAGATCAGCCATCACAGCTATCAGGAATTCTAAAGCAACAGAGATATCACTGATCTCAGATCTTCAGCACCATTGTCCCTCGCTGTAACTGCCAGAGCTTCTGAAACTTTCTGGGACCCCTACCATGGACTGCCTCTGAACATATTCAAATATTACGCTCATTATTTAAATCAATACAGTAATATTTTGATTATTTATTGCAGCTACAGAGCGTTTTATTCCTGACGTCTCTGCTGACAGAACACATTAAGCTGACATTACTTATCGGCTACTTGTTTTGGATTTATTGAGTTTTGAATTAAAAATCCATTTTTAAATCTTAAAAATTTAAGACCTCAATTATAAATACTACACCCCTGATAATAATGGGATGTGATTTCCTTCACAGACCCCCTGGCTATGCTTCGAATGTTTCCAATTTAAGGTGAACCGGCAGCTGAGTGTAATAGTGTAATATCAAAAAATGCAGGCGAGTACAGTGAGGGGAAATAAGTATTTTGGTTTTGTTATTTAATAAACTCCCAGTGCATACAGCCACTTCAAATTTACATGAATGTCTTCTGATGTTGACTCTGAATTATTTACAGAGGGTTTTTTTTCCCTTCTATTTTTGTTCTGGCTTTGGCTCTGAAAGAGTTCTGAGTTTTCTGAATGCTTGTGTGCAAATTTTAGACGCAAATCTCTGAGCTCCGTCTTTAGCAAGTTCTGCGTGAGGTATGGGATCGGAGATGATTGCGGTGCAGTTCGTTGCTTATTGTTCTCTCTGTAGCTGTTGTTCGTGCTGCTTCCAGGTCATCCTGCAACTCTTTTCAAGTGACTGCTGGCTTCTCCCTTAGCGTCTTCATCATTAGTCTGAGAGCTCAGTGGGAAATCGTGCATGGCGCACCTTTCCGGCGATGATTCGTTGTGCTTCCAGGAACTTTCCGACTGAATATTAGCAAACCAGCTGCACTTGCAGGGATGTTTTAGGCCTTTGTTATGGCTCTGTAGCTTTTTCCATTCGAGTGCTTTTTAATAATTTTTTGTCCCTGATCATTTTCAGAAGCTCCTCCACCTTCACCATGATTATTACTTATTGCGTGAAATCTCCAATGGCAACATCTTTCATAATGACACCAGATGCAATTTTCTGCTGCATTTATATCCAGATCTTGATTTATTGTTATCTAATTTTTACATATATTCTTAATACAGTGTTCAAATACTTGTTTCTCAAACTTTTTATGCTTATGAATGCATATTTTTTGTATATATTTGTATATATAAAGTCAAAAGAGGTTAAGTGTGAAAATTTGAAGTGGATGCATGCACTGGAAGTATATTAAATAGCAAAAACAAAAGTGTCTGAATACTTATTTCCACTCACTGTATTTGATACTTGTAGAATACCTGCTGATGTGCTTCAAGACAAAGGCTAAAATATCTTCTTCTTCCTCTTCTTCTTTCGGCTTTTCCCTTCAGGGGTCTCCACAGCGAATCATCACTCTCCACCTATCCCT
>JAKKZN010000020.1:2871347-2882589 GCA_033441825.1 Pangasius elongatus | reverse complement strand
GAAATTGCAAGTTCCTGCAAGTTCCTCTGAGCTAACCTTTCCGTCTACTTGCTTGATCACAGTGACAACAGGCTCAGCAAGTTCAACCCAGACCTTTCTTCTCTAACCCTGGTCACAGATTCCAGGTTCCAGGTTTGAAAGCGCTCAAATTAAAGACCACGTAGTAACAGCCTGATCATCCTAGCAAATTCCTAACGCACATTTCAAAAACATACCTTCTTCCAGACATCCACATGACTGAAAAACTTCTCCAACAAAAAAATTCCTCCAGCTTTAAAGGTGTTTTTGTGTGGATGGGAGGTTAAAACGTAGAGGGGGGAAAAAATCTATATATTGTGTACACAAAATCTGTTGAAAATCAGCTGAGTCTATTGATTAGACTTATCTGAGAACTGTTATGGTATTCTGATAAGCACCCTGGACTGACATTCAATCAACAGCATTACGCCAATAAACATGATGATGCAAGTGGCCACAATTGGGATTGTTCAACTCTACATGTACAAACCAGACAAATGATAAAATAAACACAGTAAGCTACATGTTCATCAGCCATGTGATTGGTGAAGCAGGCTTTGCCCGATAGTACCCGCCCACTTTACAACAAAAGGGAAAAAAGTCTGGTGAAGTACATATCAGAAAGTCACTACTTATTCATTCATGATGCACGCTATAGCCACGAAACCGACATCAACCACATTAGAGTCTTTTATCCTAAATGTCTTCTAGCGAGCTCAACCACGAACACAAAGAAGCAGCACTGCCAAAGAGGAGTACATCACCACAGAGGAATAAAGCCTAAGAGATGAAGAAAATTCCAAAATCCTGACCGAATGAGCAAATGTTTCCTAAAAATCTGGACTGAGTCTGATTTCCTCATTCTGCCCCCCTACTCTGGCGTCATGGAGAATTCCAGACACTAATGCCACTATGACGGGTGTAGTGGGGTGGCAGGAGGAGGGAGGGAGGGAGGGAGCTACAAGAATGATTGCACACCTGAGATGCAATAGCACAGCAGCAGAGGGGTAATAAACCTCCCCAGCAGCGCTACACAAAGAGAACAAACATCTAACAACAAAGAAATCAGGTACAGTGAAAAGTCCTCCATAATTAAATACTGGTCATAAAATAAAAATAATACACAAGTGTAATAACAGCACACAACAAATCTGTTTCATTTATTACTACTGCGGGTATTGTCAGTACACATTTCAGTAAAGACAACTGCATGGCATGATCAAATAAAACCTGCTAAACAGCAAACAGCCCGTAATGTCGACACTTTTTGGGGAGCTCTCTCTCATATAAGGCTCGTATTACAACAAAGCTTTCTACTCTCTAATTGTTACGATTTTCCCTCTGGTTCCTGCATATTATCTAACCGCCGAAAAATTAAATATTGTGACACTCGTCCATACTACAGAGCTTCTGATGTATGCATTAGAATAAACAGAGAAGTTTGGATTTGGTCATCATCGTGGTCGTATTTCTGCTGATAACACTGTTATGATAAAATACACCACCAGCCAATTTAACAGGATCTTAACAGGAAGCCAATAATGTGGCAGGAGCACAATGCATAAAAATCATATTGATAAAGGTCAAGAGCGTCAGTTAATGTTCACATCAAATATCAGAAGGAAAAAAATGTGATCTCAGTGACTTTGACTACATTGGTGTCAGGGGGGCTGGTCTGAGTATTTCAGAAACTCGTGGGATTTTCACACACAGTAGTCTCTAGAGTTTATACAGAATGGTATGGAGGGAAAAAACATCCAGTGAGTGGCAGTTTTGAGGCTCGTTGGTGATGAGAGAGGTCAGAGGAGAATGGATCTAGCTGACAGAAAGGCTACGATATCTCAAATAACCACTCTTTACACCAGTGGTGAGCAGAAAAGCATCTCAGAATGCACAACATGCCAAGACTTCAGGTCTATGGGCTACAACAGCAGAAGATCACTTCAGGTTCTATTCCTTTCAGCCAAGACCAGGTATCTGAGTGGGCACAGGTGAGGTTTTTTCTTCTTCAGTGTATATAGAGAGATATTTAACAGAAAACTGTCTCTCAGCACCTGTTGCACTGCTGGATGTTCTCAGTTTCACATGTGCTTTTGTTATTGTTTTGGTTTCATTCCTCCTTCTTTCTTCTCCTCCACTGTTTGTTCATTGATTTTCATTAGCTCAGTAACATGAGCTATGTCACTGGCGTATTGTTATTAATTAAACACAATGTGTATATAGTTCTGCTTTATGTTTTTGCCATTTTCTTGTTTCACGCTTTTTCGCCTTTCTAGTTAACTCGGTTATTTGTCCAGTATTTCTGTCATAATTAAGTTTATTTTTACAGAAACATTCACACGCTTATATAACTAGTTCTGGCATACTTCCATGCACTGAGTCATCACAACTTTTAAATTCCATAACGCTACATTCAAGAGCATTTTTTTTTTTTAAACAGTGTTTGCACTCCTGAGATAAAAGACAGCCCTGGCCCATTTAGAAAGCAGCAAAGTGTGGCTGTCTTTAACGTTCCTCATTTAGGAAAATCTTTTAATAAGCATTGTATGTATCCTCAATACAAATCGGTTCACTGGACCAAAATTTCATGATTGTTACTTTTTTTGTGTGTAAATAACCTCCATAAATATCAAATGAATAGCACTCTAGAAAGATGCCTGGTGCAAGTACTGAAATTTTTATATTCTAATTCTGGTAACAGTACATTATCAGAAGGAAAGCCAACATACTTCTCACACACCCCCATTAAACACACAAGCAGCTAACTGAAATAAAGATGAAGCCCATCCTCTCAGACGAAGATCTTTTTTTTTTCCCCCCAGAGCTAAAGCTCACATCTGTGAGGCTTGATTCAATTTTTCATGAGCGTGACCCAGTGAGTAATATCGGCCACTCGAGCTCTCTCAGCAGGCATTCCACTCTCTCGCCTTGGTTTTCTCAGCTCCATCTTGCATAGATACTCATTCTGCTCTTTCATTATTTTCCATTATTCTCCCTCGCTTTCTAATAAATGAAATAAAAATTTCCTTTATGCCATCTTGAGTACCTTATCTACTTTTTAAAATTTATCATTATACTCAGATCTGGGAAATGTGATGTCTGGACCAAGAAACAGGGTCAATGAGAGAAACAAAAAAAAAATAAAAAAATAAAAATCACACGTGAAAGGCTTGCACAGACGACATTATAAGCTATACCTTTTTTATCTAGATCAACAGGGGACGTAAATAGAAGCCTTCAAACACAAGCAGATTAAGGAAAGCATGTTTTCTCGTATCTTATAACCTTTAGCTGAACCACAGGAAGCATACGTCTCTATCTCCTACAGTGACTTTGTTCCCTTTAATCTTCCTTCTTCCTAATGGTTCCGTACAGTTCATCATAGTTCCACACGCTCCCTATAGTCCCCTACAGATTATTATATATCCTCAAAGATTATATATGTTTTCTTACAGTTCTTCGTGTCCCCTGTGGTATCTCACACACTTGATTGTTTCCTAGGGTTCATTGTGGTTTCCTATACTTCTCTAAGTTCACAAGTGTTCACTAGTATTCCCCATGGTTCCTGCACTCCCCAAGTTCCCAATGGTCTCAAAAGACCCTTGAGCTCCTTAAAATGTGCTTTACTCCCCCAGGGTCCCCATGTCCCCTAGGGGTTAATACAGGTCCTCCTAGTTAACTGTCCTAATCTATATTCTACAGGTTTCCCATGTTCCCTACAGTTCACTCTCCTTTCCCTTACGGTTTCCTACACTTCTCCAAATTCCCAAAGGCTCAACAGCATTCCCTGTTGTTCCTGCACTTCTGTGTACACTGTGGTTCCAAACAGCTCCCTAGCTTCCCTATGCTTTCAAAAATTCTTCGTGTTCCTTACAGTTTGATTTACTTCCCCAGTACTCTCCTATGCTTCCACACGTTCCCTGTGATTCCCCTTGGTTCCTGCACTTCTCTGCGGTCAATGTGGTTTCCTACACTTCTCCAAGTTCCCAAGGGTTCCCTACGGTTCCTCACGGTTCCCTGCATTTCTCCATGTTCACTGTGGTTTCCAACATCATCCTATGTTCCCTAGGATTTAAACATTTCCTTGAGTGCCTTACAGTTTGTTGTACTTCCCCAGGGTTTCCTACACTTACCCATGATCTCTACAATTTACAGCAGTATTCCAGAGTTTCCTGCACTTTTAAACGTTCAGCATGGTTTCCTATGCCCTCCAGTGTTCTCCTATAGTGTTAACACCCCAATCCCCCCGCCCCAAATACTCATCACAGTTCACTCTCCTTCCCTAAGTCTGTTATGGTTTCCTACACTCCTCCAAGTATCCATAGGGTTTGCCAAAGTTCCTCATGGTTTAACATCATTTCCCACATCTTGCCATGTTCTCCTATGGTTTCAACACATCCTCACGTTCATTACAGTTTACTCCTCTCCCCCAGGTATCTCATGGTTTCTTACACTAGGGTTTCCTGCAATGTGCTACAAGTACCCTTTTTTCTTACAGCTACAGGTGTCGTTACAACAAGATAAAAAGTAACCGCCAAGCCAAACCCATTCTCTTGATGGTCTACCAGTGGCTCCAAAATTTGTGCAACAGTTTCACATGTTGGCCATGTTCAGCACATAAGAATTATTAATGTGTATCGAGACACAATGTGGTCAACATCTTTTATTCATTTAGCAGGATATCTTGATGGTATCAAGCATAACGAGATGCCAAGCTTGTCATCCAAAGCATAAGCATTTCTCTCTGTAGTTCCTGACTGAAAAATAATGTTGCCCCAGCAAATACAAATCTGCCACTGTTTTAACTTGCAGGGAAAGTTCTTTTCCCATGCAGTCAGAAACATCTGAAACCACTACAGCTTCTGAATGTTTATTGAACAGAATAGCTTCAGGGCTTTTTACTCTCAGTTCAGCTCCAAATTCAGTCAAACACTTCTGAAGCACATAAAAACACAGGTGTCCAGGAGAAGCTACCGATTCAGGTTAAATATATACAGTGGTGTATAATTCTTATAAAAATGATGCAAACCTCATCTGAATTGACCGCCTGAATCCCAACAGATTCTGAAACACCGTGTCAAACTACCCTACCACAGTAAAGCTGTTTTAATAAAACATCACTCAAACTTAGTTTGTGCCAGCAACATTGAGGGAATCACACCTCAAAAGTCCTGTCACTGTTTTTCAAGTCTCTCTCCTTCCTTTTGTCTTCAGGCTTCAGACAGTTCACACAGCTTCTCAAAACCTGATGCCCACATAGGCAGCTGTTTTATACTAGTAGTATTTCAACCAGAAAAGAGCTTCATTTCAGAAAATAAGACTGAACAAAATGTAACATATCGTTAGCCTCATAGCATAATTGCCCAAGTCATATTTGGTCAAACATGACTTAGGCAATTATGGTATGAGGCTAACGATATTTATTTTCTTTCTATCTTGTTCTTTTAACTGTAGTTATACCAGCCATTCCCTACAAGTTACAAGTTCCTTGTGGTTTTCAGATCTCCTCCAAGGCTTAAACTGGTTTCCAGCACTTCCCTACAGATGCTCTATAGACTACCCTACTGTATTTGCTACAGATTAACATGTTCTCTACATTTTCTTACATTTCTACACATTCTCTGCTGCTCCACAGACTGTCAATGCTCCCTATGGTTCTGTGCACTTTCCAATGTTCCTAAGGGTCATTTGACTTCCCAAAATCCCATACAGTTCCTTACACATCCCCATGTTCCCTTAAGGTTCGCCTAGACGTCCCCATATCCCCTGCCTTTCTTGACAAACCCACGTATCCACACAGTTTGATAGAATTCCCCATATCACCTACAGTCCTGTACACACCCCAATTCCCCAAAGCTTCCTTGAATTTCCCTTTTTACCCTATGGTCCTATAAAATTATCTAAATTCCTTATAGTTCCAGAATGTTCCCAATCTTCCCCATGTCGCCCTATACTTCCCCATTTTCCTTATGGTTACCTCCCACATTCCCTATAGCTCTACACACTTCAACGACTATGATTTCTGACACTTGGCCTCATTACACATTCCCAAGCTGTCTAATATTTCTTAGAGTACCCCATCTTCCAAAGAGTTCCATACACTTCCCTATGGCTCCTCAGATTCCTTGAGATCTCTACAGTATCCTATACACCCCATGGTCCTTGTGATTCTCCACCATTTCACTACAGCTCTATCTTGTGTATGGTTCCAAGGTCTCAATGTTCCTTACAGTTCAAAAACAAAGCAAAATTCTCAAATAGCATGACATTAGGCTCAAGCAGCTGAAGCAAACCTACACCAACATCAGTACAACATAAAGTCATCACTTGACTCCCTGAGCTCACAGCCCCTCCTGAGTCAGAAGCCTAGAGACACCTGATACACTGTCTTTGCAGAACCGATTCACACCAACAACAGCAACATCCATCATTAGAGTCAATCGGGTTTGACTGACTCTAGATTTGGATGTGGTATTTGGCACCTCAAAGGTCTATAAGGATGAATTGGTTCATGAAAAAAACACAACCACCACCACCACCACCACCACCACCACAGTCATGGGCATTGGCCAGTGTGTCAATCCAGTGTGAATTAGTTACCATTAGTGTTTACAACACATTTATGATTAATTAATGCAATCCAGACATTAAGAACTTGTGAAAATGGCAACTGTGCACATCGAAACAGAAACCACAGAGATGGGACCATAGTGAGAGAAGGATTTGGCTCACAGTGATTCTTGTGTTTGGAAAAGGAAAGGCTGTGGGATGAAGAGGCTTTGGGATGGGATCCCATGTTGACTGTGACAGACAGGCCTTCTGGCTCAGCGAGAGAGGGAGCCATCTGTCCTAGCAAAGGGTTAATCCACAAACAGCCAGCCTTCGTTCCAGCATTTTCTTCACAAAACCTCCCAATTCCAACTCGCATCCAAATCAAACCCTCATCAACTCTATATCGGTCTGCTGTAGTATACAGATCCTTGTGTAGTGGTATGATTAGACCTTTCATACTTATTACAACCCACATATACCCAGATGCTAACACTGTATTCCATTTAAACATGCATTATTCCCAATCTATGCTAATTTAGGGTGAGCACTGGAACTTCCTTCTGTTCAAATATCATTTGTATGCAAATATACATTTGAATACTTTCAGACATGCAGAGGTTGGACGGAAGAGCAGACACTAAGCACAGACCTGTAGGCTATATAAAACTCGATTACCCAGAAAGCTGGCTAAAACGCATTCCAGACACAAAGATGCAGCTCTTTATCCCAGGGAATGCACATTCTCTAAAGGCATAAAAAAACACTAAACAGCAAAAGAAGGAAAGACTGAGTGCAAGTAGGCTGCAAAGAGGCAGTGTAGAGGGGTTGAGGAGGGGTTGAAAGATGCCGACATCCTTGAATCCGTCCTGATCGCTTGCCACCCAGCGGCAACACACACATAATGGCCTCCAATATGTCAGTGATCACAGATTAACTCGGAGCAATGGCACCTCAATCTAAGCACACACACACACACACACACACACACACGCAAAACAATGAGTCCTCAGTCAAAGACACAGACTGACTCGCACACCTCACGCCTCACGTCTGTTTGCATCCACCACGACACTGCTTTCAGTTTCTTACACACCCCTTCCTCCCCCCATCCTTCAGTCTCTCCATCTCTATTACACTCTTTATTATTCCCGACTCCCCACCCCCACCCATCAGACCCCGGAAGCCAAACTATCACCACCATCATCATCATCATCATCATCAAATAGGAAGGGAAAAACATCTACGCAAATACCTTAGAAAATATCAGATATCCAAATGTCGGAGAGAATCTAAGGAAAGAAATGGATCAAATCCAGCAATTATCTCCTTCTCTCTAGAGCATCGGGTGCTCTGATCGCAGCTAGCACTGCCCAGCCTGTCCCTCCTCCTCCCTTTCTTTCCTCTCGCGCTTTCACTCTCCCTCTTCTCCGAGCCAGTCGGCCAGTCCAGCGCTGAAGCTTAGCCAATGTGAGAGACTCGCACAGCAAACACCGTCTGACAGAGAGAAGCTCGCTCACCCACATTCGCCCGCCCACTTCTCTCCCGCTCTCTCTCTCGTCCCCACCTCTCTCTCAGACACACATGCTCCCTCTGCAAGCAAGACATTCTCATAAATCTCTGTCTCACACACACAAGGCATGTGACCAAGCAAATAGGCAGTTGGAGAGGGAAAACGGTGGACCAGAACAAACATTTCAAGGAGACGGAGGAGACCAAAGGCTTGCTGCATGTACAAACCCTTCTTTTGTTTTCCTTTAGCCTAGCCAGACCAGGGCAGTGGAGCATGGACCATAGGCGTGTCACAGTCAGAACATAGCATCCATCGACACGAAGCTGTTCACTTATAATTATATCACAAATCTGTTATTATTATTTTAGAACACAGCACTGTTGAATTCTCGATTCTGACTGGTCAGAACATTTTCTATAGCAGCAGTTCTGACAGTAGTTTATATGAATGCACTACTTATCGTTTCTATGGTAACAACTTAGACAGGAACCTGTATGGTGGATGCTTCGCGTAATTTAATTCTAATAAAATGCAATTAAACCAGGCAAAGAAAACACACAATCCTTGATAGGAGACATTTATTTATTATTTATTGAAGGAGTCTCCAGCGTCAAGGATTTGCAACCTTCAGCAAGTCACTGCAAAGTCTTTAGTTCGCTTTTTTCCCCCCACAGTAACGTGTCTTGTTGCCTGTGGTATAAGGGGAATAAAGCACACCGAGAACATGCTGTTAATGTAAAATAATTAACTTATATTTGTGGTAAGAGTATTGTCAATTATTTTCCTATAAACAGCACGTCCCAAAGTGTTTATTCCTTACTATTCATCATTCCTTATCATCCTGGGATTCTGACTTGGTTCCACAATAGTTTGCAAGATGGTGTGTGTGTGTGTGTGTGTGTGTGTGTGCGTGTCCTTTTAAGAGGTACTAAAAACATTAAATACATATCAATTTACAGCATGTGCTTTAAATTCTACTTAGAAATCGACTAATTTAATTTTACTAAATAATACTGATGCACGACGTACTAAGTACTGACTTCTGAGACACACACAGGTCACTTCCCCTGTCTGTCTTCAAACACACAATCCGAGCTGCACCCTGGAGAAACTAGGCCGCAGGTAGCTACTCAACAGCGGTGTATCCCCCGGCTTCTGCCTGGCCTGCTATTTTGGGGGTTTGAATTATGATTCATCTGTTAGCACTGCACAGAGATGGCTCTGCAAAGGAGCTCACCTTGGGACGGAGTTGCTTTATATAATGTTCAACTTTTGACCCGCATGCAATGTTATCATCATGGAGATGGACAAAATGTTGCTGGTAACAATGACGACTTGAATTTTGGGGTTTAAGCACTGAACTGAGGCCAGTTCCTCAAACAACTAAGAGATGCTGCAAAATTAAATGCAACGCAAACCCGCTCTCATCTAGCTGTGACCCAGGAGCTCTCCTGCGCAAGGCGATGAGATGAACAGGGTGGTGTTTAAAGACACATTCTTCTTCTTTTGTTCTCTAAAGCTCTTGTGCCAAAGAGATGCTAACTCTCAGGCTGAAGAAGTTTTTCTGGCTGCTTTTCACTTGCAAATTGAATTGGGAGTGGGATTTAGAGTGTGTGTGTGTGTGTGTGTGTGTGTGTGTGTGTGTGTGTGTGTGTGTGTGTGTGTCAGACTGACAGGTCCAAAACGATGAAGCACTACAAGGAATAAAATGTAAAAACATCCCAGTGTTAGTTGGGTTTTATATTTTCTGCAGTCAAAACTCCTTGAAACTAGCAGATGTTCAAATATTATTATTATTATTATTAAAAGATAGATAATTAAGCACCGTCATATTTATTTACTGGAGCAGTTACAACTTTTTATTCCCGAACTTTCCTTCCACAGCGAGCCAAAACAGTTATACTGCCTTTAAAGGTTATTATTAAAGAAGAATTACTGTATAGTTCTGATACTATGCAACTTTGACTTTATACTTGCGTAAGTTATTGAGCTTAAGGTAAAACTAATTTAATTGAAGTAACCAGACAATTAAGTTGACTTAGTAAGTTCACTAGCTGGAAGGAGTCACTATTCAAGAAAGTCTTGGAGGGAAAAAAACAACAACTACTGAATATTAAACTAAACATCTGGGGTACTGATGTCAGTGTCCTCAACTACATCTATGAATTATGAGCTACATCAGCACTGCTGTTGCTGTTTTGTCAGAGTTTTGAAAGCGTTTGGAAGTCAGATTAAGTCAGTCAGTCAACTGACAGCAAATCATAGCAATATACAAATATTATTCAAATAATACACAGTAAAATAGTACATCTCCCTGAAATTCCATCCCTAATAACTACACTACACGGCCAAAAGTATTTGTACACCTGATCATCACACCCATTTTCTTATAAATGTGGTTCTTCCCAAAACTGTTCCCACAATGTTAAAAGCACAGAATTGTCTAGAAAATCTTTGTACGAGTCCCAAACCTGTTCCAGCATGACTGTGTCCATGAATACATGGTTTGCCAAGGCTGCAATGGAAGAACTCCTGCATAGAGCCCTGACTTCAACCCCACTGGACACCGTCGGGATGAACTGGAACGCCGGCTTCACAAATTCCCAAAGCTACACTCCAAAATCTAGTCTAAAGCCTTCCCGGAAGAGTGGAGGTCATTATAACAGCACTGGGGGAATAGATCTGAAATGTGATGTTCAACAAGCACATATGGGTGTGATGGTCAGGGGTCCACAAACTTTTGCCCATGTGCTGCATATAAGGACACTTTCACTCCTAATTGGTCTGTCGAGTCTGAATCAGTGCAAAAGTAATACTTTTGGTTGGTTTGCTACTTGTCACATAATTAACTGGACCAAAAAGCTAAAAATCATTCTCTGAGGGGTGTGTACATGTGTGTCCTCATAAAACTTATTCATTCACTGGTCAGAAATATGGCAACGGAAAAATTGGCAACGGCAAATGCGTGCAGAAATCACAAAGCAAGGAAAACGTTTATGTGAATAATTCTAAAAATAAAAATTATGTAAATAATTATACACAAAATGTTGTGCTCCCCCAGTGGTGCAACAGAAGAGCATTCGTGAATTTGGGGGCAGTCGTGGCCTAATGGTCTGAGAGTCGGACTTGTAACCCGAAGGTGAACCTGAAGGTCGTGGGTTC
>JAKKZN010000020.1:2856873-2871247 GCA_033441825.1 Pangasius elongatus | reverse complement strand
TGTGCACTTGGATGGGTTAAATGCAGAGCACAAATTCCGAGTATGGGTCACCACACTTGGCCACAAAGTCACTTCATTCATTCACCCTATGATTGGGAGATCAGTCCTAACAATGCCATGAGAGCAAACCTGGTCGTGCTCGCTGTGTGGTCAATCACAGCGACACTAGCCAATTGTGTGCATTGGTGAGCTCGTGTATGCGGAAGAGGTAGATAGCACTTTCCTCCGAGTGTGTTACGCTTATCCTCCCTGTGATAAGCTGTCATATGATATGGAAGAGCTGGCTGGTGGGTGGGAATTGGCAGGTGAGAAAAGTGAGGAGAAAATTAGGAAACTCTATACATACACGATACCAAAAAAATATGGAACTCGTCTGCGGTTCTGGGAGCCAACTATAGAGCTCTAATTCTGAAGAGATGTTTCTCTGCATCGCTTTTAATGGACCAAAAATGCATCCACCCTCCTACATATGTTGCATATAGTTTAGCTGTACCTACGCACGCTCGAAATAAAACTATGATTATTAAATTATGCTTTGAAAAAAAGTTTTTATATTGTGTAACAGATGGTGTATAATAAGTACGTAGTTTGAAAGAGCTTCAAGTTCTTCACTGTTAAGTGAAGCAGGGTGTGTGAACATTACACGAAAATCACACACGCCGGCTGTTTTACAATCGAGATATTTCTCTTATTCCAGCACGTGATTAAGGAGCCATGCCGGACAGATTCTAGGTGTCGTTACTATCAGTGTGTCGATGCAGTCGACTCCCTCTCATGAGCGCGCTGTTACAAACCTAGCCTGCTAACAGGAAATGAACAGCGACTAGCAGCGACGCCGAGATCAGACTGCTGATTAGTGTGCTAATCAGAGACAACCAGCAAGCTTTTTATTTATTTATTTTTTTTAAATTCAAGCTCTGGTGTGAACCACAACTGGTAGAGATGGCATGCTAACTGAGAAATAGTCACTGTTATATCTATTGGGAGTCATTGTGTTGAGCGTTATGACTCACTTTGGTGATTAATTTGTATAAATCTGTTCAAGTTAATCAAATTTCATGACTTTTGAGTCACCCTGAAGTATGTGGTTTACAATTTCAAACTGTACATCAGTCTACTTTTATCTATAAACAACCTGTTTTTTATGCTAACAAAGACTTACGTTTGTGTCTCAGTAGCTAGCCTGTGTGCTAAAGTCACATTTCATAACAATTAAAACCCAAAAAAATAATACAAGAGCGATGAGTTTAGCATTCCATTCAGTATCACTGTGTGAAAATCTTTTGGTTTAATATTAAAGTTGATGCTAGCACTGACAAAATGCAACTGTTTTGGGTATTAGCATCTTCTCAGGAGAACTGCTGGGAGAGAGGATCTGGATACTTTAATGGATGATACTTTAATGTCAGATGATAGTTTTCCAGTATCACAGTAATATTTGTAAAATAGGTATATTATCCATTTTCCCATTCTCCGGGTGTTTTCCATGGCTGAATGAAAAGCTAGTGTAAAGTTTTCCATGGCGCAATGAAACATTACCTTGCAAGATGAAAAAAAAAAAAAAGGAAAAATAATTATTTGAATCATTTGTGTGTTCAAATTGATTCATCTGAGCCACTTAAGAGTCCTTGAAAAATAATTCTGAGAAATGAATCCAAGTTACATGTCAAGTACTGCGGTTTCTAAGCATCACTCTGTGTGTAGGTTTGTTGATATAGAAATTCACAGAGCTAACAGAGCGCGTGCGCGCACACACACACACACACACACACACACACACACACACACACACACACACACACACACACAGAGAGAGAGAGAGCACCAGCAGCCCTGGGTTTGATTTGCTCTTGCCGCTCGGCCACAGAGCACTATTGTTCAGGTGACATCTGGAGCTGATCACGGCTCACACACCCTGCCCCTTCGCCATTCCATCACACACAGACACACACGCTTCCACACATACACAGCCATGCAGGAATAACGATGCCTGGGCCCTAATAGAACTGCACACAATAGCCACAGGATAAATTGGATTGAGGGGAAAAAAAAAAAAAAAATCAACGACAGGAAGCCATCTGTCTTTCAGCCTTTTGTGTGACTCCAGCACTCTTTCTAACCCTCCATCAACCCAACCCCCCAGTCACCTCATGCCCCTCACCCCCCAGATCCCCTCCCAGACCACAGCCATGCCTTTAGCATATATTCCCGACACAGAGGTCCTGCGTTCGCTTGCGCAAATTAGCTGCATTTCATTATGGGAAAAAAAAAAGAAGCAGGAAAATGAAACTTGCCTCTGTGCAGAGAAAGATGGAGGCTTTGCTAAAGACAGAGTATTAATCCGGTGTGCTGGAGATGGAGCAGCGGCAACCTGAGTGGCGAGACAGGCGACTGCTGCTGAGAGCCGAGAGAGAGAGAGAGAGAGAGAGAGAGAGAGAGAGGGAGAGGGAGAGGGAGAGAGGGAGAGGAGGGAGGAGACGGCCAGAGGAAGGGTTTCAGAGGTGAAGGCTGTACTGTCGTGTCATGATGCTCAAATGACCAACTAGTTGAGAGAAGACCTGCTGCTCCCAACACACACACACACACACACACACACACACACACACACACACACACACACACACACACACACACACACACACAGAGGGCACAGAGGGACTATACACTGTATACTAGTGGACCAAATATTTGCTATAGCATAGATCTCATTTGTGCACATAGGGACCCTACGGAGTGGATGAGCACCTGTTCACATCCCCTAAGGAACGCTAGAGGAAAGGGGTTCAAAAAACGACAGGAAAAACAGCAGCTATGCTCAAATCAATGGCGAAGAACGCATAGACACACAAACAGACACAGACACACACAGGAGTAAAAAAAAAAAAGAACAAGAATAAGAGTAAGACAGCTATAAAAAGAGACAGAGAGAAAGAGTGTATTCATGGCAACCATCTTGTTTCGCAGGAACACACAGCTGCTCTGTATTAAAGGGACAGCGCCATATTTTTATCACCACCATTTCTCTATTTGGGTATGAATATCAACTATTCGCTTCATGAAACTGTTCTGAAGTCTGAATGTGACCACCATCAAGAAAACTCGAACTCGAGACAGAATATTTACACATTTTCTTCCACAAGCTTCCTGAAAAAGTTAAAACTCAGAACAGATCGCAGCTAAAAATGTTCTCACACAGCAGTGAGAGTTGACCTGCTCCAGGGTCACGCATCCTAATTGTCACCCTTGGCCTGCTGCCGTACCCCTCCTCACTCTCTCTCACAAACACACACACAAACACACACACACACACACACACACACACACACACAGCCAGCCACTGGCCACCTGGCAAGGCGACTCATCGCTCAGGCCATCAGGAAACAAAGAGGCAGCTGCACCCGAACACACATTCATGCCTCACCATGAGTGACCCTCTCTCACACACACACACACACACACACACACACACACACACACACACACACACACACACACACACACAGCTGTCTGAGGTTGCCAGATACAGGAGCAGACTACTGTTTTTCAATATTAGCCTCAATTTCTTACATTAAGAGGCTGATTCAGGATCAGTGTTTCCTCGTTTACTATACACTCCTGTACAGCTGATTCTAAATCCTCCAAAGTTCGCCTTATATTTGCCCAGATTTAACGTCTGGAGTGACAGATTGGATTTTCTGATCTCCCACGAGCCCACGTCTCCCATCCAGCTTGCCCAGTGGCCTCTTGTCCATCAATCACATTCACATTATCCAATCAGCTGAAAGAGCAAGTGCTTTTGTTCACACTGCTGCACACTGGTGGGAGGAAAACACATGGGAGTGTCCTGGAATCCCTTTTGTTAACTCGGACACACCCTTATAACATTCGAGTAGCATACAGACCAAAAGTTAGTTAGCAAAAGTTAGTTCTGAGAAAAATTTGAAATAAAAAGACAAAGTTGTGAAAATACATGTGCATATTTAAGTTTTAATGATTTCCTTCTTCCACACCCTCATTTACTTATATACACTCAAAGGCACACCTACATTTCCTTATATACACTCAAAGGCACACCCACATTTCTGCATATACACTCAAAGGCACACCCACATTTCTGCATATACACTCAAAGGCACACCCACATTTCTGCATATACACTCAAAGGCACACCCACATTTCCGCATATACACTCAAAGGCACACCCACATTTCCGCATATACACTCAAAGGCACACCCACATTTCTGCATATGAATTTAGACAAGCCCATATTTCCATACAGGAACTCAAATACAAGAAATTGGACACGCCCACTTTTCTGCACATGAACTTAGCCTTCTGCAGTCTGACTGAGCACACGTGAACCACATAAACATAAACCATGTTTAATCAGTAGCATCAGTCTGATCGAAATTCAATTTAATAAAAGCTATTGATGGACTGAATATAAAGTGAAGAGAACAGCTGTCAGATCTACACGATCCACACACACTTGGTATATGATAACATAAATCACTGAACCTCTTAACAGAACATGGCTGCCACCCACTCAGACAAATTCCACAGCATGTCCTCAGTGAGAACGAACGCACTCGCACACACACACACACACACACACACACACACACACACACACACTCGCCCTCCCACATATAACTGACTGTACACACACCGACAGCACGGCGGTGACAGCACTCACTACACAAGCTTCTGCTGGCTGAAAAATGTCACACACCCTGAATCCTTCGTTCATTATAATGTCCATAACAAATCAGTGATACAAATGATGGCGTAATTTTTTTTTGAGAGAGAGAGACATGAGTACAAAAGTTTGCACCCCCCTACAGTTTCTGGGTGAACAGACAGAACTGAAGATGAAAAGAGAAGAAGAAGAGGAGGATGACTCACAAGGCACAGCATGGCGGTAGAGGTTATCCCGTATGGTCTGCTGGAGCTTGTGGTCTTCTGAAGATTTCTGAAACCTCTGGCTCAGATAGTGTTTCAGGTCCTTATTCAGCTTATTTCCTGTGAAGCAGAGTGAGAAACAGGATGATTCAGGGTGCTGTAATTATAAAGCTTCTTCAACAGACTGTATTTAATGTTCATTTTTTTCCCAGCAGTAGATCACTGAATCAGGTTACATCAATATATTCCTTTAACAAGCTTCCTGAAAAGAGCTTTACTTTACATTTATTGATTTGGCAGCTGCTTTTACTCTCAGTGACATGGCAGAATGCAGTCGAGGAGCGGTCAGTGACGCACGCCTACAAGCGTAAGTTTCAACTATCTGACCAACAACAAGTGCAAAATAGTTGGAAAAACAAAGAGCCAAAATCTAACAAAGTCTCGCTTGCACTTACGTACAGAGCAACCGAGAGAGATGGCGATCTACAGAGGCAGGAGGCGGAGCAACCGACAGAGACGCAATGATGACGCAAAGGTTGAGTAAAGTTTAACATTACGCAAATGAGAAACAAAGCAATGTGACGACCAGCAGGAATGGGAGTGCGCTTTCTTTTTTCCAAAATTCAGACCCTGAACCAGTTAGTTAGACTCGCTGTCTTGCTATGTGGCTTGAAATGTTTCATTTACCGAAACAGAATGATGACTCTCGTCCCCCCAGCCCCCCACCGCAAAGAGCAAATGTTTTCGGATCATTCGGACACATTTCCTATTTGGCTTTGGATCTATTATTTGAAGTTTTATTCTAGCAGGAATGACCATATCACACTAGCCTTGCTAAAGACAGGAAGACGCATCAGGAACACACAGTCGACATGTTTCATTCACAGACAATTGCGTCTACTTGAATGAGTCACTAAGGTGAATGAATCGGTATCATGAGTCATTTATTTCATTCATTGTCATCGCTTCTGACGAGCTTCGCAGGACCACATGCATACATAACCGTTTTCATGATTATCATATATATTTTATACAGGATTGCATCCTATCGTTGTCTGTCTGTGAATCGTATTTGCAATAAAGTTCGTGCATAATCTGATCCCTGCGTCTTGAGTCAGTGAATCAGTGATTCATTCCTCTCTCATTCATAGAATCAAGTGAGTCAGTGACTTCAATGAGTCCCGATCTGTTCTGGATACTTCCAGCGTTCCAGTACATATAGTATTAATCTGTGCAAGGCTGGGTGTGAAAAATAATTCTTTTAAGTGNCTCGAACCCACGACCTTCAGGTTCACCTTCAGGTTACAAGTCCGACTCTCAGACCATTAGGCCACGACTGCCCACACGGACAAACAAGTATATTATAAAATAGCACCAAATATTTTAAAGCTAAAAACTGACTGATGTCTGTCTTAGATGGCCACATGATCATGTGAAACCCTGAATGACTGAACTGATTCAGAAGGAATCATTTAACTGAACAGAATCAAATGACTCCAAAA
This sequence comes from Pangasius elongatus, assembly GCA_033441825.1. Taxonomy (NCBI): domain Eukaryota; kingdom Metazoa; phylum Chordata; class Actinopteri; order Siluriformes; family Pangasiidae; genus Pangasius; species Pangasius elongatus. The sequence continues at coordinate 2,864,842 of JAKKZN010000020.1, read as the reverse complement.
AAAATTAAACTCTAGCGACCGGTAAGGTGAAAAATCGCCGCTGGTACGAACGCAGGGTGACGCATGGCAACCGAGGAACACTGCCCACCTCAAAAAACCCAGCAAAAGAGAAGACTCAGGACAGAGCTTTTGCATCGAGACACAGAGAATAAGCGTAACTATGCGCCATTTGTATCTGCAAGCACTAATTAATTGAAACAGAGAAGTGTATTTTGTAGTGTTGGTGCTGGGACAAGATCCGTCTGAGACAAATGACGGACGTGACTGATGATGGAAAGTCTCTGTAAGAGAGGCTCATCATTTCCACTTACCATTAACAACAGCTCATTGAATTAACAGCACTGAAGGAAGCCGTATTTTGTATTAACTCGCCTCTCACGAGACTTCGAGCTGCACTGAATCCGTTACCATAGAAACAAGCTAGACTTATCAGCGAGCTGAATATCCTCTTGTTTGATGATGTGGAGTCTTTAATCAAATGGAAGTTTTTTGCTTTCTTCACTAAATATTGTTCTACAGGGCACTGAGCAACTAAATTAAATATCATTCATTATTCAAGCAAAATGAGCGATATAAGTCCCATTTCTAAATCTTACCCTAAATAACAATCCTCCCAAATTATATTTCATGTAGAATTAGGACTTGACTGATGTGGGAATTGTCACCAATACCAATTTTAAGGAGTGACTGAAGCTTGTATCGAAAGAGGATTAGACTCGAGACTGACTCTGAGCAGCTGAGGGTTAAGAGCCTCGCTCAGAAGGTGTTGATTAAAGGCAAATCACAGGTTTATTTTAATGCACTCATTTTAAAAGTTGTGTTATTTAATGAAGAAAGACAGACTGTCGATATGGTGAAACGTATATTTAACATTTATGGAAGGAGTTTCCAGTGTCAGCGCTTTTGTAACTGTCAGAGCTTTTTGGTTTCTTGCAAACAGGACAAGCTGGGAGTTTTTATTTTATCTCATTAACTTCAAGAGAAGGTGAGGAATTGACTGTTTATAACTGCTGTAACATAAGCCATAACAGGAACTAACTTGTGTCGTGGAAGTTCCACAACATGAAATTTGACTATAAATCAATAAAAAGTACAACATCGCGCTTTATAAATAAAAAATATGTACTTGTCAGCAAATTGCTGTGGCATAAGATGAATAAAACAGTTTGGGACATGACGAAGCTGGGCACTTAATGACACGCCCACCAGCCTGCAGTCTAAAGACACGCCCACCAGTCTAAAGACACGCCCACCAGTCTAATGACACGCCCACCAGCCTGCAGTCTAAAGACACGCCCACCAGTCTAAAGACACGCCCACCAGTCTAAAGACATGCCCACCAGCCTGCAGTCTAAAGACACGCCCACCAGCCTGCAGTCTAAAGACCCGCCCACCAGCCTGCAGTCTAAAGACACGCCCACCAGTCTAAAGACACGCCCACCAGTCTAAAGACCCGCCCACCAGCCTGCATTCTAAAGACCCGCCCACCAGCCTGCAGTCTAAAGACACGCCCACCAGCCTGCAGTCAAATATATATATAAGGAAATATATAAGGAATACGCCCATACATGAAAATTCAACAACACTGAATGGAAGACGAATGACGTAGCTTTTAACACCTAGTACTACACTTTCTTTCACACTCATGCCATTACCTGGCAGTGTGTGTGTGTCTGTGTGTCACTGTGTAAGCTACACCATGGCAGGCCATGTGAAGAATTTCCCACCCTCAGCTCGACCATCTGCTTCTAAGACATAGATCGCTCACCCAGCGAAGAGACGCTGACGGCCAAATGGTGTTTATGTGTTAATGCCAGTCCCCTGGGTGCTCACTCCAACGCCAGCCCGCTTATTAACACACACAACACGCCTCAGACTGGAACAGTCAGGAGCCGAGATAAAGGCTTGCTTACAGACGGGAATGTGGAGCAGCCGTTCTGCTGAAACAGAGCTCCCCGAGTTATGCGGAAAATATTAAAGAATGCTTTTTTTCTGTGCAGAATAAATTTGAACTCACTGTTGGTGGTCACTGCCAGTCCGTCAAACTATTACATTAAAACACGCTAACCCTGAGCACCGAATACTCTCTTCATAACTTGGAAGTGCTTAGCGCCTGGTACAACACGGGCGTGGACTCTACCCCAAAGGTTTGGAGTCGACTCAGTTCTCAGCGATTAGAATAAGGGAATCGACTCTTTGGAATCGACTCCCAGCACCTTTGACGTCATCCGTAAGCAGGAGGGCGGCTTGATGACATGACATGACACACAACATGAAATTAAGAATATACTGTGTATTTGTCAAGGCTACAGGTGAACTGATTCAAAAAGCTTTGCTGCTTGTGACGACGCACACCTGGAACCGGATTGCAGAGGGACATCCCTGCTTGAAACAGCTTCGTCTGCTATTCTTTACCACTTTGAAAAGGAAATTACATCAGATCTCAGTGCCCTCTGGGTAATTCTGACTACACTCATGTTGCCTTCATCTCCCAGCCTTCTGTAGACTCATCTAACACACTTCCTTTAATCTGATAACATAAGTGGTGACAGGGTTTTGTCTAAAAGGAGCCGGCCAGGACAAGTCGACAAGGAAGTGTTTAAAATTGTATTAGCACGCTGGGTAGGAGTAATCCGTCTCATGAAATCCACTCCACAAACGATCTGCAGGGTGGAACTGCGTCTTAGATCAACACGAGGTCTGCAGGAGTGAAGGCAAAGGAGGCTGTTGCCATGGCAACACCGAGAGCCGGATCAGTAGTAAACAAACCTGCAGGCCTTAAACCAGATGACTGAGGCTTCAGTGTCGGCTTTATTTCCTTCCACTGGCTCGCGATTCAAATGCCAGTGTTTTGGGTTCAAATCTTTGTTCTCTAGTTTTGTGCTGGAGCTACCAGTTTAGCATTGGGCTAACTGCGGGTATAAAATCATCACACACTCACCACAGAACGCATCGTTGACTTAATAGTCTTTATATGCAAGTCAAATCAAAACTATATTATAGCGCAAACCACTTCAGAGACAAGGCCACGTCCTACCAGAGTCAAAATGCCTCAGAAGCCGCATGAGCAGTTCTGGTTACGATGAGTTTTTGGCAACTGTGCGATATGTCAGGCCATGCAGTTCGAATTCGACAATGCCGAATTCACAGCTACAAGCTTCCATTATTGTTAGCCTTGAAGCTTCAGGAGACAATCAAAGAAGCAAAATGTGTTTTTGTCTCAAGTTCGAGAGAGAAGAGAGAGAAACGGGTGTTTATAGCTGCTACAATATAAGGAGCCAGCTTCTCTCAGACGATCCACAGCATTAAAATGCAACAATAAACGGCTAAAAATGTATGATCTGTCATTATTTAATAAATACAAAATTGTAATTATTGGCAAATTAACCCTGTCGCTGATTATTTTCCCTATAACAGCATGACCTCAGATGTGTTACTCATTCTTTATCTGATAGTCGCTGTCTAATAAAAGGTAACACAGTTCCAGCTATTAGCTATTTTATTTAAAAAAGAAAATAAACTTTACACAGACACAGGATCCGAGTGATTTGAGGCAGTAACTTGTAAAAAATGTGAGCCTGTGTGCTCAACCCTTCACCGTGGGAAGTACATCTTCACTTCAGCTGAGTGATGAACTAGTGTAGGTCACTAAGTGTGTGTGTGGGTGTGCGCGCACATGCGCGCGTGTGTGTGTATTTGTCCCGGGAAGACGCCTGCTGGCCTTGAAGTCTGAGAATGCTATAAATTCAACGTTCAGACACCGAGTGTCTCCAGACGTCTTCTGGAATATGATACAGGCCAGAATGAAGAGTCAATCACGGCCTGGACAGCGCGATTCCTGGATCAGACAACCTGTCTTCCTATAAAAGGACTATTTCCAGTGTGTGCATTCATCTCCGTCCTGGCAGCTGATGTCTTTTCTTACGCCTTTGGAAAAAAAAAAAAAAATTAAACCCGATTAGCTCGACGCTGGCCTCGTTTTCCACTGAATAAACCTCGCAGTAGCGAATGCACTCTGGATGCACTCTGTCCTACTGTACGTGTGTAATTAGGCCCAAAGAAAAAGAGAGAAAGACACACAAAGAGAGAGAGGGGGAGAGAGAATTATTAGCTCTCCAGCTCCGAGTGTGTGGGAGTGAGAAGGATTTGCTGAAAGCATTTTATATAGGGACGCGTTGATGTGATTTTTAAAATAATGTCTGAGATCCGGACGCTAATTGATACCCGATACTGATGTTCATAAACCCTGACTTACCCCAAGTCACGGTCACAACATCGAACATCACAGAGAGGGAAGTGCAGACTTCTGTACTTTACTGTAATTAGAAATATCTCAGTGTGTATTTTGACAGATTATTATAGACATCTGTTGCTACTTCAAATCACGTTTACAAAAAGTTTCCACTATGTTTTTTTTTCACTAGGGATTTCATCTGTTTGATTCAATATTCTGGTAGACAATGTAGAGTCTGGTATATTCGTCTAATAAAGGCAGCCTGCATTCACTAAAAGAGGCAATCTGACTGACATGGCTGTTGACCAACCACAGATTTCTTTCCCCGTAGCCTGTCAGCAAATGCGCAAGATCATCTTATTTACTAACAGCTTCAAACAAAACTCTTCAATAACGTGAATTTTTCGATCCAGTGTCGATATCTATGGAAAGCTTGTTATGTTGTTGTGGCTCAGAAACCCATGCACAGATGTGCATACACACAGAAAAGCAAGATCCATGAAGATTCTGAAGCTTGTGACCAGAAAAGTGTACAAAAGATTTCGGAGGTTCTGGGGCCAGTGGGCGGAGCCTCTGAGGCTGAGACTAGTGGTGTTGTAACATAGCATTTCTACACAATGCTACTCCGGTCACGCTTCTGGTGTAACATGAAACATCACATGCTTTGAGTCTTTTGCTGATTCTTTTTACTGCGATTACAAAGATGACAGGAAGTTAAACAATCCCTGCAAAAATATTTTAGTGAAGGTGAGATTTTTTTTTATTTGAATAGACAACAAACTGTGTGATTTTACACTTTTACCTCAAATGTTTGATTGACAGACAGACAGACAGACAGCTAAGGACCTCCTACAAAGTTAAGTAGTTGCATCTTTGCTTAATCATAAGCTGTACCTACTTTTTATAAAGTGTGTGTGTGTGTGTATGTGTGTGTGTGTGTGTGTGTGTGTGTGTGTGTGTATACGCCTCAAGGAGTTACAGAGTCTATGTATATATATATATATATATATATATATATATATATATAGCCAATATGTATGCGTGTATCGCAGAGCTGTTGTACACACACACACTTTACAAGAAAATCATTTACTCCTGCATTGCTTTCAGCAATTCCTCCTCACACACACACACACACACACACACACACACACACACACACACACACACAACGAGCAAAGTGTGTGCGCTAGTCTCTCTCTGGGCCTAATTACCTGCGTACAGTAGAACAGTGTGTTCAGTATTACCATTTATACCTCCCTCCTAGCCGTCCTGCAGAAAACCCTCTGGAGTCCTAAGCACACCGTGGCACACTACCAAGTGCACTTCAGTTCTCACAAACGCAGCAGAATAGCAGCCTGCAGTCCTCAAAATAGCCCAAAAAAAAGTCATCCTCCGAGCGGAAAAACTTTGAGTTGCCGCTCTTTTAATATATTTTTTTACTTGAATTTCGTTACTTTGCAACCACTTGAGATGTCAACACACTTCTAAATGAACGCCAGGCTGAAGTGCGCTACTGTGCACCAGAACTTTCTACGACTGAGGGAGTTCTTCGTTCTGTCTGTCCACCAGGTCACGTCACACCAGGCTATTTTTAATAATTACATTTTTTTGTCAGTCAGATGACAAATGGTGTCTTCCACCACAAGCCAATCAGAGGGTTAAATAAACCATCCAGCAGATCACAGCAGTTGAACATGTGGTTTTCTTTCCTAAACCTCAGAACAGATCAGTGGAGGAGTGGAAATGGCTTGCACATACACACATTAGCACCATCGTTAACTTCTAGTAGTTAGATCAATTCAATTTCATTTTTGTTCTGAATGTTCTTCTTGTTTTCAATACTGGAATTTTTCCTTTTTTCATCAGGCAGTTATATCTGGCCCAGGTACATGATGTAGTAATATAGTGAACTAGCTAGTTTAGTAGAAGTAGTAGTTGTTGTAGTTACAGTAGTAGTAGTAGTTGCATTAGTAGTTGCATTTTCCTCCTCAATATAGTGAATTGTATACGTTATAGATTTAACAAGTGACCATGTCTGTAAGATACCGGTACATACAGTACATGGCACTCGCATCAGGCAGGGCTTGTCATGGTCCTGTCACATTAACACCCTGGTGAAGAAGGCCTGTTAGCATCTTTACCACCTTAGACGCCTAAGAAACTTTAAACCTCCTTCTAAGGTGCTAAGGAACTTCTACATCTGCACCATCGAGAGCATCCTGAAGGGAAGCAACACAGCGTGGTTTGGGCACAGCGGCGAGCAGGACGGGCGTGCTCTCCACAGGGTGGTGAGATCAGCTGAGCGCACCATCCACGCTGAGCTCCCTGACCTGCAGTCTGTACAGCAAGGAGTGCTGGACCAAGGCCAGGAAGATAGTGAAGGACCTCAGCCATCCGAACAACAGACTATCCTCTCTGTTGAGTCTGAATAACGATTAAAGATAGTACAGTTTATATTATAATCGGATGACATTTTAAGATAAGTAGTAATACTTTGTCTACTGTTGGTGCTGTGAGCAGCCATGCTGAGTCGATGCCACTTCGTGAACTCTGACCTGAGAAGACCAGTCTGAGTTCCTGAGCAGGAATTCTGAGCTGAGGGGATCTTTCCTAGTCTGAGTTACGACATTTAGTTGAATGCAGCGTAACTGACTGGATGGTGGCCATCACGCGTACGCCTAGTTAGTTATTAAGTATAAATCAGCCTTTATGTGTACTGAATCTTTTAAATTGTAAAATGTTCTTTTTTTTAATCATATTCAGTGTGAAATTTGTTTTATTTATTTTTGTTTCTGGCACAAAAACTCAAAGAGTTTCTGAGGTTCGTCAAACGTCAGGACTACTGAAATTACAAAATGACTTCCACACTGTCTTCTAACATGCATGTAAAGTTTATTTGTGCTCAATCTGACTGCACAGGTCTCCGAGGGTTAAAGGAACAGATCTGGAGAAAGTTTTTCTATATCACACAAACAAAGTAAATGAACTGTGTAATATGAAAAGTTACAGTAAAAGCCCAGAGAGGCATGAGGTCATTAATACTGTGTGTGTGTGTGTGTGTGTGTGTGTGTGTGTGTGTGTGTGTGTGTGTGTGTAGTAGGCCTGCTGCATGGTCTACATGGTCTACATCACAACCAGTCTGCCTCACATGGGGCCTCATCACCATGGCAACCCTGCACCAACCAGCTGCTCTGCCTGACTTGTTGAGTCTGCTGCACCCTACTGGTGGACACGGTGCTTACACGCACACACACACACACACACACACACACACACACACACACACACACACACCCTAAACCTTGCAGACACACACAGGTGCACACACACCCTTTTATACACAGTCTAATGTGTGTACACACACCTCATACACTCCATGCTGACTAACACATAGACGTATGCATGTACACAATCGCATACATACACACACCTCATAAATGCTACACGATGGATAGAGACACAGACATTAGGTGCATACACACACAAACACACACACCCATCAGGAGCTTAAAATGTAGGGCTCTATTCTCTGCTCACATTCAGCCAAATTCATCATTACAAAACTGATAGGACGCCGCTTCACAGTGCAGGTGGATAACGACCCTAAACATACAGCGAAAGCAACTCAAGACTTTTTGAAGGCAAAGAAATGGAGTTTCTTCAATGGCCAAGTCAGTCGCCTGATCTCAACCCAATAGAGCTGCTTTTCACTTACTGAAGACAAGACTGAAG
>JAKKZN010000020.1:2834691-2847004 GCA_033441825.1 Pangasius elongatus | reverse complement strand
TGGAACATGGATTTCCAGTCTGCGTGTTCAAGTTAAATTCCCTGAAAGGATTTAATCGTAAAAATGGTTTATACAGTTTCTGGCAACTTTAAATACTTTAAAGCAAAGTCCACATGACACCAGTGGCTTTAGGAATTTTTTTTATAGGGAGTGTACTGTGTGTTGTAGGTAGCGTCTGCCCACGCTGTACTAGCCTTTGAGTATGTGGAAATGGAGACTCGGCCGAGACATCTTTCATGGCTTATCGCCTCCGTCTGCAGTCCTCGCACGAGGATGATTGTGCATGTCAATGCTAATGCGAACCATGTGTGTGTGATCGTGTGTGACAGGCAGACTGTGCGGCCGTCACCCAACAAAAACACTGTGCAGCACTCGCAGGATTTTGCTGACATTTAGCTTGGGGCGCTAGAGTCAAGAGTGTAACACACCCTGTAAGAGTGTCTTACACACATACGCACACTCGGAAACACGTTTTTCAACTTCTGAAAAAGGACAGAGACACATCTGAATGTTCCTTAAAGTTCATCGGGATTTCTGAAAACTGTAAAATCCATCAGGTAAAGTAATCCAGCATTCGTGTGTGCGTGTGTGTTATTGCATTTGGGTCATAAATCTCGCAGGCATAAAGATCTTAAATCGTCAGTGGTGGCAGCGGCGATCAGCAGGAGGCGGGACTTTAATCTGTCATATGAATGACCACTGAATCCTCAGTCCTGACAGCTAACTGCAACAGAGAGCTAAACCCAGAGCCACAGGAATAAAAAAGCAAGAATTCCATAGATAGCACTGATGTCCATGATCTGAGAGCAACATAATTTTACACCATGTGTGTTTTAGTTCTGTAGAGGTCTACTGAAGACCCTCGAGAACCATCACGCCACAGCTCCAACGGAACCAGTGAACTGATTACCACTGGCAATGTGAGAATGATCTACTAGTTTGGAAGTCGAACCTGTGTTTGTTAAGAGTGTTAAAAGGTGTTTCCAACTAGTCGGTTCTGTACAATCCACAGAACTTTAGTTTTGCACCCAAACGTAGTAAACATAGTTTTGCTCTTCCTGTGAAGTTTGTTGTATTTCATTCGCGCCCCATTTGGTACCAAACTTAAGATATCGTTGCTGACGAACTACATTTGAAATTGCGCGAGTTCTCCTATTGCATCAACTACTCCTTTGGGCAGAAACTGTAAGCTCCAGAGGTTTGGCATCAAGAGTAGTTCTTCGAGATCGTATTCAGTGTTGAGACTTATATGTAGTGATGGGTAGATGGCGAGTTGTGTGTTGTCTGTTTACTTTTGTTTATTAGTGTGTAATCCTGGTGTCACAATAGGAAGGAACGCCCATCATCCCGAGTTTACATGCTTCACATGCCAGCTCCACGCATCAGAGGAGCATGAGAGGAAATGGTGCGTTATCTCTCTGGCACGCCACCCATCCTGCTACATATCCTTATATCACAACCTCAGTGATGTTCACGTGCCCACACACACACACACACACACACACACACACACACACACACACACACACACACAGAGAGAGATAGAGGATGTACACCACCCTTTCATATCAGAGATCAGCCATGAAGAAAGGGATAGCCTCGATACAAAGAAAAGTACAAATCGTCTGCTAAAACATAAGCCATTTAAACTCTACAGTATATTCCATGCAAATGTTGTGTTCTGAAGTCAATCAATTTGAAGTTTGCATTAGTTAGTCTTCTTATGCGTAAATTCACACGCACTCAGGAGCACGAGTAGGATACAAACGATTTTCATGCATGCCAAATTGCATACCAAAACACGTAAATGCTCGTACGACCAATTTTGTGCATAAATCTGTTTGGATCCTGCTTCATACTTGCAAAATTGGTGTGTTGAAAAATCACGAGTGAATTCTAAACCAATAAATTTCCTATTGATTCCTGTTTAATCGACAACTGTGCAACTTAATGGAGCTTCCACAGCCATGCAGAGATGAGAAAAAAGCAGTGATGTAATAGCTAAAACCTAGAACCAATCAAGTGAGACATGTTTGTTTTTCTCACACAGTAATGGGGAAAAAAACGCACACTAGCTTGAAGATACAAGTTTTCATAATAATCTACAATTAGCAGAAGTCTAAGATGGCCAGTGTTTTCATAATCGGTTAGGAATTTAAAGGTCACACAGTACGTCCAACGCTTCCTCTGTACGTGTATTTTTGATTGTTCTGTAATGTTTTTTTCCTTGTTTGGAATGGGTCCTAAACTCGACACTATACGCTTTATGTACAGCCCTGTGAGATTTGAATGGAAATGAAAGGCGCTGTATAAATAACCTTTATTATTATTAGTCACTCTGCTCCACTAAGCTTTCGATCCCTCCAGATAAACTCGCACACGTCAACTACCAAACCTGGCACTTCGAGGTCTCCGAAAACCGAGTCTAAATAGTCCACAAGATGTTTCCTCTCTGTTAGAGAGCAGCACACACACATCTCCCGACAGCGAAACAAAATGACACACAGCGAACGCTCATGGCTGTTCTTCAGCTCACCAAGCGTCTTTTCTCTAGAGTTACTCGCTCTACTGATTACACTCAAAACAAATTAGCTCTTAATTAGTTTTAAATTAAAGTGACAGTACAGTCCACTGACCAGCCCAAAGGATTTCTGACCAAGCGAAATCAATAGGCAAAAAAGTATTTCAAAACATGTGAGTTCAAAACCAATAACCAGCGAGTCAAACTTTGTTTTCGACACCTTCTGCGCTCTCGATGCTAATCGGAGGAAGAGCGGCATTACAGCGAAAGCAAATGTGAAAAGGTTTCATTGAAAAGAATCAACTGAGTTGACTGGAGTTTCCCTTAAAGAGCTTCAGCGCTAAAGTCACATTAAATACTAAGTAACTGTAGGGGGACATAATGATCATGGTAAAGTCATATACAAAACACACACACACACACACACACACACACACACACACACACACACACACACAGAAGCTACTATACTGTTCTACTACTGGATGGAAAAATCCCACAATCACCCAAGCACGAAAAACTGGAAGTCGCGCTAAATAAACGGTTCGATAATTACATAATTAACTCGTTTAAAGCATTTTGAGCATCGCATCCAGCATTTATTTTTTCCTTTTAGTTCCTCGGTCCAAATCTGCGTAATGCAGCACACTTCTAACAGTGCTACAGCTCTGTCCTTTGGGCTTCGCAGAAAACTGTTGCAACCCAAACACACTGATTCATGCTAATTCAGAGTCGATTCAGAGTCCAAGCTCTTTCTCGCTGCAAACGGATCCATGTGAAAAGCAGAGATTTTTTTTTTAAAACTCTCTTTTCTTATGTTTTGGAAACTGCTGATGTTGCATCCGCCTGTACATGCACATTACTACTGCTCTGTCTTCTCAACTGTACGTTGGAAAACACTTTGATTAGATGTGTGGATGGTGGACGAAGCGTCGCTCTCAGACGCTCTCACCCAAGTGAGACTGCGGTGTTCTCGCTGATGCAGGAACACACTCTGTGGGTTCTGCTCAAACAGACAAAGCACCACGTACATGAACATATTGCCATCGCTGTATGAGTAAAATCCGATACCCACAGACAGAGCTCTTTTATGAATAGTGTTTATTACTTAGAAGAATCGAATTCATTTTCCTTTGACGCTGTACATTTCTCTCCGTCTTCCTCCACCTGTCAGTGGAAAACGCTCGTTTCTGCAGTCTCAGGATCCTCCACTAAAAGCTCTGGTTTTCACCGAGATGCTATTACAACCTATCCTGTAAGCTTTCGGTTTTAGGAAGGGTGGAGTTTCATATCTCAGTATAGTGAGCGAGAGCATGCGCTTATTCGTGTAAGAAAAAAAAAAAGAAGACAGAATGAAAGCTGGAATGTGTTTCGCAAAAACAGAGACGTTCCCACTAGCTGTAAAGCCCCTATTTATTTGTTCCTCTGGCAGAGGAGTACAGCTTGGAAACTGCAGATCTCGTTTACATTAAACAAAGATGCCAAGGCGCGTGCGCACACACACACACACACACACACACACACTTTCAAACTGCCCAACACATTTCTACAGATGATGACAGAAAGGGTTTATTGGGGATCTACAGGATAAAACATTGACGCTGTTGCATTCTTAAATCTGACTGGTCAGAAGGTATTAAATTAATTAATTAAATAAATAAATAAAAAGCTCTCCAGCTACAAACCAAAGCAACAACAAACGGATAAAATGTATGATGTGTCATTATTTCCGTATTTAAAAAAAATGAAAGTGCTTGCTCACAAATCGTTAGGTGTAAGAGGAATAAAGCACTGTGAGACATGCTTCAGGGTTTTAACGGTAACTCCGCTGCACCACCACGCTGAGGTTTCACCCTCTGAAACCTCCGTCCACAAAGGTGCAGTAACAGATCACTGGAGCTCTCCCGTGAAGACGTGACGATTGGTCGTCAATCAGAGTGGGTTTGAAAACCCCTTTTTGGCTCCTTGTGTGTGTCTTGGACTGGAGGAGAAATGTCTTTGGCAGGTACGAGCATTCTTTTCTGCAGGATGCGTTTGCATTTTTACGCTCTTTAGAGCGGAACGGGGCTGCGTGTGCTCGGAGAAATGGTTCATAAACATCTACAGAGCTGTGTGATGCAGGAGTCAGGAACGCTTTTCCCTCTCTTTTTTTTTTTTTTGACTCTTCCGTTTGCGAAGGCGAGGTGTGTGAGCGAGTCCGTTAACGAGCTAATGAAGTGTGTGTGGTCCGTTTCAGTTACATCACTCACTGCTTTCCATCAACTACAAACAGCTCTGCACATGGCCTGCACTTTAACCCTTAATATCCCTCAATGTGTGTGTGTGTGTGTGTGTGTGTGGGTGTGTGTGTGTGTGTGTGGGTGTGAGAAAGAGAATGCGAGATCAGCCTGGATGAAATTAAACACCCCCAACAAACACACTGATGATGCTCACACACATTTGGTCACAGATTCGGAGCTGCTGTAGTTTATTACTTTCAGATGCAGTCACTGATAAAAGTACCTCAGACAAAAGAGAGAGAGAGAGAGAGAAGATAAAGAGCGAGAGAATGCACAAAGTGATGGGAACTTCGTTCAAGAAAAGGGTACAGATAGAGAAGGATACAGGTAGAAAAGAAAAGATGGAAAGTCAGGGTGAGAGAAAGAGAGAAAAGTGAGACAGCTGGAGAAAAAGAGCAAAGGATGAAGAAAAAAGAGGGGGAGATGTAGTAAACAGCAAGAGACAAAGAGATAGAAATAGACAAAAAGTCAGGAAGAGAAAAGAGCGAGAGATGTAGAAAAAGACTGCAATATGGAGGAAAAAAGCGAGAGAGAAACAGAGCTAGAGCAAAAGAGGAATGGAGAAAGGGAGAGACGGAATGTCAGAGAGAGACTGAGAAAAAGGTGAGGGATGGAATAAAGACGTGAGTTGGAGAAAAGGTGAAAAAACACAGAGAGAAAAAGAGAAATGGAGAAAGAGATGGAGTAAAGGAGGTGAGATGGAGGGGGGAAAAAAGCCAGAGAAAGTGAGAGATGGAGGAAAATTGACAGACATGGAGAAAAAGAGCAGGAGTTTGAGAAAAGGCCAACAGAGACAGACAGAGTAAAGAAGAGAGAGAGGGAGAAACTAGAGAGATTGAGAAAAGGAGAGGTGGAAAAGAGAGATGGGAGGGAATTTAAAAAGGCAACTGACTGGAAACTGTTAAAAACAAAGAGGTGGAGAAAGGAAGTGACAAAGATGGACAAGTGAGAAAGAGTGAGAAAGTGAGAGATGGTGAGTATGTGAGTGTGATGAGGATCTCTGTGTGTGTGTGTGTGTGTGTGTGTGTGTGTGTGTGTGTGTGTGTGTGTGTGTGTGTGTGAGAGAGAGAGAGAGAGTGAGAGAATGGAGTGCAATAAAATCCTAATAAAAACAATATTTAAAAAAAGGGAAATTTCCATGAGTAGACAGGAAGTGTGCAGAGCTCTCGGGGTGCGTCTGGTGTTTTGGCCGGGCTCGAGGGAGAGACAGAACAAGTGCAAATTGAAACAGGACCACACAATGGCCTGGCTGTGTCCCAAACGACCAACCACCCAGCTGACGAGGGCAGATGCTGCAGGAGACATGACGATGAGTGTGTGTGGTTCAATCTGGAGGCGTTGTTTTTTTTCCCCTCGCAAATTCCCCTTCATTCCTCTCCAAACTCGTTCATTTTACTGAAATTAACACGAACGGAGTGTTTAATCTGTCCGACACTGAGGTGGTCTGTGCTGAAAACTCGTAATATCGTAACGATGTCATTAAAAACGTGGCCGGAGCTTAACGGCGTAGAGACGTTTAACGCGCCGCACGAGCGAGTCACGCACGGTTTCGGAGGCTTTCAATCGATTAACTGTGTTGGTAAACAAAGCGTTCTTGTGTGTTGCTCATGCAGACCTCGAGGCATCACATGGCATCTGCTTCGAGCTGCAATCAGAGCAAACACAACACACACACACACACACACACACACACACACACACACACACACACACTCTCGACTTGTCTCTGAATTGGTGAGAATTCTTTCTATAAAAAAAGGTCAATACACCTATCCAAAATGGACAGCTTTTTATTTCAGAAGCAAAGATCAACTGCCCAGAAAAATAAGGGGAAAAAAAGCATGCTGCCTAGCTAGGTACCCTACTCCAAAATGGAACGCAGCAGTATAATAGTGATATTGTCTCTAATTGCTTCTCAGCACATTCCTGATGGAGAAACAAGGATGATTTTCTTAAAACATCTGGATGGACATGTGAGTCTCTTTAGAAAGCCGAGTAGGGAGACGTGAGGCAGATAAGAGGCGGGATTAAACAGGCGTGCATGCAGCGAGAGAGGGCGGGGTGGGGCGGGTTAACATTCCTGAGGATGAATGGTCAGGAGGAGTGGCAGTGAACCAGACGGAGAGGATGAGGCTGATAAGATAGTGGAAAGGAATTAAAAAGGACAAAGAGAGTGAGTGTGTGTTTTCGCCTGATTGATCACGTGACATCGGTGTGTTTAGAGGTGCACTGACGAGTCCCGGGGTCTCAGTGGGGGTCAGAGACTGATACCGAGCACCGCACAGAAGCAGAGCCACAACCATGAGGTCACCTCTCTCTCTCTCTCTCTCTCTCTCTCTCTCTCACACACACACACACACACACACACACACACACACACACACACACACAAATCATGCAACTGGCAGGAAAAAACAGCTGTACAGTGTAAAAGAATGTAGCCCTAACTTATTGCTTTATTCTCTCACAATCACATATTTCATTTTTCCCAATTTGCTTTTGTGAGTGCATCTCTGATATTGTTAGTTTGTCTAAAATATTCCATGTTCTGTACTATTCCTTATACACTCACTGACCGTTTTAATAGCAACACCTGCACACATGACCATTAGTTGGATTTCAGAAAGTGCTGATTTCCTGAGATTTTCACACACAACATTCTCTAGAGTGTTCACAGGATGGTGCGAAAAACAAAAAACATCCAGTGAGCAGCGGCTTTACAGGTGCAAAAGCCTTGATGAGAAAGGTCAGAGGAGAATGGGCAGACTGGTTGGAGCTGTCAAGAAACTCCAGTAGCCACTCTTTATGACCGTGATGAGCAGAAAAGCATCTCAGGACGCGCAAAACGCCAAGCCTTGGAGCCAAATAGTAGCAGATCACATCAGGTTCCATTCCTGTCGGCCAAGGACAGGAATCTGAGGCTACAGTGCTTCTTGACAGATGACCCCTTTTTTTGCATGTGTGGTCTATTACTCCTATTCTGTCTGTTCAGCTCTGGGAACAGTTTCTTCAACGAAAAAAAGCTGAAGGTAAACCATTACAAGTGTGTGAAACTGGTCTCAGATCAGCAGGTTTTAACAGAACAATCTAAAAAAGATTTGCAGTGGGGTTAAAAGGCAAGCAAGGTATTTGTGGAAACCAAATGACCAAATGAAAAATGTCTGGTGTGTGTAGTTTAATCACCAGGTATTACACACGCTGCTGTCTGAAATGTGCGTGAGCTCTGCGCGTGCGTTTAGCCTGGCTATTTTCCGAGCCGTGACAGCACACAGGAGCGTCTGGCTGAGACTGGGAATACAGGGAGAAAATACAGGGAGTGTATGGCATGACACACACACACACACACACACACACACACACACACANTGCCATTACTCAGACCTGGGTGTGATTAACAGAGACCAGATGAGGTGTGTGTAGGTGTGTGTTCACTAGAGAGAAACATTATATATAGAAATGTGATCAATCAAACTCCGCCCTGTTGTTCTTGAATCATGTAATGTTCTACCAGACAATCGAAACCCAGAAGGTTAGGAGATCAAATCCCAGCAGAGCTCGCTCACGTTGCTTGCAGTTTGTCTGTCGCTTGTGGGCGTGTACCGTCAAACTTTTTTTTTTTTACATTCAGATCAGAAACAACAGCAGCCAAAATGTCTATCTATCTATCTATACAATTTATAGACACACTTGTTTGTACAAGCTGTTACTTGTTACATGCTAGGCTTTGTACTAGCTTCTAGCTACATACTTACGCACCAATGATTGCTGCTACTTCCTTCCAAACTTTATTTTTCTCTGAAATGTCTCTATACGCATTTAATGAGAGGTCATATAAATGACAGGGTAAGTTAAACCGCTTCCTTCCTTTGCGTGAACAGCAAACTTTTTTTTTCCCTAAACAAAAATGTCTTAAAAAGTGCTGAGTGTGGAACTGAAGAAATGTGGCACTACGGAATCGGTCTGAGGACTGATCCTAGCCAACTGTTTGTCGCTTTGTCACTGAAACCAAGATCTGTTAATTTGTCGCTTGCTAGTGTCAGTGTAAAGTTAAAAAGTCCACCATATATCTGCATTTTCCCACCACTTTCCCTGGACAACCACCACAGCAATGGTCACATTCAGAGACAGTGAGCTTTTTTTGCGCTGCCACATGGGGACAGTTTCATTGCTGAGGAAATAGCCCGGATCTATTAAAGATCCAATACGCGGCTCTGCTTTGGTGTCTCGCAGTGACGCAATATAATCCTCCAGGCCTCGACGAACTCTATAAAATTTCTGATGTCTTCCAGTGTGTTTATTTTACAGCATACCGGAATCGACAGAGTATGCATCAACTGAAAGCAGCAGACTGGCTACAGTGCAGGAAATTATCCCAATGGTTGTCATAACAACAACAACAACAACAACAACAACAACAAGGACGCTAACGTTCTCTGCAGTTGAGTTTCAGAGACGCGTGTGCTGATAAAGTGCCCAATCAAGGTGGCTTAATAAAAAAAAAAAAAACAATGCCAGCATGTCGGTTTCAATCTAATTAAAAATGAGACCAGAAAGCTACACGGAATTTAATGAGCCTCCGAGCCTCCGAGAGGGACGACCTAGTCTAAAACAGACCAGCCTCTGGGTGTAAATCACAACTCCAGTAAATAAAAACATGGATTTATTTATTTATTTATTTTGCATCCACTGTCCTCAGCAGCAAACAAACTTACGGATACACGAAAGGACAAATGAGCCATGCAAGAGAATAACTGCTGGTGCTCTTCAGTCTGCATACTGAAAAGATCAAACACTCAAAGCCATATAACACACGTAGCTTTGATCTTGGAGGTGCTATGAAACAATCGAAGAGGTTGCGAGCTTGCAGATGATGCCGAGAGCCTCGTTAACGGCGCAGGACTGCCGCATTAAGCTGGCTGGAGAGCCCAGCGGATTGATTTTTCTCAGCGATGCAGAGTTATAAACCAGAAATAATAATAATAATAAAGTTCTCACTTTTCTTGGAAGCAGCTACGGATTCACAGAATATTAAACCAATCCCTGCATCAAATAAGTGCTTCTCTAAGCTATTGATTTGTGTGCAGTCTCGGCTCCACTCGTCAAAACATTTACTCACTGCGTGCACGCTGTGCTGTCCATAGATAGTTGTCCAAGCTAACAGTACATGTTTGGAAGGTGTGTGTGTGTGTGTGTGTGTGTGTGCGCGTGTGAAAAATGCTGGGTTTGTGAAGCGGGGTCCTTTGGTTTGTCCCTCTGGAGAACACTTAACAGTAGGACATGACAACAGAGGGTTCTAAGTAGATTCCCTTTAGGAAGTTGATTCAAATAGTTTAACAGTTTGGTCAGTTGGAGCCACTTTATATAGATTAACTTGTATAGATTAACTTGTAGCTTTACAGCTATCTATATTTGAAGAGTAGCTACTCACTGAACTTTCATTTGTAACATGGGACTAAGATGTTGAAAAAAAAAACAAGCATTTCACTTCAAACAAAGGAAAATTCAAAGGCCTTGAATCACATACCAGCTTAAACCACTAATACGTCAACGATGTATTCAAAACATGTTTTCAAATAAAATGTTCCCCCACAACAAAAACCACAACATGTTCATCCCAAAGAGCCGCCATTTTGTGTAAACAAACAATAAAACAATCACATATCGTGCTTTGCTGTTACCTGCCCGCCCCATTGTTTGACGTTCAGCTAGGATCCTCCTACTTTTCTCCAAGGCTATGAATCCTTAATACGTTTTCTCTGATGAAGCATAAAGCAGGAATAAGATCGAAGCCATCCATGTAGAGTTTCTTCATTTTAAAGAAAAAGTCTGATAACCAACTCTAAAACCAGACCGCATCCCTGCGTACACTTCTTCCCTAGACCAATAGTTAGATGTGTTGAGATTCACAATCAGTGGTGGCGCTGCAGTTAAGATTCTACGCTAGTAATCAAAAGGTTGCGAGAGCAAATTACAGGACTGGCAGAAAACCACCGCTGGATCCTCAAGCAAGGCCTTCTAGAAAATATCTAGATATCTAGAAAAGCATTATTTGGTTTATCTCTCTGGGAACCGTTAAATCTTCAACAGCTTGTTTCCTTCTCAGAAGAAGTCCCAAGTAAAACCCCTTCGGGAAGCTTAGTACCCTTGACTAGAACCCTCGATCAAATATCTAAGCATGAGTGGACTCCCATTTCATGCTAAGAACAGATCTTATCTGTGTTCTAGAGCAGCGTTGACCAAATCGCCCCTCAGGAACCCTGAGATATTCCACATTTTTGGATTCTCCAGTGAGGAACACTATGGCGTAAAGATCTGGGTCTTGGGTAACAGCAAATGTAGGGGGTTGAACCAGTTTGTGAAACATACTTCTAGAGGCCATTTCTGTTGTCTTTTCACAATGACATGATGCACATCTCGGTACTCAATCGATGGTCCAGTGCAGAACATGAGGGGTTTCACATCCTTTACTTTGAGTGACTAACACAGAGACAGCGCCTCGATTAGATCAACATTGATTCGGTCAAGGTTGGTTTGTACCACCAGTGTTTTTCCCAAATTTCCGTAATCTGAAATTTAATAACAATCTAAAGTGCCAAAATTTCATACTACTCCATTTAAAAAAAATAAATTAATTAAAAAAAACCCTGAATTTTCAAGAGGTGAATCATACCCAGTACATCTAAAATCTACAGACATTTTCAAGGGCATTTTAAAGCATGCATGTGTAATTTCTCCCAGGCTGAATCTGGTTAATTTCCATCAGCCATCCCAAACTCAGACACAAATAAAGCTCGAAAACCAGACCATTGCCAGAGGAAGCAACTTGCTGACAAACAAATAATTAAAAGTAACCCTCACAAATGTCCTGAGTCACAAGACCTTGTTTCCTGGCTGCTGAGTAGTAAAACATACAGATGGAAATCCAACAGAAAGCCATTGAAGGACAAGCGGAGGATGTTTCATCAGGGAACAAACAGACAATAAATCTGTTTTGTGAGATCCAAACGTCTGGCCTCAATTCACTTAGTATATACTGGTTGTGTAAATGAATAATAATGAAATAAAGAAAAATCAAAGAAATAAAAGAAAAATCAAGGGCTAAGACATCAGACACCAACACAGAGTGCAGATTTGAATGGAGAGCAGGTATAGGTTGAGCTGTCTAAATAATGCACTGTTAGAAGAGTGCGCTCTATGAGCTTCATCACTCAGGACTAATGACTTCCATCCACGGACTCCAAGGACAGTGACAAGCCACCCAGAGGACGAGGGAAGTGAATACATCTCATCATTATCCATTGCACACACTGTGAGCATGTTTGCCATATGCCATATGACATTTGAGAATCACATTCATCACTGATTGCTTTCGTGGTTTCTGATTATTTGTCCTTTGAGGATCTGAATGCAAACATATGCTCATGCATTCACTTTCAGCAAAAGATATATTGGAGTTTGTTATGCCATTTGTTTTTTGCTCTCAGAATAAGGTTGTCAGTCCCAGGGAAGGAGG
>JAKKZN010000020.1:2777790-2791861 GCA_033441825.1 Pangasius elongatus | reverse complement strand
ATGTGCTTAGAACAACCTGGGATGGGTGAAAAACTGGACAGAACATTCCAGAAAAACCTAAATTTCTGTTGGCTGGAATAGTGGAGCTTGGCTACCTGTATGATCCTGAGAAAACTGGCATAATTAACCAGAAAACAAACTTCGTGAAGCTTCATCTTTCCTTGAAGTCCCTAATAAACAGCTCACACGCACACTGATTACTAGTTTCAACAGTTTAATAGTTATTAATGCGCTTTTAGTGATTAGAAAGTATTAAATCAGAGTTTTGCATCCTGGAGTATTGATTGATTTGCTCATGTGGGAGTTACCCACAGGATGTTCTTTAACCCAATTCTCTAAGCTCTGTTTTTCCCCCCACTCATCTTGTATTAGAAATGTGTCTAATTAATTATAAATTAGAAAAAGACAGGCCGAGAGGTGAAATTAAGCGGCGCCGTGATGAGGCCTCCCTCTGATATGGATCTCTCGTCCTCTCGCTCTTGCTTGTGCTCGCTGGCTCTTTCTTTTGCTCTTTGATGAATCCTGGTGTGCTGTGTAATAATGCTTTAATGAAGGCTGACAGTGAGATATGCTCTTTCATTCTCTTTCAGAAGTGAGTGAGAGAGGAAAAGAGAGAGATATTGGACTTTTTGTTCCTTCATGTCACAGGTTTCAATAACGAGAATGAAAAGAGAACTTTTGGTGTACATGAAGGTGACACTATTTTGTGTGTGTGTGTGTATGTGTGTACACACACACTCATACCGCCGGGTTATCCTGTACCTATTTTCCGCCTCACTTAACCCACGATATTCCATCTGGACATGCTGGTTGGGGCAAGGGACGGCACGGCTGTGTGATTTCTCCGGAGCTTTCAGAATAAATGAATACATTTGGATGGCAGCAGAACGATTTCCCAGCATGCCGCAGGCTCTGGCGAGACGCCGTTGGGATCGTCCAGACGATGGACGGTGACGTGTGTCACAGAGCTCATTTGTTTCCTCAGCTTTTCTTATCTACCCCAGGGCTGCGGCCCTGTCAGGATAAGTTTGTTTAGTCTGAACATCTTTAATTAGAGTAGCTTTCATTTGGTTAATTAATTGGAGGTGTCAGTCTGCATCCATCAAGCAGCACTGGCCTGGGATCAGTCTGTAGGCAGGAGATATGTGTAGACTGAGATTACTTAGGTGGACACATGAAAGGACCACATTTTATATTTGAAGTGTTTGTATTGGTTTGATCATATTCATAATTGTGGGCAGTTTGTTTGTTGTGTACTACTGATATTAGTGATGAAGATCTCAAGATGGATGGTTGGACGGACCACAGCTGGGATAGATTCGTCGATGGATGGATGGTTGGGTGGACCACATCTGGGATTTATGGGTTGGTGGATGGATGGATGGATAGATGGACTGCAGCCTGTAATGCATGGATGGGTCATAACTAGGATAGATTCTTTGTTGGATGGATGGATGGATGTGTTGCTGGACCACAGCTGGGATGGATGGATAGATGGACTACTGACAGGAGGAATGTATATGTATGTTGAGGGAGTGGTGGACCACAGCTGGGATTCATGGATGGATGGATGGATAGATGGGCCACAGCTGGGATGGATGGATGGATGGATGGATGGACTACATCTGGGATGGATGTATTGGTGGATGAATGGTTATATGTACTAATGGACGGAATATGGCTAGGATGGATGAATAGATACGTTTTAATTAAGAGTTGGTTTGCTAAAAATCTTTGGTGTTGGGTGGATGAATGGATGGATAGATGGATGGACTGATGAATTGATGGGTTGTAGCTAGGATGACTGGATTGATGGGGCAATGTTGGATTGAATGGATCAGTTGCCAGCTAGGATAGCTTGGTGGATGGATGGATGGATGGATGGATGAATGAATGGACTGCAGCTTGGATGGATGGATGCACAGAGCTTTATAAGGCAGCCCAGTTTAATATCAGCTTAATGATGTAAGTATTGATACTTTATGTTAAATGTCAAGAGGAAAAGTCATGATTCACTGATGATGCTGAAGATTGCGATGGGTTCTTGAGCGGTACTGCAGTCTTGTTTGGTTGAGATTTGGCGGTGCAGTATAAATATTTGCACCCTCACTATCCGGAGGAGGTTCAGTTCTGTGTCATACCACTAGAGGGCAGAATAAGATCAACACTGAGAAATGATAAGGATCAGCTGAAAAACTCTCTGGATCAATAGCATCTTTTAAAAATAAAGCTTTAATTAATCTAATGGGTCAACAGGAATTGATTCTTGATTGGAATGCTAATTACAAATGAACCGCTGAACTGTTTTCTTAGCTGTTTTGAAAGTGAACTGCCTGAAGCTTTGGGTGAAGGAGAAAACTTTCTTTAGATGTAATGAATCTGAGTATTAGACAAAGGGAGAGACGATATCGGAGCTGCAGCATTCAGGAAAGGCGGCGATGATTAATAAGAAGTCAGCTTGACCTGATCTCTTCAGACCTGTGTGAGTTAGGAAGGCTCTACCCCACAGCGCTTTGCTCGAGCTGATCAGACGTTAGGATAAGAAAGGAAGGTGAGGGAAAGAGAGAACGACCAGAGGACAGGAGAGGAGCTGAGCTGGCAGCAGTAACACTTGAAGAATGTTGTTATGAAACACCTCAGCCTGGAGCGCTGATCCTGCCAGAAATGATCCTGAACCACTGTCCAAAACCCCACACACTCATACATGAATCGCCTATGATTACACCGCTGGCTTACACAGCACTGCTTCTGACATGACCAAGACATCATACGCTGGCTTATCGTTCTTTTTTTAATACTACTGTATTAAAGTCTATAACCCATGTTAAAGGAGTAGTTTGCATTTAACCTATTACAGGATCAGAAATATGAAAAGAGAAACAAAAAATCTAGCAAGACCTATTGCATGATAATTTACCCTATGATCACATGATTAAGGTCTATAACCCTTTTTAAAGGAGCAGTTTGTGTGGAAAAGTGGTAGAGCTGCTCAGTGCTCTTCAAGCCAGGGCAGAGCCAATTTCAGGGCCTGAAAAATGTGAACAAAAAAATCTAATGAGGCTCATAACACTATGATTTACCTTAAATGGTCATATAATTAAGGTCTGTAGCCCATTTTAAAGGAGCAGTTTGTATGGAAAAGTGGACGAGCTTATCAGCTTTCTTATGGCCATGGGTGAAGCCTATTTCAGGGCCTGAAAAAATATCAACAGAATGTAAATGAAAAAGATCCATTGCATGGCAATTTTCTAAGGTACCTTAAATGATCATAAGATTATGGTCTGTAGCCCATTTTAAAGGAGCAGTTTGTAAGGAAATGTGGAACAGCTGATCAACTCTTATGGCCATTGGTGAAGCCAATTTCAGGACCTGAAATATGTAAACAAAAAGGGAAAAAAGTTAGTGAGACATTGTGTTACATGACAGTTTTCTTGGTACCTTAGATACCTAAGTATTTCGATCTTCTGACTACAATAAAGACTACAAGAAATAAAGAAAACGCCCTCCAACTTGGTATTTTTACTGGGAAACGTTGGAAAGTGTTCTCCACCCCCTGAATTCAGCAAATAACAGGATATAAAAATGGCTGCCTGTACTGCCAACAGTAAATAAAGTTGACTTTGCTTTAGACAAATCAACGTACAAACACATAATGAACTTTAAATGTCACGCCATATCACTAACGTTAGCTGACTAGTTGTTTTGTTGCTGAAAAGACAAACTTTCACGGAGTGTTGTTTCAGTGTTGTTTCTTTTCTTCCCACCTGTAGCTCAAACATGTGGAGGTCAATGACGAGTTCCCACTCTCTGGATGGAAATAATGACATAACTCTTTTCCCTTCTAATCCGAAAGACACTAAGCAGTCCTAGGCGTCTGTGAGGTCACGTGTCTTGCCGACTAACTAGTGGGTGTGAATGGACAACGAGCAAATTTGAGAGAAAGTGAGGTTTAAAGAAAAATCACTTTACAAAGCCACTTTAAAATGGCTGATCTTTGTCGCATGAGCTTCTCTAAACCTATATTAGCTATGGTGAAATACATTTTCCAAGCATATTTCTCTAAAATCGATAGTCACTGTCGCCTGTGGTGAGTAATGAACAAAATATCAGGTTTGTGTTCTTGGATTTGGGATGGGTCGGCTACAGGTCGAGTATGTCCTTTAAATCCGTAATGCATGTGGGAGTGATGGGTTTCTTTGTGAAGATGGTGATGCAGATTTATAACCTCTCACATGGAAACTATTAGATGTACAGAGATGAGCCCCCATCCTCTGTCCCCCGATGGTTAGTTGACCCTCAGGCCAGGTCACCCCGGGGGTTAAAGCCCAGCCACGTGCAATTTGCCTGAATTGCCCCCGTGTTTGTTCACCTGCAGGTTGATTTTTCGCGGCCCACTGTGCAGTTAACAGGTGGAAGTGTGTGTTTGTGGAATGCAGACTCTTGATGAGCGCTTCATCTGTGTTGGGGTTGCAAGGTTAAATGCTAACACCTGATGAACACACTGGTTGAATATCAGTCAAGAAAAGGTTGCACAGCTGTTACAGACCAAATTTGACTTTCACGATGTAAAATCTAAAACTTTACCGTAAACGTCAAGAGTAATTATATTGTTTGACACCGTTGTATTTGTTCTTTATAAGTAATGACTTGTTCAGGCTGACTGATGTGGTGTGATTATATTAACATACCGCAGCGCTTTGGAATTCTCAAATCTGATTGGTTAGCAGCTCTGACAGTAGTTCCAGCTTGAAGGCACATCACAGGTTTGCGTCAATGCGCTCATTATCATCTCTATAACGACAAACTCATTCACAGGGACTTGTAGGCTCCTCAGATGCTCCTCATAATCTTTTATCATGACGTTTACTAAGCAGTTATGAAACGGCTCTCCAGCATCTCCGGCAGTTTGTAGCAGTCACTGTTTTCCGCCATGGGAAAGTCATCGAGACGGAGGACTTTGCACGGTCTCCTTTCTTGTTAACATGGAAAGCTGTGTTTTGTTTTTTTATGTTAACTTCGAAAGAGAGAGAGAGAGAGAGAGAGAGAGAGAGAGAGAAAAGCTAGGCTGGTGAGGGAAAGACAGGGATGACCATGATAACAGGAACTAACTTGTTTTGCAGAAGTAAAAAGTGCCATCGAGTAATGAATTTCAAAAATGTGAAAAACTGCTGTGGTGTAAGAGGAATGAAACACTTTGGGACAGGCTCTTATAAGAAACTTATCGACTTTGGTGTGGTAACAGTAACTCTGCTTCAAGCTGCATCACCCAGTCGTTGATTATTTGATTACAGCATCAGCAAGCGTTTTATTTCTTATGTATGATAAGCTTTTGAGTACTGCAGGTGCTTTCTGAACTTCTTATTGTAGCAGGTAATTGGTGCAAAAAAAGTGTTAATTATTTCCTCCTTATTTTTTTTTTAAAAATACTTTAAATCTTGGATATAAGAAAACTGGAACTGTTTTGACGATCTCCAAGCATCAAGTATTACAATATAATATTTTTGTCATATTTCCCACCACATATTTTTACTATTTCGGTCCTTTCATGGTTTGGTTTTTGTATATCTTATTGCATTTCTTTAATTACAAATGCATGTGTTTGCAGTTATTTATACTGTGTTTTTGCTGTACACAACCACACTTGTATGGTGCACATATGGCTTTGTGTGTGTGTGTGTGTGTGTGTGTGTGTGTGTGTGTGTGTGTGTGTGTGTGTGTTTGCAGTGACCCAAACTGTTCTCTATTTATCTTCTCTCCTCTGGCTGGTTGGCTGGCAGTATGGCAGAACCCCATGTTTTGCCTTTATTTATTTATTTATTTTTTGCTCCCTGTGTGTTATCCGAGCAAAAAACTGACAGTGTGTGTGTGGAGGCATGGCCGGGTCACCCTTGTCCTCAGTGTCATGAGCATGGAGCTGTGAAAAAAAAACTAAGCAGTATGAAGACTATTTCTAGCACATAGACTGTAAATACATAAAAAAGGACACTTGTAGGATTAAAGGACCATCTATTTAGAAAATGTCAGATTTTTTCAAAAGAAAGTCTGCTTTCTGCTCACTATATTATCAAGCATTGCTACATTTCTCAACAATTATATATTTGTAAAGTCATCAGGTGACATTTTAGCATCTGACAGCTTTAATGAGTCAGTCAGAATACCTAACAAATCTAAATGTTAACAGACATGACAACAGGAATGAGACCTCCTACTGTCTCTGTAATCAACGTGCTGCTAAGTAAGCTTTGTATTCATCACGACAGTTTGTATTCCCCTAGCTGCTATGGTTGTATGGTCAGAGTTATTATCTTGTTAGCTAACGTGAGAGATTAAGAATAAAGCTGTGGCAGATGTGTGTTTTTGTGAATCTTTCTTATACTGTGACTTTCACGCCATTAGTAAATTTCTAGCATTTAAGAGTTTATACTTTTCTGCTTTAACTTGCGTAAAGAATTTGCAGCTCTACTTCAGCTTTTATCAGAGAATTTATTTAGATGGGATTTATTTAGAGTAATTGCACTTTTACTTGAGTAAGCCAGTTATTCCAGTAAGTTCATCATTCCACCCGTAGTGAATAACGATGTAGCCTACTCAGAATCTTGGTTCGTCTTCAGACGTTGGTGATTTTCGTTAATTTAAAGGTAAGACTTGGCCTAAAGACTTTCAGACTATGGTTTGGTTTTTGGAGGGTGTGACCATTAAAGATTAACAAGTTGATGGATCCCCCAGCAGTCCCCCGCTGTCTTCTACACTGACTTATGTACTTTCTTCATATGTTGCTCTGATTACAGATGTATAATTCTTTTAGCAGATTCCATCCATTACTGCATCCAGACATCAGCACAGTCTCTAAATCTGCACCAGGTCTTCAGAGAGACTCAATAACTTTACTATAATTGCCAGCAAAGAAGAGAAATGGATGGAGGAGAGGGCGAAGGAGGAGGATACTGTGTGTGTGTGTGTGTGTGTGTAATTAATGGATAGGTAGGAATGCTTTTGTGTTTCTAAAATGTTTGAATGTTCTAAAATGGTGTGTGTAGTGTGTGTGAATGATACCCAGACAACCCTGAGTATGGTATTTGTTGATGTTTGTGTGCATATGTAACTGATAACTAAAAAAGAACAATGGAGTGAGCACCAACGTTTTGCCAAAGTTTAAAGCAGTCAAGATGTATGTATGTGCGAGTGTGAGAATTCCAAGAGTGTGTGTGTGTGTGTGTCTGTCTATGCGAATTCCATGAGCACTTTGAGGGGTCGTTCTTGTTGTACTCTCAGCCCTCTCAGAGGGACTAGCTTTGGCAGGTCTGCTGGTGTGTGTTCTGTAGAGGATCAGAGCTCCAAGCTCACACTCTTCACTGACCCAGACGTTACACACATACCTATGCAAGCACATAGCCCGGTTACAGAATGCACACGCACTCTTACACACACTGGATTTATACCACTGACTGAGTATGGGCCATATCCAGCTATGTACATACATGGGCGGCAGTCGTGGCCTAATGGTCTGAGAGTTGGATTTGTAACCCGTAGGTGAACCTGAAGGTCGTGGGTTCGAGTCTCGGGTCCGGCAGGGATTGTAGGTGGGGGGAGTGAANTGTGCACTTGGATGGGTTAAATGCAGAGCACAAATTCCGAGTATGGGTCATCATACTTGGCCACAAAGTCACTTCACTTCATACACTGCTCTTACCAGTTATCCAATCAACTTGCGGCTAAGACCTGCAAGCATGCACATGCTGTGAGTTCCCTGTTTGTATCTGCTGTTTCAAGTGAATCCAACTTTATTTTCCCATAAATAGATGTTTAATTATTTCATAACCTACGATACAAGTACCCTTAGCTACCATCAGTGCTGTGAAATGTTACCTTCTATCCTCTCAAGTCAACATTGCTGGACTAGAGGTATTTCAGGCCTCATTTGTTCATAAGTCTGTTTGCTGTCCCTGTTCTTATTTTATGCATTGACCCCATCATCAGGAGGTCCAAATTTTGCCAATGCCTCAGCCATGTTGGATCAGGTTCCAAGAAATCTTAATTGGCCCCACTTCCTGGTTGGAAGGATGACATTACTCTTTCCCCTGTCAGTCAGAGCAACAATGCATCTTACAGAGGAAACATGCCCACACCCTGCTGAAGGGGAGAACTATTTAGAGGCCAGGATATGACAGTGATTACATTTGGAGAAAAATGGCTTAAAAATGGGGGGAAAAAATTGGTCTGTTGGCAAAAACTCTTAAAGATATTGGATCAATAATTGGACCAGTCGAAACAGATGGGGTCGTTAACAGCAGGAAGCAATATCGCAAATGTAGGACCGTTAATGCCAACAGTGTAATGTGTTTAACCTTATTTTTATTTTATTTATTTTTAATTTATGGTACTTGTAGTATGCAAATGTAAAGGAGCTTAACAAACCAAATTCCTACTTTTAATCAGATAATTTCGTTATTTGAGGCGGAGATAGTGCTTACAAGTAGCTGCTTTTACCGCAGTACCTTATCTCTGTGTGTGATCTCTTGTGCACTTTCTATTTTGGTAAAGCTACTGATAAAATGACTCTGAACATCATACATCTCTGAATGGAAAATGACAAAAATCCCACGAGTCATGGCAGTGTACCTGTGCAAAGGTTTGAATGAGTAATTAACTGTTAAGTTTCCAATGTTCAAATGCTTGATTTTCACACCCCTGCACCTTGGAGGACTTGAGAACTTGGTTCTTAAAACAGCTTTAGTGTGCCATTTGGGGTAAGACCCAAGACAAGACAACTTTATTCACTCATAAAGCACCTTTAAACCAGCCAAATTTGTCAAACCAAAATCTGTAAAGTAAGTTCATTCACTTCAAGATGGAAAAAACGTATTTCCTTGTATGTAGTTACTGTACAAGAAATTACTGACTGGCCTCAGATCAGATGTCTAGAGCCGTCTGGGTCGTGAGGACAGAGCTATAATTCATTCCCATGGCCCGGTGACGTGCACTACAAAGACGGATCTTTTGCCAAGTCTCAGGCCGCTCAATGACTCTGTTGATTGTTGTTTTGTTTTCCTTTTTTTCTGTTTGTCTTGGCTTGCAGACGGAGCCCTCAACACGACCCTCACTTTCAGGCTTCGGTGTTTGCCTGTGCATATTATGTCATCAGCTGCAACCCAAACACAGATTCGACATTATAAACCACCAGTGATCCCAAATTTCCCATTCTTGCCACAGCCAAGGTCACGCATCTCTGCTAAGAAGATTGGGTTATAGATGAAGCTCCGAGGTTGCCAAGTCATGTTTTTCCTCCGTTTTCCTCTGATTGTGCTGGAATGGCATGTTCGTTCAGGAACCGAGACCTTGCGGTTCCTAATTAGCATCCCTTGCAAGGTCGCAGTGCTGTTGCTTCCCACAATTTTCTGCATGTTTGCCACAGTTGGAGCACGAAAGCTGCCCGACTCACCCCACAGCATGTGTTTCTAATAAGAGAGAAACTCTGAGAGAGAGAGAGAAAGAGGCAGAAGAACAGAAAGGGAGAGAAAGCGACAGAAGTGTGTGTGTGTGGGGGGGGGGGATGTCGGGGGGGCGGGTCTCGGCTGCCTTGCAGACCTGTGACCTGAACAGGAATTTGCCTCTAAGGCGAAACAGCATCTCGGTGCTAAACACACACAAGCAGTGTGTCTGTGTTTTCTCTAGCTTTGACATTGCTCTAAATGTGTTTTTTTTTTATCTAAGATATCAAATGACCCCCTGTACATGTTATATTTGTTCATATTTATAGAGATTTTTCACTGGACAGTACAGTATTGGAGTACAGTAACAGATCTATGATCTCACATCTGTCACTCTTCCCACTGATGTAACTAAGTGCTGAATTTGTTCGCTCTTCATGCATGGTACCAAGAATACAAAACAGGAATGTTTGGATGGAATAACAAATAATTGACAAATCAGTTGAGTCAGACTACTTCCATTTTTTTTTAATTTTATCTATGCCATGCAATGAAGTAGTATGATTGAAAACCTTGGAGGCTTCATCTGGTTGGCTGCTAGTGGAAGTGCAAGACCTCATTACTGCCTTGTCTACTAGGTCTACAAACTTTTCAACATCTACTGGAAATGGGGTACCAACAGTTAGCCAAACTGTACCACGTTGCTTCCAGACAACCCCTTCTTCTTTTGCAGGTGCCATGTGAAATGGACACAGATAATCAACCAAGGCATGAATAGCTCTAGACTTAGTAGTAGCTCTAGACTTAATAGTCCTGTCCCTTTCAAGGTACAAGGCTTACTGGCATGGCACACCCAAGGGTACATCTTTTATACCTTTAGCATGTATTTTTCTCCTAGGAAAGTGAAAGTCATGTAGGTTTCAAAGCACGTGTTAGAACTTGGGATATTCCGGGATATGGAGCAACTTGCACAGAAGCATTTCAGCATTACATTACTACAGCCAATCCCTATGATTTGTTCCGCCTCATACCAATGCGTTTGCGATATCAGGCCCAGGGAAGGGATAAGAGAAAAGAGAGAGAGAATGTACGTTCTCATTCACAATAAAATGTTTCTAAACATGAACCTCCTCCGTAACAAATTTCACAGAACAAATTGGCAATTTCCCCCAACTGGCAGAGAACAAAGTTAACTATTGTTTTAGAAGAGAAGCACACAGAAGCTCTATGATTTGTTGCAACGTGTCACAGCCTAAGGAGCTGTGAACAAGCAAAGCACTTGAGTGAGTCATCTCAAATAGACTCTCTAATACAGAGAAGACAGAACTGACAGTGATGTCAGGCAAATGGTTAAAAGGAAAAAAAAAAAAAAGTGATTCTGGTTGGCAAAGACCACAACCCATAACCTCACACAGTGTCCTAACTTTTTGCTGAAAAAGTTTACTAGTTACTCTGTTTACTAGTCAGTCTGCACCTTACCCATGATCAGGAGCTGTGGGTTGTGACTGAAAGAATAAGGAAATGGAAATGGGGTTTCCATGCAAGGTTTCTAGGCTTACTCTCCACGACAGGTTGAGGAGCTTGGCAATCCTGGGAGAGCCTGGTAGTAGAGCTGCAGCTTCCCAGAATCACAAGGTTGGTTGTGAAACTACAAACCACAAATTGGGGTGGATTGGCCTTACAAGGATAACCCCTGGTCAGTTCCTGCTAGAGGTGCATCAGGCACAGCCCAACAGATGGAGACCCAGAGGTCCTGGTTCTGGCTTGGGAATGTCTGGGTATTCCCCAGGAGGGGCTAGAATCTGTGGTCAGGGATAGAGAAGTCTGGGCCGACCTTCTCAGCCTGCTTCCACCGCGATCTTGTTCCGGAGCAGCAATCTCTGTTTTATGTTTGTTTGAATTGTCATATTGTGGTTGCTTTTGGCAAGAAGACGCAAAATTTTAATTGAGTTGTGAAGTGAGAATGAGAACGCAGTTAGACTGTTGGGATGATGTCTCGAGAAATGAGATAATATGTGAGAGGTATGTGTGTGTGTGTGTTCATGTGAGGGATTGCTTGTCCCATGAAATAGCGACACCCTTATAAAAAGTGTGAGGTTAACCTCTAATTACAGGGTGAAGGCTCTCCGCCCCACACTTCACTGTGATTTATTTCTGACTTTCTCTCTTGCTTTCTATCTTCTTGTCTCTCTATCTCTATCAATTTCTTGTTGTTTATCTTTTGCCCTTCCAGTTTTTTATTCTCTCTCTCTCTCTCTCTCCCTCTCTCTCTTTCTCTCTCTCCTTCTCTTTCTGTGGTGATTCTCTCGAACCCCTGCGGCTGTGTACGTAGCCTCGCCGCCCCTCGTCAGTATCTGAGCCAGAGAATTAAGTCCTCTCATAATGTGGACTAGTGGAGTAATTGATCCAAATAGTACTTAATGCACTCGCTTCATCTTGACATGCAAGCTCAATTATCTTCCATTGTCTTAACCGCTTGGCACTTGCGCCCCGCAGTCTAATTACGAGTGTGTTCTTTGGAGCACATCACTAAAGGCACTTTAGTTACCACAACATGCAGCGAGTGATACTCTGGATTAAACTCACGGGTCACATTACACGTTACATTACGCACTAACACCCAATCGAATTAACCACTTAAAACCAGCTGCATTCAGTTTTGGTAAGTTTGTCTTGTTTTTTTTTCCCCCCCAAATTTTCTAAATGTTATAAGGATTGATCAGTTGAGGTATTGAACCATTTTAAGAACAATTCCCTAAAAATATCAGTGATTTCTGATTTAAAAAAAAAAAAAAAAAGCTGCCGAATAGTAATTACAGAATTACAGACTTGCCTCAGGTCAGACAGCCAGACCATAAATGCCCAAGCCGTCTGGGTCACGAGGACAGAGCTATAATTCATTCCCAGGGCCTGCTGACCTGCACTACAAAGACAGATGCTTTTCCAAGTCACAAGCTGCTCAATAGCTCTGTTGATTGTTGGTTTGTTTTCCTTTTTTCCCCCTGATTGTTTTGGCTCACTGATGGAGCCGTCCACTCAGCCCTCACTTTGAGGTCTCTGTGTCTGACTGTGCAGATTATGTCATGAGCTACAACCCAAACACACACTCGTCTGTCCATGAGCCTTTCCTCTGGACAGATATTATTGGGATGATTCTGGATGTGGTGGTGTGATATATGAGTGCATCAGGTGTTGCATATGAATATAGCAATAAAGGAAACAAAAATAGTTGGCCAGTAGCCGTGCTGTGATCCCAAACAGTCACTGATGAAGTTCTCTTCTCTTCTCTTCGGTCCTTTCCAATCATATCCTCTCTTTCTCCTTATCAACCTATGCTCTCTTCTGTTCTCTTACCCTCTCTTTCCTCACATCTCTTTCTTCTGTCCTGCTGCCATGTCGTCATCATCATCATCATCATCATCATCATCATCATCTTCTTTTTCTTTTTTTTTCTCTCTCCTGGTCTTGTCTCCTTTTATCCTCTTCTCTCCTTTCCCTCCTCCTAACCATCATTTCTCTTGCTCATCGTTCTTGTCTTCTCTCATGATGCTATCCGTCTTCACACAGCTGTCAGCGCTAATTGCAAAGGCATCATGGGGTCAGAGGTCTGCCTTCTAAATTTTATTAATCAGTTCGCAAAAAGATTCTCTCATTACATCACGCTCACTGGATGAGATTGCCTCACAGGAGGGCACTCCCATGACTCGAGTGTAGTGTGTGTGTGTGTGTGTGTGTGTGTGTGCACATGTGTGTGTCCCACGTATGGATGAGTTGGGGTGTGTATATTCTGGCATTTTCTGGGCTGCATTTCCAAAGCAAGCAGGAATAAACCTGGCGAGCATGTGCAGCAGCGTCTCGAGGAGCAACAGGAGCGCCGCCGCGTCAGCCTCGGCCCGGAAATCCCCATATGGTGCAAATATTATGGGACGTTTCTGGGAAGTGGATCGCTCACACAGATGGAATTGCTGTCTTGAACGTTTGCCAAGGTGCTGATTCTGAACAGCCCCTGCCTTCTCCTCTTCCACCGCCCCCCACAACACACACACACACACACACACACACACACTGCTTATTCTCTCTCACTGATTCTCAGAGCATGTATTAATCTCTTTGGAGTGTTTTTGCCCCTCCAAGACAAGATGGGAATGGAGCACTGGCTATTGGAAGCATTCCGGATCTCCAGGCCAAGTTCGGCTTGTTTAAACATAGATTGCGTGTGTGTTTGCACTGCATGGCAGCTCTGTCAGGTGGAATTCTTTAGAAAGTGCGTTTACAGAAAACACTTTCTGTTCTCTCTCTCACACACACACACACACACACACACACACACACACACACCTGTCAAGGTCATATTGAACATGTCAGAAAACTCAAATCCATCTCTGTTGTCAGACTTGGCACTCCCTTCTTGCTGGGAAGTGATGTGTATGTGTTTCTAGCCAGGTGTGTGTGTGTGTGTGTGTGTGTGTGTGTGTGTGTATCTGTTTTCTGTAAGAGCGTGCTGGTTTTATGGATGTCAGGAGGCCTGTAACACCATGCAGCCTTTCTCATTCTTTTCCCTTTCTCTTTTTATCTTTCATTTTGTTGTTTTCATTTATTATGTTTTATGATCGAGGCTGTCAGTCTGCGGTGTGTGTGTGTGT
>JAKKZN010000020.1:2734135-2747689 GCA_033441825.1 Pangasius elongatus | reverse complement strand
ATGCAGGAGATAGGGATAGGTGGAGAGTGATGATTCGCTGTGGAGACCCCTGAAGGGAAAAGCCGAAAGAAGAAGAAACCGTTGATTTGCCGTGAAGCTGCGCTATTGTCAGAGCCGCTGTTCTAGAAAATTAATCACCTTTTGACCGGTCAGAATTCAGCAGTGCTGTGGTATAAATATAGATTAGCTATGCAAATATTAAGCACATGACCCAAAGACAATAGACAGTAATATGGAGCCAATTAACATTCTTTTAGCAGATGTTCATCCTCTGAGTGAATCTCCTTCTCATGTCACCATTCCATTAGGACCAACGAATCCCTCAAACACACACACACACACACACAGGCTGTGTCTTTGAGGAATCAGATACAACACCCAGGTGCGAGGGCTAAAGAGGGTGTAGTGCCTAAGAGCAAAGCAAGACACAAACATCCCGGTGGTGGCTTTGTGTTCTCCACCCTGTTGCTACAAGCAGATGGGAGATACAGTAACACCCAAACCCAAAGAACAAAGAATGCCTACAGAGAGAGAGAGTGAGTGAGTAATGGAGGTGAGGGCACCCTCTTTAGATGAACGGCATACTTTCTTTCCTGGTGTGAGAACTAAAACTTTTTGGGGTTCCCGCACCATTTTCAGTCACTTCTTAAAGAATTCAGAAACCTTAGGAAAGATTTTCATGAACTAAGGAAATGTAAGCATGTTTCCAGCACAGGAACCTTTTTCAGAAGCTTAGAAAATGTTCAAGAACTTTACCGTAGAAACTTTTTCAGAAATGCAGGATCTTCTCCAAAAGCTCAGGAACTTTTCCAGACACTCAAGAACTCTATAGAAAACTTTTTAGGTTTCACAGGAACTCTCCCAGAAGCTCATGAATGCTCTCAGGAACCCAGGAACAGTAGGCATGTTTCTACCAGAGCATTATTCATGAACCCAGAAACTAAGGTTTCATTTTCACTGTAGAAACATTTAAGAAACTCAAAAACGTTACAGAAACTCTACCACAGGAACTTAATCAGAAAACCTGGAATTATTTCAAGAACTCAGGAGCTACTGTTGATCTTTCAATGCAGGGATTTTTTTGTTTAATTTATTTATTTTTTGAAACGAGGAAACATTTTCAGGACCTCAGGGTCTTTTGCCATTGGACCTCCAACTGTAGAACCCAGAAAATCTTAAGGAACTTTCCAGTATAGGTTAGACCTTGAGGAACCAGAGTTGTTTTGAGTTCCTGCATCAGGGTTTTCCAGACCAGGAACCACCAATATAATTATTAACACATGAATTAATGCTCTGTAATTAACCTTTTATTTCATCTGTGTGTCTCCACCTTGCATAATTAAATATTAACAAACAAATCAGAGTATACTTTTTTTTTTTTAGAAGTGAGGACGTGTGGATCAAAAGTGTAGCGTGAAAAAGGGTCCCAGCTGATTTATATATGCAGGTAATTTCAGGTCATGTTCTGTCTAAGGTGTGTGTGCGCGTGTGTGTGTGTGTGTGTGCGTGTGTGTACTCACAGCTGTGTTAGTCTAGGAAGCTCGAGGCCTTTGACAGGCAGCTGGGTGAGCCGGTTCCTACTGAGCCTCAGGACCTGCAGAGTGTCGTTCAGGTTCCTGAACGCACCAAACTCCAGGTGTACAATTTTATTACCGCTGAGCGACCTGAGAAAAAAAAGAGGGAAAAAAAAATCTAAATTCCACACATTACAGTCTAATAAGACAGTCTAATCTTCAGTAAATGCTTTAGGTCAGGATCAGGGTGGATCCCGAGACATATCCCGGGAATACTGGGCGGGAATACACCCTGGACGGAACGCCATTGAAAAATTCCATACAGTTAGTGTGCTCCAAGATGATTAGACCAAAACGACCCTTGGACAAATGTTAGTTTAAAAATTTAAGCCCCATTTTAAGAATTACATTAATTATTTTCCTTTCATAACTTGTAGAAAGCAGTGGAGAAATTCAAATTTTTCAAATAGCTTACTGGCGATTTTATTCCCAGCCGTTCAATTAACTTTTTTTTTTTTACGCCTATCAATACTTTCAACAATTTTCAACAATGTTACTTCTCAATAAAGATTCAATCAATAAAGAAAGTTCTAAAGATGCTCTTTTTTTAAAAAATTATTTTGGAAAAGGTTTAGGGAAAGTTGGGGAAAAGATTCTGAAAATGTTGACAAATCAATGTCGAATTCTAAGGATGACTTGACTGGAAACTTTAACAGACGAAAGCAGCAGAAGGCTAGACGTCACGGACTGATGAACAGCTTTGTGCTGTCAAGAAAATGAAAAACGAAGTTGAAAAAAAAAAGAAAAGAAAAGAAAAAAAAAGGAAGACAGTGACAAACACGCAGTGGGGGAAAAGAAAGGAACGGAGAGAGAGAGAGAGAGAGAGAGAGAGAGAGAGACAGGACGATTGACTCACAGCTCTCGGACACGGAGGCCACGGGGGAAGCAGTGCTCTCTCACATCCATGATGTCATTATTACTCAGATCCAGAGTCTCCAGGTGGGTGAGGTTTCGGAGACGGCTGCCCTGCACACTGCTAATCTTATTATGGTGCCTGTGAGAGAGATAAGAGCCGCTATTAATATATTTGACACATTTTATTAGTCATAATTAATACACTGGTAAGAGATATGTCCCAGGAAACTACAATAAAATGCACAGGCTAAAAGGAAAACTGGTGCAGTGAGATGGGCAACATGGGACTACGGGAAAATAATGATATGGATCCCAATATTTGTTGGATTTGGGGAATTTAAAATGTTTCGTTTTTATGCCCAGGAAACTGCTAATTATATCTCTACACTTTTATGCTCATTAGGGATACAAGAAACCATGAATATTCATGGCTATGCAAATAGGCTCCATATTCTCAGCAATTTACATAACAGTATACAGACCAACTTGTTATATAACAAACCATGTTAGCTAGCGTTTCAGGAACTAGTTCGGTTTCCACCGCAGGAACCTTTTCAGTAATCCTGGAACTTTTAATGCGTTTCCACAATAGGAATCTTTTCTGGAATCCAGTAACGTTCGACATGATGGAACCATCGTTTATTTATTTTTACCTTTTTTGGTACCTTTTTTGCAGACCAGGAACTACTGCAAAAAAGCATATCACAGCATGATTGGTTGAAACCAATCGTGTTTATTTTGTGACATCACAAACTGAGCTCATACTCCGAGCCCCTGAGCCTAGTCTGTGTTTAAGATTAAAATCACTTACTAGTCACTGCCATTACAATCATTACCGCAGTTAATAAGATTTCGTCACTGTAACAGTACCGTAACACTCAGTACTGATTGGTCAAAGGTCGTAAGGACAGAAAATGAAAACATTTGTGATTGGTTAGGGCCAGATTTAGATGTGGAAAACATGAATAACTCCACATTTGGAAATTCAGTCTTAGTATGGACTTTTGATTGCAGGTCTTTCCCAGCCGGTCACAGTGACAGCGCAGTGGCTACCATAACAGCTGCCTCTCCTGGGGAATTTGCATTTTGCTATTTGCGTCTTCTTGTTTCTCTCGCAGCCTGAGAATCAATTCGGGCTGGGAATCGGTGCTTTGTTTTCCAACGCCTTCGCATTTGAAAAGCATGAAAGGTCAGAGCCTTTCGGTCAACATCTGGAGTTGTTGGTTTTGGGTTCAGGGCCAGATCTAAGCCAGAGGACGCAGTGAAGCCAGTAAACTCAAGTAAAATATATAAATGCATACACACACACAGGCAAAGTGCGTTGTCTGAATGCAGCAGCAGCCATAGCTGCCTAAAGATGCCAACACCGGCACACGTCCAGTCTCACATACACACACACACACACTCCTGAGCCTGTTTTCATTTAAGAAGAAGCAATGGAAGCAAAACGACTGTTTGATACGTTTGAAATATTCTCCAAAATTAGCTTAACCTTAAACATGGAGTCTGTCCAACAGCCCTACGTCTAATCCAGCTGCCTGGATGCTGCTTGGCTCAAAAGCTGGTAATACTTGCTAATAAGAATTGATGGCTATTAAGGCTCAAGTTAATTATAAGAAGTTATTATTACTATATTTATCCTGGGACCATTTGAGGCCTTTCCCACGAAGGCACACAAACACACACGCAACCCCAGAGCTGACCGTTTTAAACCAGAGGTCTAAAGAAGAGTGACAGAGGGAATGAGACAGAAAAAGAGAGCATTCCTTCCACCACCGCACCTGAATAAACAGAAAGCGAGGGGGAGAGAAGGATGGCGTGATGGTGAGGGATGAGCATGGGGGCGTTCCTGTTGCTCCTGGAGCTCTGAGGCTGCACCGAACAGCAGGTTAGACAGCTGCTGACCCGCATCGAGATCAAAAAACAAAACACCAACCTGGCCCGGACGTGAGCGAGAGGGCGTGGCCTGCTTCAACATGGAACTCTGACAGAGTGAACAAAATTCACAGGTAAGGTGATGGGAAGGCTGTGAATTCACATCCCACGACTGCCGGAGAGCCCTCGCTCACCATCTTACTTCCGATCTCTTTCCATCCGCCTCTTCATGTGTGTCTGATGACATCACACTGACCCCTACCATTTCCCGCCCCCTCCTCTGATTCATTTTACAGTAAGCCTTTTGATTGACAGCTCCAGCTGCCGCCCTTTTCCCGCTTTTCAGCTGTGCTGGTCAGTAAAGATAGATTTTTACCCAGCATGCAACAGCACTCCACGGCAACAGGCTTTGACCCAGGCCGAAAAAAGCAGCTCCGGGACTCGCATCCCGGACCTGAGCGCCGTAAACTCGCGAACCCACGCAACCTGTAACACAACCCAATGTCAAACGATTGCGTTTCAGACGCTCGAGCCCATCCACGCTGTCAGCAAATCAGTGCGAGTAGGTTTAGGACCTTTTTTTTTTTTTTTTAAACAGAACTTTATTTTTTTTTCTGAAAGAGAATGATGAATAAATGTAAATCAATAAGGTTACACCATGACTGCGCAGCCGAGAGCAATCAGGACAGGGATCACTTGACTGCTCAAATGGATGACACACTGGCAGTGGAGATATATTACAGAAAGAGGGAATGTGATACAGGGACGATTGGCGCATACACACACACACACACACACACACACACACCGTATGGAGCGAGAGATGCACGAGGACATGAACTGTGGTGCTGTATACACACAACCTCTAAACACGGGTGTTTTTGGATTTGCCTAATGGATAAAATCAGGTCTAGCATTTGATTTGATAATAAAACTACTAAATGTAACTAGCACGATGATGATGATGATGTAATAAAACACATCAGGGCATGCTGTTATAGAAAAATAATCAATAACAGAGTGGTTTAATGATGCGGAGTTACTGTTACCACCGTGAAGTTGATTATTTTCTTGTTTCCTGTTTAGAGGAATCGTTTTATTCCTCTAATACAAAAGCAACCTTCAGATTACAATTACAATTTTTCATTTATTAATAAATGACATGTCAGAATTTTTATCCATTTATAATTACATTGTAAGTTAGTAAGGACCTGTTATTACGTTCCCTCGCTTGCCTCTCTCCTGAAGTTAATAAGACAAAAATAAAATGTAGCTTGTCATGTTATCTCTAATTGTTACCAAGCACTGACACTGGAGACTCCTTCCATAAATGTTATATAAATGTCGCCTTGTGCAAGGAGACATTCAAAGTCCTCGTGCAAGATGCTACGTAGCTGATGCATTCAAAAATAAATCAACGCCTTATGACCAGTGTAAATAAACAGCTGTACTGTGTGGACGATGCTACTTTCCTCTAGGTGCAAAAAAACAAAAAAACAAATAAGAAACAAATACCACAGATATTTGTGACAAGATTTTATCGATAGAGCACACAGCGTGCTATTCCTGCGTTTATCAAGTTCCACCTCATCAATATCGTGTACGCTGTGTAACTTTTCTATAAAGGACAGATCTTTAAGAGTGGCTGGAAGCTTGAGCTTCAGTGTGCGAGAACACAGCTCGGAGGTGTTCGCTTACAGATGGAGAGTGACGATGGCTGGCGAGGCGCTGCCAAACTCGGGGATTGATGTCAGCTCATTGTGGTCCAGTCTCCTGAGGGTCAAACACAAGAAGACGGTTTAATTACACGTCGAAGCGAAGGCCAAGGTATTTCATCAGGGGCGTACAGAGAGCAGAAATCAATGTGTAGCTTGGTGTGTAATTGGTTATAAACAGGAGGCAACAGTGAAGGACAAAAGGGAAAATAATTCACAGTGTACGCATGAATAAGATTAAGAGAAACGTACTGAAGAGAGAGGGCGAGGAAGAGAGCGAGAACGAGTGAAGCGCTCTGGCCGGTGGCCAGCTGCAGCCCCTCTCTGTATAAAATATTTACAGGGCAGGTTAGTGAGTGGTGTCGGGTGATGATGGAAAGTCCTTATTATAGCAAACCTCCTCTTCACTCCCAATTCCCCCGCTTTGAGAACAATAGCCTCCGACAAAAAGCCTTAAGTGTCCAATAAAGCTGACTGACAGTTGGGCTATGAAATCATTAACTACTGCACTGTAAGTGACACACGCGATTAAACTCATTACTGCGTTTCTCCACAGCTTCTGCACACCATTGCCGGTGTGCGAGACGATAAATCAGGCGGAGAAACGTTTTCTTTTAATGAAATCGCATTAAAATTTTTAATTACAGTTAGAGAAAAAAATGATGAGGGATGGCCTGCTCTCTCTGCCAGTCACAGCGACGCCAGCCAATCATCTGTGGGCTCGTGTATACGGAAGCGGGCGGATAGCGCTTTCCTCTGAGTGGCTCTGAGAAAGCACATGCTAGCCTTTAACCTACACGTGTGGTAGCTGAACTGAACTGAAGAAGGGTGGTGGAGAAAATGGGGAAAAAATAAATTACTTCAAATATTATCAATATATTAATTATAATATGAATTATCTAAAACTCATGGCCCATCGTTATCAAACATATTACTGTAGTTATTAGCCAATTTAACTAGTCAATTGAATTGAATGACTAATAATGGTTGATAATATTGATGATTAATATTT
Source organism: Pangasius elongatus (assembly GCA_033441825.1). Classification (NCBI taxonomy): domain Eukaryota; kingdom Metazoa; phylum Chordata; class Actinopteri; order Siluriformes; family Pangasiidae; genus Pangasius; species Pangasius elongatus. The sequence continues at coordinate 2,740,658 of JAKKZN010000020.1, read as the reverse complement.
GAATTCATGTTTATAACATAAATCGGTATGGATGGAGTTGATGGAACTTTTACAGCTAAAATTTAAAGGTGTGTCGTAATATCACACGATGTTAGAAACCTGAATGTCGTCAATTTGTTTTTAATTCTGACAGAACTAAAATGAGAACATAGGATTTTAGGTCCTCTTCTGTGGCCTAACATACACTCGGAAATGGGTAGATACGCATTGGGCTTGGGCTTGGGCTTTTACACTGATCTCAGATCAGTTATGAGAACTCAGATTGTAATGTTTAGATTTTGTGTTCATGGAAAATAAAAAAAAATAAAAATAAAAAAGATTCATGGTCTGATTTCAGTCCATTTCACACTGGAGTTGGACAAATCTTGGTCTAGATGTTATGTTCCATACATAGATGCAGATTTCTACTCACACTTCTTTAAGGTTGGGCAGATTGGAGAGGATGTCCGTATCGACTGCCGTCAGCATGTTGTGGCTCAGGTTTCTGAAAGACAGGAAAAAAAACAATACCGATCAATACCGAGTAGCTACGTAGCAGTTTCACTGTAAGTGTTTAACATTCTCTTGCCATGGTTGAACTTCTCTCCCTAGCAAATTTCGATCACTTCTCCATCACCAGCATTTAAAAGTCAGTACGATAAACGAACACACCACAACGACACAAAACACACCACACAGGCGCTAGACAATCACTCGGCTCACGGCATGGGCAAAACTGCGCCATTTACAGGCGTTTAATTCTTGACGCCTCGTTTGGAAAAATCAGCAGACGAGTTTGAGTTTGGCAGTGGCCCTAGCCTCCAGCTATTCCTGCTCAAACTTTGAGATTGATCACGGCGCGACGCCAGGACTCCCCTTAACTACTGCAGAATTATATAGAGACTTGGTGCCAGATGCACAAAACCAGACATAAAGAGTTCAAACTGTTTATGCAATATAGCCAGCAGCGACCCGAACAGTAATGAGGATTAAGAACATGATAAATACAAATAACAGGTAATTTAGCGTGACTCTAGAAGAGCCGAACATTTTTCCGTGTAAAGCCTTTTAGTAAAAATCTTTAGAGATGCGCTTATCAGATTCGATCAACCCTGCAACCTCTATGCTGAAGCTAATTCTGCTGTAGCCAAAAAGTGCAGTAGGACTAGCTGCTTAGCAAGAGCTAGTGACGTAGCAATAGGTGTTATAGAAAATCCTGACATGGCTAAGTGGTGCAATGGAACAGTGCTAAATTCCCAAGCTTAGCAACCACTTAGGAGAAAAAAAATCATGATAAGATTTGGTACAGGAAGTGATAAAGATTTAAAAGAGCATTATGTTAACATAGCTAACGTGTCACTTTACACCTTGCTAACTTGTCAAGCTAGCACCCTTCACCCTTCTTTGAATCTTGTTTAAATGCTGAACTGTTGAGGAAAGACAGGTATGAGGATGATTTTTTTTTTTTAATTTTATTTTTCGTTTTATGGGTGAGTCAGAATGTTGAGCTGTGCGGGTCTTTTAGCAAGGCTACGTTGCAAAGACGGTGGAACGCTGGCTGAGAATCAAGACGTTATCTGAACCACCACACACACACACACACACACACACACACACACACACACACACACAGCTGAGGGAAAAAAACAAAACAAAACACATTTTCTTTAGAAAATAAACAAATAAATGGACAGACACACCTAGCAAGACAGTATTAGCATAAGTCTGAGTGGGGAAGGACTACAGCTAAGAGGGTAGGAAAGCAGTGGCTTTTGCTTTGTGTGTGTGTGTGTGTGTGTGTGTGTGTGTGGAGATAATATCAGTGTACGATGTGCCCCCGAGGCAGCACTTTGACAAGGCGGTGTGTTATAATCACACACTTGGCCCTCCTGCTGCCATTGTGTGCTGCGGTGTTAAACTGCCATCCCTGTTACAGAAAGCAATTACCTAATCATGCTAAAGCAAAGTGAAAAATTACAGGGTTTCCCTCAAATCTCGCCGGCGGGGGGGAGAACACTGAAGACAGAAAGAAAGAGGAGGAAAAAAAGGAAAAGTCAGGCACGTCTAATCTGCAACAGGGATCAGCGCAAATGTAGGACAAGGTCTGCGCTGCTAAAAGCGGCCATAATGAAGGCCGGGCAGAGGGAGCCTTCGTCGAGGTAGCGCTCAAAGAGCCTCTGTTCAGGAGCAATGAGCGACTTATGGGTGTCAGATATCCGCCATTTCAGAAAGAGAGCCATAAGAGAGAGCGAGGAAGCTGATTTAGTACAGAAGGCCGTCTGGTTAACCAACAGTGTCAGCCTTTTGTGGACAGTTTATTACTTTTTAAACACAGCCATCACACTGGGCTTTAGAGTAAATCTCGGCACGCTGAATTTATGGGACAGATAGCCCGAAGCAGGATTTCGACAGTTCTTTCTTTCATATCTTTCTTTTTTTTTTTCTATGTAGTTTTGTAAATCTTAAACAAATCCTAGAAAGGACAGCCAGTGCTAGAACAGCAACACTGACTATACTGGCATCTGCAAAGAAAGAAAAAAAAAATCACAGGTTTATGTTTATTTGTGTTTTCTCTGCAACGTGACGAGCTGCATTTCTTTGTATTATTAACTTCAAGAAAGATAAAAAAAAAAAAGAAGCTGGCGAGGAAATGACTGTTTATAGCTGCAATAATGGAGGTGATTAGAACTCGCCTAGGTTGTTTTGCTTATGTTCCAAAACACTAAAATGTAACTATAAATGGATAAAAAAGGATGGCATCTTCTGCTGATTATTTTCCTAGAACATCACACCACTAAGTGTTTTATTTCTTACTTAGACAGTGTAAATCCCTTGGAATCAATCAAGAACTCTTCTCCACGAATGCTAACAGAGTCAGAACATATGTGGCTAAATATGCTGAGATATATACCATCTGTGATGTTTCCTTCATTGTTCTCCATTATTCATAAATATTCTGTAAACCAGTTACTGGTAAAACACCTTCGCACCAAAGTTCTGCTTCATTAACCTTAGGCTTTTTTCGAGTTTACCAGAATTCAACAGAGCCATGCTCGAGGCGTTCCGGCTCATTCCGTCGCAGTATCTCTCCTCACTGACGGTTTACAACTTGAAAGGCCATTGGCTCAAGGAGGGAAGGAAACAAGTGTTTATATAACTTTGATTTGATCCGCCCCGGTCACCCTGCTTTGTTTCGCCCGCTTTATCTTATCTGATGACGTTAACTTTCACACCTACTACTTAACCCCGAGGTCATAACTCAGACGGCTGTCGCAATCGCTGGTGTGTAGGCTGAGCAAAAACACTCCCCTTTTCCCAGCCACTTCCCTGCAGACCTCAGAGCCGTGAGGGCTACGTGTGTACATTCGTTCCTTGAGGAGATGGTTTTATCCAATGAGACTTGTAGAAACCAAGTTTTCAAAGGAGCTGACTGTCAAAAACCTCGAACAAGCGCTGTTTCCGATATCGCACCAACTAATACGAATGTTATCTCTGGCCGAAGCCATTCAGTGGCGATTGCAGCTGCGAAGGTTTAGTGCAGTGGAGTGCAAGTGGAACAGATTGGTGGGAATCAAGTTTTATCAGGTTCACAGGCTCAATCTCGAGAGGTTCAACATCACCAACCAAGATGAATGAATAATGAAGAAAGGTTTCTCAAGTATTCCTTGGATGGGTCAAAGGTTTTAGCATGCTAAATCTTTTCTGAAAAAAAAAAGACAAATCCTTGTTGCTTCAGGTTCTACAGAAAAATCCTTGAGTTCCCCCAAATGGACAAACTGAAGTACTCTAAGTTTTTTTTTTTCTTTTCTCCTCCTAGACTTGAATTATGAAACTTGCACACATATTTTGGCTATTCTTATACATTAAATACATGCAATATTATTTCACGAAGGTAAAATCATGAAGAAGGCATTTGCACAGGCCTGCATGTGAGGCTTGCAAATTCACAAGGCAAACTTCATCTTGATAAAATCGGCATGAAGCAAAAATAACCGCTTCCAGAGGCAAATGTCTTTCATGTCTCCCGTGTCCCTTCCCTTTCAAACAATAGGCTTTTGTGCCAGGTGAATTTTATTCCCTTTTGTTTTGACCGCTGCTTTATCTCTTTCAGTTGTCTTCTTGGCTCAGAAAGGGGTCAAAAGTCAGAAATACTACGGCTAAACCTTAGATGTTGGTGCCTGTGCATTTTGGGTAAGCAGCTGATTCCAGGTCAGAGGGTGAAGTATGAAGCTGAGCTTGCCAAAAACCACCCTGCAGCTGTGCAACAGGCATAAAAACACAGCAGTAAAATTTATCAGTCATTGTTCTAGAGATGCGATAAGCCAAGTTTTTAAATACAATTTATTGGAAAGGGCACAGAATGCTGCGGGTATCAAACATGTTCAAACAGAAATCTCAAGGATGTGATAGTGAAGGCTTTGATGGAAGTAATCAAACTTGGCATCAGATGCTACATTGCGTTCAGGCTCCCATCAGCCTCAGGATGAAGCATGCACAGCATGCAAACTCTTTACTTGTTACTTGAAATCATTTCTCGTGAAATGACTGTCACAGAGGGAGAGAATCACACCCCCATGCACACTGAGCAAATTCGTTTTTCCGAGCAGAGGCATATACGGTATGCACAGCGGAGGTAATATTAGGGCTTTGACTCGTCATCCATGTTCACAATGAGCAGAAGAAATAGCCAGCTAATAAATCAGCCTCGCTTTCTCTTGCACTGGATGCCATTTCCTTTATGTCTTCCTTCCCTTCTTTAACAAATGACTTCCTATATACCAGGAAATGAGAGAGCAAGAGGACATCGTCATTTTTTTTTAAAAAGGGTCAAACTCATTTGGACAACGCTGGCAAGGTGACTGGACCCTAAATGAGAAAAAAATATATATACACGAATATAAATAATGTAAGCAATGCTGAGCAGTTATACAGCAAGTTCACCGCCATGTCTGTTCCAATAATCAATAAAAAATGTCTACAGTCAATTTTAAAAACCATGAAGTCAAGCTGCAGGAACAGCAACATGATTCATGATGTGGTGGAGAGACACTGCTCCTTATCAGGCGATCTTTATGGCCGACACAACGAGCGTGCACTTCGCTCCTGCAAAGTGTGAAGTGATGGCGGTGACGGGTCTTTATGACGCAGCTGGTAGACAGAGGAGCGATTTAACGCGTCCCCTTTCAGACGGCTATAAACTAGTCAAAGAATAACCCGGGCGGAGAGAGACAAAACCGGAGAGCCACTAGCAAGACGCTCCACTTTGCTCTGTCTCTCTGCATCACTTTCTCTCCCTCGCTTTCCTGTCATAAAGAGGTTTTACAGCCCGGCAACAGGGCTGATAGGGAATCCAGGGGCTTTCTCTCCCAGACCAAACACCGCTTAGAGGTACACTGGATAAAAGCATCTGCCAAACGCAAATGTGTAAACCTTGCAAGAGCCTTTAGGACAATTTCCAAAATCTGCGCTCTAACGAGAAGTTAATTACTAGCTGATTAACGTGGACTCCATTCTTTCTGAAGCTGAAGCTGAGGAAAATCACATCACAGCCCATGTGAACAAATGCCTGAGTAAACACAAGGAGCCGAACGCACATGCTGCAACGGGCAAAGGGTCTGCTCTCGCCCCGGGCACGGAATGATCCGGAGCCATGCAGACACCAGCCAAGAGTCTGACACAACACACATACACAAAGAGAGAGAGAGAGAGAGAGAGAGAGAGAGAGAGAGAAATTAGGCTTGATTACATGAGCTTTGTGGGTTTTTTTTTTTTTCTTTTGCAAAAATTGGTCATCGTTTTATGGCGTGTATGGAAAGACGGCATCCGAGATTTATTGCAGAAGATAATAAATACAGCTGCGCGGGGAAAATGAGCGATCATTAGACATCGTCGCTACGTTTATTATGCTTGCGTAGAAAAAAAAAAAAACATAATTATTGCAGTGCCAATTTAGCATGAGAATCGTAAGGCACGTGATTATGTTATGCAAGGATCTGATCTGCTTAGATAGAGCCAAGAACTGTAAGAAAGGCATACTTCCACAGTCAGGAGGGGTGTGTGTGTGTGTGTGGGGGGGGGGGATTGTTCAGAACTCTGTTATGCAAGTGTGTGTTTGCAGAGGATCATGGATTCATCTTTGAGTCATTAGTCTCTGTATAACATTGTAGTCTAACTACTTTGATCAATTAACTTTTCTCAAATATTCTTGTGATAAGAATGTACGAGGTTCGTACCCCAACACTACAGTTTACATCTGTTAATTATAGAACCATATAGTACACGGTAAGAGAAGGGATTTATTTATAATCGCGCTATCCGTTGCACCCAGATGAGGACGGGTTCCCTTTTGAGCCTCTCAAGGTTTCTTCCTCATATCGTCTCAGGGAGTTTTTCCTGGGTTGCTCGTTAGGATAAATTCACATATTTACAATACAGTTTGTGAATTACAGGCATAGGTGAAATATTTCATGAAGTGAAGTGAAGTGAAGTGAAGTGACTTTGTGGCCAAGTACGGTGACCCATACTCGGAATTTGTGCTCTGCAT
>JAKKZN010000020.1:2672587-2684921 GCA_033441825.1 Pangasius elongatus | reverse complement strand
GCTTACTGTTGTTATGTTGTCAAAGCTAGTGACCTTTAACTAAATGACTGCGTCGCGACACTTTACGCCACATTGAGTGGCTTCGCTTCAGCACGTAACGTCGCGGAACACGCCCGAGCATTTGTGTGTTCACCATCTCGCATATTGCAAAAAAGATTTTTTCGTGCAACGAAGCTGAATAATTGCTGACGTATCTGCTGACTTCAGATCAGACATGGTCACCTGAACACTGTAAATAACCATCCGCCCCTACAAATAAATAAATAAATAAATAAATAAAATAAATAAAGCAATCTACGTAGCACATGGCATTATCGGATATTCAACAAGTTGCCATGTTAGAGATATTTGAACCAAATTTAGATTTACATAATTTTTCAGCTAATCAGCTGAGAACATATAGTGATGGCTGGTCAGGATATTTCATGGAAGGACTAAAATAAATTTGTGAATCGTTTATACTGTTTGAAAGCCATCATGGTTGAGCCTTATAGCAAGGAGTCTGAGCTACCATAGGCATAAAAGGCATTCTTTCACACAATGCTAAACTGGTAGCTATAAGTGTCCATCAGTGATGAGTTACGGTTCGATCCTGAACTTGGGTTTGTCTCTGAGTTCCTCTGAATGTTCTCCTCATGTCCACATGGGTTTCCTCTGGGTTCACCGGTTTCCTCCTACCTCCCAGAACATGCTAGTAGGTGCGCTGACTACTCCAAATTGCCCCTAGGTGTGTGTGTGTGTGTGTGTGTGTGTGTGTGTGTGTGTGTGTGTGTGTGTGTGTGTGTGTGTGTGTGAGGTGCCCTGAGGTGTGTTCCCGGGATAGGCTCTGGAGCCACCATGACCCCAGCAAGGATAGAGGCTTATTATAGATGAATGAATGATGATTTAAAAAGGCGCCAATATTTTCTACATTCTGCATTTTTACTAAATTTTATCTATTTTAAATTTTTTTTAGGTAAAGATTACTGTATTTCTGAAGTAGGACATTTGCTAAAAATTTGCTAAAGTCATGCCAATTTCAGCATATAATTATCCATAATTAATCATCATTATTTTCACATATTATTTTGAATTATTTATTCATCGATTTATTCATCTTCAGTAAATGCGTTATCCTGGTCAGGGTCACTCTGTCTTATCCCAGGAATGCTCATAGTGAGGTTTTTATTAATAAATGATTAGTTTAGCTTCAGATTTAGAGAACAGTTAATACAGTGTTCAGTGTTCCTCAAAGGAAACAGGGGGTCTGTCGAGGCATTTTACAAACCAGACACACAGCTGAAGTATTTACTTAAGCCTTTTTTTTATTTTATGTTCTCCAGATACATCACTCATTTATTTTCCCCTTAAATGTAAGTTCTTGTCGTTTATCTTTTGGGACACGCTGTATTCAGTAAAGTGGTGAACTAGTTTCATGCATTGTCCTTACCTCAGTGACGGAAACCGCAAAGTAAAGCGAATAAAGACACACAAAGTCAGGACACCTAAAGCACTTAGAAAAAAAGTATCCTCTGCTCCTCATGTCCAGTTAGATAAGTAAAATATACACTTTTTCACTGTGACCTTTATGCCGTGTTCCAAGGACACAGAGGAGGTCGTGGCTCTGCTGAAGTGACCACACGTCTCTGTCCAGAGTGCGATTCTGACCTGAAGCAGGACCTGCCCCCTCGACACACAGAGAATCAATCACACTGTAATACCCAGTGCAAACGCCATCCCTCTCTTCTATCTATCTATCTATCTATCTATCTATCTATCTATCTATCTATCTATCTATCTGTCTACCTAACTTTCTGTCTGTCTGTCTGTTTATCTATCTATCTATCTACCTTTCTCTGTCTGTGTCTATCTATCTATCTATCTATCTATCTATCTATCTATCTATCTGTCTGTCTGTCTGTCTGTCTGTCTGTCTATCTATCTATCTATCTATCTATCTATCTTGTTTGTTTTTAATGAATGGTCGTTTCTAATATATAAGGTATAAATGTATAAATGTACATTAGTGCCTAACAGTGCATGCAATAAAGAGCACTATCTGTACCCTGCTTTTTTTTTTCAAGAACCATCCTGCATTCTGATTTAAGAGCTGAAATTATTGATGTAATTTATGATTATTACATTACATTAAGATAACCCACGATTATTGTTACAGCCTGTGTTTAATCTATAATTGATTATATGAATTAACCTGACACTTTATGATACTTTGAGAGCAAAAACAAATATGTAGCTCAGGGAAATGTTCCGGTTTAACACACCTTTACGTCAGTTGGTGGTGTTGTATCTTCAGTGTCCAGCAGGTGGAGTCAGTGTGCTGTGTCTGACGGTTTAACAGCACATGGCTGCAGGTCACTCTGACTTTCATTCATTTTCAGAGTGGACATATGTTCAGTCAGTAGTGTGTGTCAGGAAAATGTGTGCTGATGAAGGATTAAAGCATTCTGTATTCAGCAATATCTCTGTGATGATCTCTGTGAAGGTTTGTCCTTGTCTTTGACCTCTAGCTGTCTGACTGCAGTGTGTAGAGTTGCACTGTTTGATCGCTGGGTAGTGAAGGTGTGGAATTGAGGCACATGACTTGGACTGGAGTCAGACTCTCCTTACGTTTCTGATGATGCTTCCCTGGACTCAACGGAACAACCCCCAACTCATCGTATCTCGTCTTTGACTTTCACACTGGTGACCTAAACTTCAACACACAACTCAAACCCACAACTCGCACACAACTCAAACTCATAACTCACAACTCGAACACACAGCTCCCATACCGTTCAATGCACAACTCAAACACACAACTCGCACACAACTCCCATACAGTTCAACACACAACACAAACTCATAACTCACAACTCGAACACACAACTCTCACACCATTCGGTGCACAACTCAAACTCAAACTCCCATACAGTTCAATGCACAACTCAAACCCACAACTCGCACACAACTCAAACTCATAACTCACAACTCGAACACACAACTCCCATACCGTTCAATGCACGACTCAAGCACACAACTCGCACACAACTCCCATACCATTCAATGCACGACTCAAGCACACAACTCGCACACAACTCCCATACCATTCAATGCACAACTCAAACACACAACTCACACACAACTCCCATACAGTTCAACACACAACACAAACTCATAACTCACAACTCGAACACACAACTCCCATACCGTTCAGTGCACAACTCAAACTCAAACTCCCATACAGTTCAACACACAACTCAAACCCACAACTCGCACACAACTCAAACTCATAACTCACAACTCGAACACACAGCTCCCATACCGTTCAATGCACAACTCAAACACACAACTCAAACTCATAACTCACAACTCGAACACACAGCTCCCATACCGTTCAATGCACAACTCAAACACACAACTCGCACACAACTCCCATACCGTTCAATGCACAACTCAAACACACAACTCACACACAACTCCCATACCGTTCAGTGCACAACTCAAACTCCCATACAGTTCCCTCACACAACTGGAACACCAATTCTGTTCAAACCTTTGAATTCTGTGACAGCAAGCTATAATCAGTGGTCTAAAAAAGGACAAGGAATTGTGTCTTTAAAAAATATATTCAAGTGTTTTGTTTGAAGCCGTTATTGTTGAGTAAACTAGTTAATCGTTCATGTATGTCGAGTCTGGCTTGCGAGCCAATCCGACACACAACTCCAACACAACCTAACATGGACTCACCACACGGACCAACGTGTTACTCCTCCACAAGCTACTGCTTCCATAATTCTAATAATCAAGCAATTCATCTTAAACACATCATGGACATATACAAAATGTTGCCTATAAACATTTTTGTAATCGTGTATTTAATCCACAGCCAACAGATCAATTCTTACGCAGATCCATTGCTATTTAAATGCTGTACAATGATCATTAAACATCATTACAGAGTAAACAACATTCAGATATTTATAGTGCAGAAGAGCAGCGTGCAGATGAGCCTGTCTGATAGGAAATAAGCCGTTACTGCAGGGGTAATAAGGCTTGATAATGTTCTAATGCTCCAGCCCATATGGATGAGAGTCTCCATTGCCAGAACAGCCGAGAGATGTGAATAGGTCCAAACAGCTGTTGGTGTGACACACACACACACACACACACACACACAAAATTAGGCTTGTTCTCAAACACCTGGTCCCCGTATGACAATGATCTCATTTGGAGGAAATCTGTGGAGTAATATGACATCAGATGAACATTATGCTTCTTAATAAACATGCTTTAATGCTTGAAAGTCCCACAACTGTACATCATACACACACATCACCTCATCCATTAACATGAGCCTCCAGAACACACTCGGGGGAATTGGTCATTCTTTCAAGACACAAAGAAGCCTTGATGTTGATGCATCAATCACAGATTGTCGTTGTGTCACGAGTAAAAAGTCTCGAGTCTTGACACTTAAGCCGCAAATCAAGTGTGTCTGAGTTGTCTTTACGAGAGCTGTATGTTTGAGGTTGAGCTGTGTGTTTTTGTGTTTTGTGTTTTGCCAGACTGTGCGGGAGTTGTGTTTTTGAGTTGTGTGTTGGACAGTACGTGTGAAGTGTGTTTGAATTGTGTGCTAGTCTATATAGGAGTGTTGAGTTTTGTATTGGACTGTATGGGAGTTGTGTGTTTTGATTTGTGTGTGTTCAAGTTGTGTGTCTGAGTTATAGATTCGACTTTGAGTGTTATGTGTTTAAGTTTTGTGTGGGACCGTGGGAGTTCTGTTCTCAAATTTGGTGACAGTTTTGTGTGTGTGTGTGTGTGTGTGTGAGAGAGAGAGAGAGAGAGAGAGAGAGAGAGAGAGAGAGTCTGGGAGTATGGGAGTTGTGTGTTTGTGTGTTTGACTGTATAGGAGTTGTGTGTTTGAGTTATATGTTGAGTTATAAGTTTTGTGTGTGTGTGTGTGTCTGAGAGAGAGAGAGAGAGAGAGAGAGTCTGGGAGTATGGGAGTTGTGTGTTTGTGTGTGTGACTGTATAGGAGTTGTGTGTTTGAGTTATATGTTGAGTTATAAGTTGTGTGTGTGTGTGTGTGTGTGTGTGAGAGAGAGTCTTGAGTATGGGAGTTGTGTGTTGGATTGTATAGGAGTTATGTGTTTGTGTATTTGGGTTTCACTTGTGTTGTACTTGTGTGTTGGGGTGTAAGATGACATAACGTAGCACCAGGTTATATTTGTTTCTTTCTCAGGCTTCTTTCAGCGTCCACCTCTTCTATTGAGCACTAGTGTTTAGGCCACGCCCACCGTGATCACGCTCTGGAGCGTGGCGTAACCGTGTCTGGAGGCAAATAATCAGGCACAATAATAATTAGGAATAATTATCATAACGAATGATAACACTGATCACAGCCCGGAGCCATGGCCTTTAAGCAAAGTTGCCCGGAGGAAGTGATCTCATTCCCACATGGCCGATGAGGTCATCTGTCCTGTTCGCATCAACACAACCCTGATGTACCTTTCTCATAATCCTCGGGCTTTATTGCTCCCTCTCAGTGTCGTTCCTCAGGGTCTTCACCCATCTGTGCTCCAGTGCTGTGACATTTGCAGTCTCTCATCAGCAAATGTCAAATTGGGTGTGTATCGGATGTGTTCTGACTCCTTGCCTCCTTGTGTCTGTGTGTGTGTGTATAAGTGTGTGTGTGTGTGTGTTCAGGGTCAGCCTGATGTCACCAAACACAAAAGTTGAGGGATTGTAACAAATAGTAATTAATAGTAAATTCCAGCTGTTAACCCCGCCCCTTCAGCTCCACCTTAACCAAAATTTCACCAAAATTTTTATTTATTTTTTTTTTTGAGCGTGAACTTTATCAGCTGTGTATTCTTGTAATTCAGTTCACATTAATACACTTGGGAAAGGAGTGAGCATAAAAATAAATGTCAGTGTAATGAATGAAGGGAGACGTGTGTCCTGAAAAAAACGAGCGAGGGAAAAACACCGACGGAGGATTGAAATTTAAATGTAAAAGGAGATTCAGGTAATGTAGGCGATGAGATGAGAGAAACCAGAGAACCAGAACAAAAGGATATGGACCGGTTTATTAATGCAGGGTAGGACAAAATACATAAAAAAAAATCAACACAAAAGTTAAAAAAAAAAAAAGAGAGAAATCGGTTTGCATTAAAAGAAGAAGAGGAACACAATTTCAGCATAATAAACGACAGGCGCAGCAGTCAGTGCATTTCCCTAATGATTCGCACTGATTTGTTTTGACCCGCTGAGGCTCTTTAATGATAAAAGCACTACCTGTTTAACCTCCGTGACCTTGATGTGAAAATTGCAGGCTACGAGGTGAATTAATGAATATACATTTGAATACATATTTGTCCGTGTTTTTCATTCATTATCTTTTCAGCAGTTACGGATTTCTGCTGCTTCTGCCTCTCTGTCTGTTTTCACTCCATCTCCTAGACTAACAAGTCCAAATATGGCAGTGTTTATGTACAAATATATTCATATTTTTATATGAAAACAAGAAATCTGCGTGAGAGCAGCCGGAAATAATCTATCGTTCTTTTCGTAAAATAGCACTTCTGTCCAAATCTCATAATCTATAACTGAGAAGCAGACAAAATAAGGTTTGAACTTTGAAACAGTGCACATCCCAAAGTGTTTTCTTCCAATCGTTACATTTTGTTATGTACAGTTATGTTTAACGTAACTCAATCTTTCACTTGCGTTAGAGCAGCTGTAAACATTCATTCCATCATCAGCCTTTCCTTCTTTCTCTCTTGAAGATAAGACAAAAAACACAGCTTGTCGTATCGTAGAGGAATCAAAGTCCTCTGTCCTGAGTTGCAAAACTTGCAGCTTCACCTGTTACTCATACAAAGCGCTGACACTGGAGACTCCTTCCAAAAAGGTTAAATGCACGTCTCCTTGCAGAAAACTTTTCAACAATTACACGCGCTTATTTAATCCAATTACGAGGAGCGTTCAACACACAAGTCCCTGTGCAAGTTGCTACCATAGAAATTAATGTAACCCTGAAATTTGCCCAAACTTCTGGCCGAGCTGCTGTGACAGAAAATGAATTGACACCTACTGACCAATCGAAATTGAGAATTCAACAGCGCTCTGGTATTAAATATGGTATCGGCACGATCATGAGTACTCTACGGCAGTGATCAATTCTGAATGTATCCATCCTCGTTTACACTACAACCCGTTTCCAAACCCCTAACATGCACATCTGTCTCTTTAAATCCTAACGAGACCAGATAATTGGTGATAGTTGTGGGCGAGGGAGAGGGAACATCCTGGAACTCCTGGAACTCCTGGAACTGCTGGAGCTGAATTTCCATGGTTAATGCACGAACCGATTGTAATGCCGAGCGATGGTGGCGGAACGAGGGATGACGGAGGCTGAGCGGCGGTGACAGGTGTATTCTGGGCTGGCGAGCGTCGTTAAAAACGAGGCGGTCGCCTTAATAATTAAACACCTTCTCCCCTTTTCGCCGAGATCAATCGGTGACTTTCAGATGGGCTTCACACCGTTTGACCTACGAGGATCCTACGCTGCACGTCAGAGATTTTAAAGTGTTTTAGAGAAATCTGTGCCAGGCTTTTCGACAACACTCACATTTACTAAACCAGTCTAAAACCAAAGAAGCAAATTCTGGACACTAATCATGTCCTGCTAGATCCATTACACCGACAGCGAGGAGTTCATTTTGTTAATATACATATACGTGTTATACATTTAACACGCCAATGGGAGCACTGATGTCTATTAGGATCACTTCATTACACCGCAGTGATGTCGAATGCTCAACTCTGATTGGTCAGAAGGTGCTGATTAATTTTCTTTACCAGCAGCTCTGACAGATGTTTGGCCTCTAAGGCACATCTCAGGCTTATATCAATGCACGTATCCATTTCAATGTGATAATAAACAGATTATGAAAAATGCTTGTTATTATCAAAGAAAGGCGCATTACTGTTGAAGTTTCCTTTAAGGTAACGTCAGTAACGTGACAAGCTGTTTCATTAACCTCAAGAGAGAGATAAAAAGAGAGGCTGGTGAGGGAACGACAGACGTTCAATAACGTTAAATGCAACTGTAAATGGATAGAAATGATGATGTCATGCTTTAATTAATAAACACTATTAGCGTTGGCAAACCGCTGTGGTATGAAGAGGAATAAACACACTACGGGATGTGCCGCTGTAGGAAAATAATCAACTGCAGGTTGGTTGGAGTAGCCGTAGTTTGTTGTTGATTATTTTCCTATAACAGCATGTGACTTACTTAGCCAGGAGACTCACCTTAAGGATCATTTTTGCTGGTGTTTGGTCGGTTCGTCCTTTTTTTTATTTCATTATGGCCGCCATTTTCATTAAAAGCTTAAAATACAATGAGTTACATTTTTAAAGCAGGAAAAATGGAGGACCAGAAGACAGCCGTGGAAATTTTTTTAAAATGTAATATAATTTTGCATGAACTCTTAGTCCTATTAGCAAAGCCTCCCTCATTTGTATCTGTTATTTATTTATTTATTTATTTATTTATTTATTCTGTAGTTTGGACCTCCTGGGCTAAAGTGAATCCCGAGCTGTGATGTTTGTCTGACAGAAACGATTGTAGCCGCTCGGATCGCTGCTCCTGATGCTAATTCCGCGTGAAGGCATCAAACGGCCGCGTGATCAAAGGTCATTGCTCTGTCTTTTGCGTTCGTGTAGGTGTTTGATGGCGATTTTTTTTTTCCCTGTTTCATCTCCGGCCGTGTGTGCGTGAGGAGCCACGAGGGGCTGCACGTGTCGAGATCTCTAACATCCTCTCTCTTTATGGTGGATCATGAGTGGGTGTATTTCTTTTTTTTTTTTTTTTTTTGAAAAATGTTTTCTTTTTAATGAGACTGTTATTATGGAAATAACTTGAAGAGGAAAAGGAAATTCGGTTGGCTTTTGACTGAATTGATTGAATGCCAGTAGTCTTTAATGGAATCTATTACATACGGCAACATCCGCAGTGTTAAAATAACCCTGAGTTTTTAATTGAACTTGTTAAATTTAACATTTCCATTTACATCTAGCTGCAATTAAACTTTAATGTAATTGTGTGTAGGTGTGGTGTATTCTAGCACATTATCCAGCCATTACATAATCATTATATTTATATAAGTGCTTTAGGTGCTAGTGTATCCTGCTGGAAATAAGTGCACATTTATGAGCACTTTCAGTGTTCTGTGTCATTTACTCATCCCTTTCACCTCTCTCTCTCTCTCTCTCTCTCTCTCTCTGTGTGTGTGTGTGTGTGTGTGCGCACATGTGAATTAACACACAGTAACACACTCCCTGCTTCATTTACACACAATCCACCTACACGGCAGGACCGAGAGTTAGCGTTAGAATATTAACTCTGCCACGTTAGCATCTGTTTTAGTTCATTTCATGCTGTTTAGCATCACTTTCTATGCGATCATGGTACCTGTGTAACCAGAGCAGGCCGTTAATGTATGCGTGGTGTGTAATTCAGGTCAATCAGTGTGCGGTTGTGTGTCTGTAGACGTGTAATCGAGTATTTATGGGGACCAAAAATGTATATGTAGGAATCTGTTAAAATATTGACATCGTAGGAGAATTCGGCTGCTTCCTATCATGGCTGGGCGACATGACAATATGACGTTGTTGTAATTGCGTGTGTGTGTGTGTGTGTGTGTGTGTGTGTGTGTGTGTGTGTGTGTGTGTGTGTAAAAGTGTAAATCTGATGATAGATAGATAGCTTGACATTCTGCAGTAACCCTATACTCCTGTGATGTTCTTCTTTTGTTCATTTTATAAGCTTCATGTTTCTTTAAAAAACAAAATGCAGCAAAGTTGTTGCAGGGATTGTTTTTAAACCTACACAAACCTGCTCAGTCAATTTAATTCCCTCAAAAGGTATTAATCCTAAACGCAGGGTTCGTTTCAGGTGTATGATGAGTAACAGGTAGTATTTTGAGTGGATATTTGTCCTGTGTTCATAATGACATGACTTTCCGCTGTATTCTGCATTCTATCAGTTAAATTGTACTGAGACATCTAAGATAAGCAACATACTAGAGTAGAAATGTCAAACTTTAATGTATAGTATGCTAATCAGAGGTGCTTAGCCTGGAGCATTCCCTGCGGCTCGTGTGTTGAACGTTCAGAAGTTCTGCTACAGCAGCTTGCACATCGGTGGCTCTTTTTTCCACTGCTAGATGGCAATGTTGCTCTTCCACAGAGCTGCGTCCTGAAAATGATTCATTCCTCAGCAGTCACAGTTTCCACCCATTAGCTCTGTGTGTGTGTGTGTGTGTGTGTGTGTGTGTGTGTGTGTGTGCGCGTGTGTGTGTGTCGTAGTTGCACTATGAAGCCATGCTGCATAGTAAAATTGCCAGTGTGTTTGATCAGACAGTCAAATGGGACTCAAATGAGCAGAGTTCATTCAACGCTGCTTACTTTACTGCACGCATTTTCCTTAACAGGTTTAGAGAAATGGCAGCCGTGCCCATGTTCGTACGAGTAAACACCGACAGGAATTACGCTTTATGAGTTCTCCTAAGGTTTTTCAGAAAGGCAAAGATTTCTGAAATGTTTAATATCTTTATTTATTTATTCATTTTTTTCTCCAGTGCTGTAATCTAACCTGAAATCCTGACTTCTGGGAGTTAAAATTATTTCAGCTGCTTTTCATACTTTCCCACAGGTCTCTAAAAGGTGTTTATGTACATTTCGATGTGCCTTAAGACTACGAAAATAATCAAATTATGATTTTTTTTTTGTAAATTAATTAAAAATAATTAGCAGCAATATTCAAGGGTTTAGTTTGATGTCGGTTTGGATTTGGTCCGTTATCTCAGAGTCCCCATTCAAATGTTTTAACTGAGAATCTATCTATCTATCTATCTATCTATCTATCTATCTATCTATCTATCTATCTATCTATCTATCCTTTCAGTTATTTAGAGTGCTTTAAAAGGCATTTAAAGATTAATTTATGATAATGTAAAAGAATATATCGTTAGCCTGATACCATAATTGCCTAAGTCATATTTGGTCAAACATATGCTATGAGGCTAACGATATGCTTAATATAATAATATAGAATATGGAAAAAGCTTGTTTTGTGTTGCTTTAACATGATTAAAAGATCAAATAAAGTGAAAGAGAAAGCAATTTAGCTCCTAAATAATTGTGGTAAATATGTGTGATTTGAGCGAGATCTTTATGATCGCTATTTAATCTTAATTCATTCCTAATTAGTCATGTATTGATCCAATTTTTCTCGATTATTAATACGCCACTGATGTCGTAGCTCCGAGTATCAGATGGTGCTTGATGCTGATCTGATATTAACGTGCTCTCAGTGAGCAGGTTCGACAAAAGCGTCCTGTGTTCATGACATAATATGTGCAAAAAAAATGCGCAGAAGAATACAGATCCATTGTGCTCGGTGTCAGATCCGTGCAAAGGTGTATTCTAACAGATATCTGTGTAATTCTGTCATTGTTGACTTCTCCACTTGTTATTCACACTCATGAAACTTCTCAGGACATCAGGAGTCTGGAGGTGTGAACCGGAACTCGGTGACTAATGAATGACTCAGAACCTTCGCAGACACATCGTTTGTATTTCTGATTCGCTCTGGTTGGTGTGTCTGGGTGTGTCTGGCTCCAAAGTCTCATCCTACAGCGTGTGTGTTAGAAAGCTGGAGAAAAATAGTGATAGAGTTCCATCAAGTTTTCTCCACAGTCTGACTGGATTCTTCAGCAAACACTGGGTCCACCCGGGGTTCTTCTTCTGAGATATTCGGAGAAAATAACTTGTATAGCACTTGTAATACGCCGCCTAAAAGCTGTCTCTCAGACACACACTCTTTCATTGTGCTCCAGGTCAGAGACTCCTCCACACAAAGCCCGTGTCATTAGTATTCCTGCCATGGCGCTGGAGCAGACAGCAGCAACGCTCCGGCTTCTACAGATCCGCTCTCTTTCACCCAAACACATCCTCCATACACACGCTGATAGGCTTATTTAACAATGATGTATGGCTGTAGGGATGAAAACAGAAAAGCACAACGCCTTTATCTAACCATACAATACCTCTTCTGACTGAAGCCATTCCCTTGTTTAGCATTCTGGACTTTAAAAAAAGAAACAAAAAAACAAAAAAAACAAAACTGAAAGCACCTTTTTTAGTTAAGTGAGTAGACACGCAAGCACACGCCCACCGGGGCTGAAATGCAAACGAGCTGCCCTCCCGCTTACTGTTGTTATGTTGTCAAAGCTAGTGACCTTTAACTAAATGACTGCGTCGCGACACTTTACGCCACATTGAG
>JAKKZN010000020.1:2653321-2664277 GCA_033441825.1 Pangasius elongatus | reverse complement strand
GGATGGGTTAAATGCAGAGCACAAATTCCGAGTATGGGTCACCACACTTGGCCACAAAGTCACTTCACTTCACTGCACCAAAACACTTTGAGGAAAAAACGTAGTACTAACCTGTAACGTGAGGTACCTTTAAAAACTACTTAAATGGAGCATAATTCCGTTTAAAGGGACACTACATGCAATTTTCTAGGTAAAACATACATTTTAAAGAAATAAAAATGTACCCTTGAGGGTCCCACATCAGCGACAAGGAACGGTGCAGTTTAATACGCTTCTTACTGCGAGTGTATGAAGCTAACAATGTATTTTAAGCCAGCTGCCACACAGGAAGTGCTTTTATTTATTTATTTATTTATTTATTTATTTATTTTTTTGCGCATCGAGACTGCGGGACCTGACTGTAAAAGGTGCACGCGCGGGCGGTCTTTATTTTCTGGTCAGATATGAAGTTTGTGGGATAAAGAAAGTCCAGGTTCTTTAATGTGGAAGTGTGTCATTGAGTAAATACTTCATTCTGTTCAGGATCGCTGTGGTTTAAAAGACTAATTTGTTTATATTTTGGGAGAGTTGATGAGAGAATATCACGGGGTGGGTACAAAGCAAAATAACAGGTGGGAATGGTTCAGCTTTCTGTGGGAGTAAACGGGATTGGTCAGGGAGAAAAAAAAAAAAAAGCCCTGCACACACACTTAATTTCTGTGAGTGGAACACCACTAGAGCCACGTATGGAACTGGTGCGTCACGCAAACGTTTTGCCTTGCTGCAGACGAGACTTAATAACTGTTTTTTTAAAATTGCAGGAGGAAAGGGAGTTTATTATCCTGCTGAATACAGCAAGCTCCTCCCGAGTAATTTCTTACAGAAAAGTAGGAGGGAAAAGGATTGATATCGTCGTCCAGGAACTAAAATCGACCCAGGTTCCAGTTTCCTAAGAAAGGGTACTGCGGTGGGGAAAATGCTAACAGCTTATTGTGCTGATTTGTTTGTACAAATGTTTATTTTCTATTCCATATTTGAGTATGAAGCTCTGTAGGATTCGGGAGTTTGTGATGGGAAAGACGTTATGAGCCCGTTGGTTTAAATGAGTCTGCTCAGTTGTTCAGAGATGATGTCTGTTTTTGTGACTCAGGTTGTCAGAACAGGACTCATGATCGTCGACGGTCCATTTAATGTTTTCAATTACGTATATTACAGAATGACAGACTGACAGAAAGCTCCTCTTCTGTCGAATGGCGCTGCTGTGTTCCTTTATCTAATTAATCCTGTTTAAATATGGTTTGTTAGTGTTCATGGTGTTCAAGTGGTGTATAAAGTGTTTATTTTGCAGACATTGGACTAATTGCAGCAAGAAACGATTGATTACGTTGACTCGTCAGTTTCAACTTGCTTTCTTACTCTGCTTTCTTGTTCTCGCTGCAGACGTTGGAAAGCTGTTACAAGTACAAAATGGGACTCCTGCAAACACAAGCTACAACGGGGTAGACGCCCTGCACGCCTGCACCATTCTCCAGCAGCTCAAAGCCCTGTACGACGAAGCGCAGCTGACCGACATCGTCGTGGAGATGGACAATGGCGAGACCTTCGCCTGTCACAGAAACGTGCTTGCTGCCATCAGTCCTTATTTCAGGTAGAACATGCTGCATTCGATTTATCTCTGCGGTGCGCCGACATCACTTCTGGAAAAGAACTGTGAGGTTATAGTAATGGTAGACGTGCTCAGAACGTAATTTACAAAATTAGTAAGGAGAGGAAAAAACAGAAAGCTCCTCAGTTTCCTACCAATTATATAAAAGTAGTTTCAGTTTACAGACATTTGAGAGTATTAGCTAAGGCTTAAGATATATCTGGCGCGAAATCTGTACATTTAATTTATGACACAAGGCTCAGCGTGATTTAGGAACAATTTAATAATAACGATATAGTTGTGTAACCTTTTTTTTTTTTTTTGAAAAACCAGACACTCCCATCGCTTGATAAAACACACGATAATATTAGCAAGCAGAATGACTTGCAAGAAACCGAAAGTTTGAAAAGGTTGCAGACATTTCTTTTTGAAACTGGAATAACATCTGATAATTGTCATCATTAATTGAAATACTTCTGAGTCTCTGACTGTCCTCATTTGGTTTACTTTTTCGTATCAGATCAATGTTCACCAGCGGCCTTACGGAGAGCAGCCAGCGCGAGGTGCGCATCGTGGGCGTGGAGTCGGAGTCCATGAGCCTGGTGCTGGACTACGCCTACACGTCGCGCGTTGCCCTGTCCGAACACAACGTGCAAGCTCTTTTTACGGCAGCGAGTCTCTTCCAGATCCCAGCGCTGCAAGACCAGTGCGCTCACTTCATGATCAGCCGGCTGGAGCCACAGAACTGCATCGGCGTGTTCATGTTTGCCGACGCATACGGACACCGGGAGCTACGTGAACGAGCCCAGGACTACGTGCGCAGGAAATTTCTGTGCGCTGTGGACGAACCCGAGTTCCTGCAGCTGACCAAGGAGCAGCTGGTGGGAATTCTAGATAGTGACGACCTCAACGTGGAAAAGGAAGAGCATGTGTACGAGGGCATCGTGCGCTGGCTGGAGCACGACCCCGTGCGTCGGCAGCCCTTCCTCGCCGACGTCTTTGCCAAGTGTATCCGGCTGCCATTGTTAGATGAGGCCTTTGTGAGCCGCATCCCAGCCCCCTTTGCCCTGGCACTGCCCACGGAGCCTACGGAAAAGAGTCGAGCTAACGGTGCCAACGGCTGCCCACAACGTCTAGGCATGACGGCGTCCGAGATGGTGATCTGTTTTGACGCGGCGCACAAGCACTCGGCCAAAAAGCAGACAGTACCGTGTCTGGACACAGCCACGGGCAAGGTGTTCAAGCTGTGCAAACCGCCCAATGACCTACGCGAGGTCGGCATCCTCGTCACGCCAGAGAATGACATCTTCATCGCTGGAGGTTATCGGCCCGGAAGCAGCGAGACGTGCATAGATCATCGTGCAGAAAGTGACGTCTGGCAATACGAGCACGCCGGGAACCGGTGGCTGGCACGCGCACCCATGCTGAGAGCGAGGATCGGATGCCGTCTGGTACACTGCTGCGGGAAGGTGTACGCCCTCGGAGGGCGCGTTTACGAGGGTGACGGGCGCAATGCTCTTAAATCAGTCGAATGCTACGATGCCAGGGATGATCGCTGGATTGCTGTTAGTCCGATGCCCGTTGCCATGGAGTTCCACAGTGCTGTGGAGTACAAGGATCGTATCTATGTGCTCCAAGGTGAGAATTTATTATTTATTTGGATTTTGTTTGAGTCTTTAATATTTAATGGTGATCTTTATGTAACACATAAAACACATCTATATATTTGTCATTCCATTTTTATATGAAAATTCTTTGAGCTCTCCTCCTGCAATTTTGTCAATTAAGCCCTAGAAATATTGATATGGGCTGAGAAGAACATCCTAAGCAGACTGCGTCGCAGAGCAAAGGCATGCCAGATCTTTAACCATGTGATGTTCCATCCATTGCATCCTCCATCTTATTGCTCTCGCATTCCTGCTAGTCCTTGCCTCAAGCAAATCATTCTGCCTGAAAGTGGCCTGCAAGATGGACTTGATCCAAGCAGTGCAAGTTGGCTGACAGATTTGGTTTTTAGCTTCTTGCACTCCTCAGTTCAGTTCCTGCTGGTGAAATCTTTTGGTCCTTGGACTCCATTTGTAGGCGCCCCTTACACGCTTGACTATACGGTCTTCCCTCTGGCCATTGAACAAGAGCTAGTTTTATTTATTTTTCTATCTAAAAAACAAGTAGTATTGCTCTAACTTCTTCAAAGGTCCACCTATGGAGATTGGGGCATACATCTTGCACTAGAAGGAGCCTGAATTCTCTGAAGGCATGCTTCAAGCTTAACATCTCAACCGTGTTTGTTGCTCTTGATAGATCTCTTAGTGTAGTTGAAGGTCTTTCCCAGACTCTCAAATTCCCACCATCTCTCAGAAAGTTTTGCTTCTTCCAAAGAAGAAGCAAAACTCCTCAACCGCCTCAGTTTATCCCCAGCTAATTAGACAGGTCCGGTTTGAAGGTACTGACGTGCACCTGGTTGTCAGATAGTCTCACACGTGCTCTGATGAGACGTGGTAAGGAGCCATGGACAGCACAGAGACCACTGTAATGTTCAGTATTGCACTTTATTGCTCACCTGTTGATCTGCACTGCTTTTACCCTTCTGTTTCTTCCTCTCTCTAGGCGAATACTTCTTCTTCTTTGACCCCCGTAAGGATTACTGGGGCCACTTAGCTCCCATGAACATCCCCCGCAGCCAGGGACTGGCGGCGCTACACGAGAACCGCATCTACTACATTGGCGGCGTGTGCCGCAACCACCAACGCACCTTCACCGTGGAGGTGTTTGACCTCGAGCAGAACAGCTGGAGCCAGCGACAGGACTTGCCCTTCGAGCAGGCTGCAAGCCCCTACATCAAGGCAATGATGTTAGGAGGACACCTGCACCTGTTTGTGCGTGCCACCCAGGTCACGGTGGAGGAGCACGTGTTCCGCACCAGCCGCAAGAACTCTCTGTACCAGTACGACGAAGAGGACGACAGCTGGAGCAAAGTCTATGAGACACCAGAGCGCCTCTGGGATCTTGGCCGCCATTTTGAGTGCGTCGTAGCCAAGCTGTACCCTCAGTGTCTCCAGAAAGTGCTTTGATTGCCGGAGAAAGTGGGAAGCAGGGATATTTTGTTGTTTTTTTTTTGTTTGTTTGTTTGTTTGTTTCAGGAAAAGGGGGAGTCAGTAGTTCTGTTCCCCACCTATGGTGCTGTTCGAGTCCCCAGACACGGGAGGAGGAAAGTCTTAAAGGCGAACGATATTCGATGACCTCAGAGGAGTGCTTATTGTGAAGACGGCAGTATTTTTAATCTCTAAGAGACAAGAACAAAAGTGTCCTCGCTGTTGCTTGTTTTACAGTTAAAACAAACAAATTCTAAGTGCAATTATCACATTGTTTATGTCTTGAGCCATTTCTTTTCTTTTATCTTTAAGGCTTAGGTGAGGGATTTTTTTTTCTTTTTCTTTTTTTCAGTTTTTTTTTTTTGTGGTTTGTTGGTGTGCAGTGAAACAGTAATAGATGATGTCCTTTTTGGAAAGGACCAGCAGCGTGTGTCAAAAATGACAATAAAGTAATAAAAATATATAAATAGCTATATATATTCATACGGGTCTGGTGGGATGAGGTGCCCATCGTTAGGTAGCTAGAATACTGAATAATCGGTCGTCTTTCTTTTAAAGGTCCTTTAAACCAACTGTGGAGAAATTCTATCTTGATTTATTTTTTTTTCTCTTTGATTATTAATTCATCTTGTAATCATTAATATAGACTAGTCTAATTGTGAGTGGCTGATTTATTTTTTGTCTTTTTAAATTACTTTTTTTTTTTGGTCGTAGTTTGCCTTTTAACATGTCGACAACCCAAATGTTTTATTGATATTTTTCGCTTTTCAATTTGGGTCCCACCTCCTCCACCTCATCCATCTGAGCTGCGCTCCATGAATCCATGTCAACGCTGCAGTTCTCGGGGGCCTCCACCTCTGGAGAGCCGCAGTTCTGTCCAGGTTGGTGCTTTCTGTGCTCCAGTGCAACTCTTTTTTACGAGTTGTGTTAAAGAACCGGGGTAAAAAAACCCACTGAAAGTTTGCATTGTGATCTGAAGAACGATGGCAAACTGATGCATGCTTGTAAACTCGCACCAGTCTAGCTATATATTTGTGATTTATGTTTTTTTGGGTCCCAAACCATTTGAGCGAGGATACGATGTTATCCTTGGTCTCCATATCGGCGTGGATCAGTGTGGTGTACTGCAGAACTGGCGCGGTTTAAGCTAAGGTTCCCAACTCCAGTTCTGAGGACACACCATTCCACTTTAGACCTGGAAGCGAAAATGCCAGAGAGAAATGGAGCGCCTTTTTTTATTATTATTTTTTTATTTATTAGTATTTTTTTTTTTCTTCAGTTGGAACGTGTGGTCGAACACACAGGCCGATTGCTAAGCTCTGACCCCGGTTTTGTCGGATACCATTCTGGCTGCACGTGTGATGAAAAGCAGGAAACAGGTTTGATGATGTCATACCAGGGCCGCAGAGTGCCACTCAAGCAGGTAGTGAGATTTTTTCAAAGTCGATGCCAGCAGGATCCCCGTTTCACGTGCATTAATCCTTGTGTTGGAAACAAAAATTGTTTGTGTATTTAAAAAAAAACAAAAAAAAAACAGGGATGCCTCTTTTTTTTTTTCAGTTAGCGTTAAGACGTCGTAAAGAAGCAACATGCTTTAATGTCATCTCCTGAAAAAAAAACAAATGCAGTAGGCATTCAGACGCTTGTTTTACCGTGTGAGGGGTTTCTATGATGATCGTTATCGCCGCTCCAGTGAATCCTGGACGTTTCCTTGTTTGGGAAGAACATCAGTCTGTGAACCATCTGTCCATCAGCTGGAGAATTTTACGAAATAAATGTTTCTTGGTGCTGCTTTTTCTTTGACAATCTTGTACAGAAATACACGTTTTCCTTTTTTTTTTCTTTATACAGCCACTGGGTTAAAGTCCTGTTGTAGCTCGACGTGTTTGAGCATTACTGCTTGTTTTGGTTTTGTGTTTTGTTCGTTCTGTTGGTTCCTGTGGCATCCTGATCTTGCACTACATTCACTCTCAGTCCCAATCGCAAGCTCTCTTTCTCCATCTCACACACACACACACACACACACGGCAAAGCCATTTCAGAGCACCGATCTCACTCCACTCCACTCCAGGCCGTATCGTGCGAGGATGTGAGGATGTGAGGACGTGGCCCACACGCGTGTCGAATCAGCGCTATAAGCACATGCGCCGTATTCTCTGGAGTTTCCTCGAGCTCGGAGCGACGGAAGCTTGAACGCGCTTAGCTGTGACTCTGGTGCAATAAATTGCCTTCGTCAAGACTTCTAAACAAAGCTCAGTAGCATGAGAACCAGAACCGGACCATTCTCAGGATTAATTACTGATTATACCCAGTACTGTATTGACTACGGTTTGATATTCATGTAAAATACTGTAACATAAGTTGCTGTACTTGCACAGTTGTTTTTTCTTTTTTTTTTTAACAAGATTTTATTTACCTTTTTTTCAACTTGAATAATAGATGTGATTTTTTTTTTTTCCATTTTGCTAACGAGTGCTTATTTTCTATTCTCAATCTAGACGTGGGTAGGTATTTTTTTTTTTCCTTGATTATCCCGGTTTCTGTTTATACCTCTTGTTTTGAATGGTTGTCCCCGGTGATGTCATCACATAACCCGAAGCATTACAGACACTAACTGTAACAGCAGTACTCGTTTTAACTTTCCAGAACAACAGTCATCTGGTCAAAATGTATAGAAACGCTTACAAAGAGTTTGAGTTAGACCTCTCATGTCTCCTGCTGCAACTTTAAAAGCCAATCAACCTCCTCGTCTTTGCATATATAGCTACATAGTGTTTTAGTTGTATTTTATTTTTCCTTTTTGTGTCTTTTTTTTTTTTTGTTTGTTTGCCTGGCTGTATGGTATGAGAGTTTGTTAAATATACTTTGATCTCTACTGTGAAATTCACATTGCACATAATTTGAAAATAAAATAATTGAAAAAAAAACTCCTGTGTATGTTGGTTAAAACAATGAAGGAAAACCGAATGAATCCTAACGTGGCGTCGAGCCCTCGTGCCCTGTGGCTGGGGGCGGAGTCATCCCGGAAGAGACCATCAGCATATCATAGGATAAAGGTGATCAGTTGGAAGAACTTCGTATTGAATAATCACAGTTAATACACTGACGTATGACACGGACAACAATGTACTAAATATATAAATAGTACATTTATGTAACTAATAATGTCATTACAACCGATATCTACATTAGATAAGAATTTGACAAATATAATTACAATGTAATGTGTAATTACAGTGAACCTCAGGCAGCAACATTTGCTAATAACAATTGTAATAAATATGTAATTACTATATAATACGTGTTATAAATAATGATGTAATTACAATGACATAATACAATAATAACAATGTAATAACGCACCTAAAGCAATACCATCAAGCTTAATAACAATGTAATAACAATATAATAACAATGTAATAAATATGCAACTACAATGTAATTACAATGTAATAACTATGTAATAACAATGTAATAACAACGCAGCTTTTTGGTAAAAAATCAAGTGTAATAACAATGTAATAACTATGTAATAATAATGTAATTACATGGTAATAAGAATGCAATAACTATATAATTACAATGTAAATACAGCGTAATTGTTAGAAATAAAGTAATCCATTGGCAATTACAAGGTAATACAATGTAATGTAATACATATAGTTATGTAATGTAATTACAATCCACTTAATATAGTAACAGATACAGTAATAAGATAAATTGTGTAATAACAATAAAATGCATATGTGTAATAACAATGAGACCAGCGCCTTCACAGGGACGACACAGCGCTCACCACCGGCCCACTGAGCCGCTCTACATCACCTACACCCGAAGACGTGCGCTTCGAAAAGAAACGTCCCAGCTGAGCCGAGCCTCAGGCCACGAGCACACCGAGACACACGCGCTCTCCAGAATACCTGCATTACCCACGACACGCTTCCAAAACAGCTCAGCTCGTGTTGAGGGAACGCTCTCACTGCCTGTGTCTGAGGTTCCTGGGTCAAATCTCACCAGTCTTATTTATTTATTTATTTATTTTAGCAGCATATCACCAGTAGCTGAGTTAACGTGGGACTGAAGTCAGGTCCAAAGACATCACTTTGAACTTATTTGACAACGTGTCAAAACGCAAGTGAGTGCAAGCAGATATTTAAAATAATCTGATACCTGCAAAAGGAAACACATTTTAACTGAAAGAGGGAAAAAAAACCAGACTAAACAGCAGTGACAGTACCAGCGCTGTGGAACTATTTCAGCGTTTCTACGAGGGACAAGCGATTTTTCTGAAAAGATGATATCTAATATGTATTGCATGCTTTTTTTTAACACAGTTTATTGCTTTTTTTTTTAACTTTCCTGGGACTGCTCGTTATTTAGGGTTGGCAGATCTGTATATAATATTGTTACATTAGTGGTGACTTTCCTTGAAGAGCTGCAGTTGCCTTGGAAGGGTTTATTCTGTTCAGATTTTTCCCCCTTAAATATCTTCACTGCTGTACCTTTTGGATGTTTCTTTGACCTACTGGATAAAATGCAACTTGTCCATTTTTTCCCCATGCCAAATTCTTGCAGATGCAGATTATTTGGAAATGTGTAGACTAATTTATTGAGAATTAATTTGGGAATTATTGGGTGACTTTTAACAGCATTTCTCGGTTAATTCTGGCCAACATCAGGAAGACCGCTGTGCCTGTGCTGCTTTTTTGTATTTGATATCACCGAAAAACATGCGTGTTGTAACACAAAGCTCAGGGACAAAGATATTTCTACAGCTATATGATATTAAGGCAGCTAGCAGTACAGAAAATACTCTTACCTTTAACTGTGACGTACTTTTGGTAATGTTTGCGGTCCATGATGTTTGCGTGATCATTCATTTATTCATTCACTGGCAGTGATGACAAATTCGAATATAATTTGAAGGCTGAATATCGCAATACATGAAATAACACTGCCTGATCTCCCTCTGTAAATCTATAAATAGGAAATATATTAGCCATGCTAGCTCTAGTTTTAAATTCAGTCTTAAATCCGAGTTCTGGTATGAGGCTAGACCTAAGTGGAGTGTTACCCGAGCAAACAGCGCTAATTAGCGGATATTGTGCATTATAATGGCACATGCAGGCCTTTATCAACGTGGTAATCATTGGCGATAACCGGATGTCACATGCTATTGAGTAGCACTGTCAAGCACTGATTGACTTAGTGGAAGGTGCGAAGGTCATCCTCCAGAGGAAGCTCCTGGTCCTCATCTTTAACCTTTCACTCGTCCCTTCTCTTCACTCCCGCTTGCTTCCCTTCCGTCCGAGCCCTCATGGCCTCAGCTTCGCGCTCCAGCCCTCCGGACGGAGGCTGGGGCTGGGTGGTGGTGTTCGGCGCCTTTGTCTCCATCGGCTTCTCCTACGCTTTCCCCAAAGCCCTCACCATGTACTTCAAGGAGATCCAGCGCCACTTCGGCGTGTCCTACAGCCAGATCGCCTGGGTTTCCTCCATCATGCTGGCCGTTATGTATGCAGGAGGTGAGACTCTTCAATCTTTTATAAGCATTGCGGGTGTTTTTTTTTTTTTTTTGAGCTGATCCGTGAATACTAATGTGCTTTAAACTTCACCGCTTTGGAAGAGCTAATTGCTTGGTTGCTGCGAGATCCCGGGCTGGATTAGTATTCAGTGTGTGGTGTGTGTTAGCACGTGGGTCTAGGGCACCGTTCTTCATTTGCGGAATATGAGAACGGGCAAAGCTGTAAAGTTTGCGGGATCACAGGTACACCCTGTCAGTAGGAGTGCGCTGGTATCGTTTCAATACGCAGATGTAGTCTGAAAATATGGATGCTGCTGAGATGTGGACTGTCGAGTTCCTCAAGGGTTCTTTGGGTCGTTAAGCGTTCTTAGCTTTCTAAAGGGGTTTGTACTTGGAACCTTCTCTGATAGAGAAACACGGTTGTAAGCTTTTTTGCATAGAATCTTTAAGGGTCAAACCGAAGAACCTTTAAGGGTTATCATTTAACCTTTCTTACTAAGAGTTTAGAAGCTCATGTCCAAAAAGTCATGATTTTCCACCTCCAATCAATCAATGTTTAACACAGTCATGAATTATGTTTGTGGTAATGTTGCCAGCAGGACTCCACTTCACTTGGGAAAGTCATTCCACAAACGTTCTCTGGATGCTTAGAATTGTACTCGAAGCTTTTAGTAAAACAGATAGCATTTACTGTACAGTGCTACATAAGATCTTTACCG